>OY365810.1:19282549-19799956 GCA_959347315.1 Bimastos eiseni
CAACTCTGCGCCCCACCCAAAGGGCATCACCTTCCAACGGAGAATAGACATACGAACGCCGTTTTGTCAGTTTCCTTCGAGCGTAGTCTGAACCCCATCAGCGAAAGCTCTTCTTTTCGACGAGCACTTCGCTTTCCGAGAGTCCCGGTCGCACAGGCGCGTTCAAAAGTACTTTGATGTCTAATTATCCAGATTTGCACCTCAGAGTGAAGAGTTTCAAGATCTTTCAAGGCTTATGGATGTTGGAGGAACTTTTATAGCCTCAAGTTTTGACTGTGAACGGAGTATCAGGTTAGTGAGTACTCTTAAAACCAAACTTATTCGTCCAAAGTCACCTGATGGTAGGAGCAGCATGCTGAACCACCCACCATCAGCTAAAGCATTCAGGCACTCATCTATCCGGGGAAGCGGGTAAGAGTCCTTTATCGTCCGCTCGTGTAATTGTCGATAGTCTATGCAGAACCGTAATGTCCTATCCTTTTTACAGACCAACAGTCCAACACCACATTAGACGACTACTCGCTAACACCCGGTTCAAACTGTTGAGCGTCTGGCCACTCGCAACGGCTGTCGACTGCCCTCGCGGGGGCGTATTCCCCGTGTCAGTCCTGTGCTTCAGGACGACGTCCTTCCCATGTCTAAAACTCATTCTGAAAATACATCGTTTAACTTTCTCAGCAGGTCATCTAATCGCGCCCGGATATCAGGTGTCACCTCCTCTGGAAGGTTGGAAATTATATCCCCTTATACAACGGCGCTTGGTCGCCCTGACGTTGGCCCGCATCGGTCGCCCGTCTCACCTCAGCCTCCACCGGGTGAATCCCCGCGATTAACTGATCCTTACCGATTTGCTACACTCACTCGAGCTGAGTCGGCGCTATCCCCGACAACAACCAGAGCGAGGTGAACACCTGGCCTAATTTCCTGGTCATCAGTCATCCAAGGCGGCGCGACGAAAGCCAAATCCCTGCACATGATACGCACGGGCGCGTCGTCCTGACATTTCGGCAGAATAACCACATCCTCGGCGACGCAAATACACCTGCACCAAATAATATGCAAAATAAAATAAAATAAAAAAATAAATAAAATGCATCTGCACCAAATAGACCTGTTGTCCTTTACAAATGGAATTAGTTGGCGACCAATGAATGAGGCACCGGACCAGAAGCCTATACAGCAGCGATGCTCCCTGGGCCAATCCATGACCAACATTATTTGGTCTCGAGATTGTGTGGCACAGTGGCCGCTCGTTTAGAGTGGTCAGCCCGTAACGTTCAGCGTGCAGTGACTGAGTGGGTTCGACCCTCGACCCTCCGGAAAGTCGCTGTGTAGGGACCTTGAGCAAGTCCTTCGCACATAATTGCTCTGCAGTACAACAGAAATTGCGCCGTCGAGGCGTGTGCACTTCTGAGCAAAAAAAATGTTGGAAAAAGGGCGATATATAATTTCGGTAATAAAATAAATAAATAAATTAGTTCGGTTATTTGGTCAGATTCAATGAACGTAATTGATATTTCTAACCCTGCTCGCAGCACTATGCCTAACCTTTCCCGATAACATTCACACTGGACCCGTTAGTAGCCAACAATAAACGGTTACAGGGATGAATCACTATCCCTACCGAAGCAGAAGCCGGTACAAGGCTCACCTCAGACCTGGTGTCGACCAGGCAAAGCAGTTGATGTCCGGTGAGCGTTCCACGTATGTAGATCGCGTTGCTGGTCGCTCGGTTCGGAGCTCTTGTTGGTTTGTCTGACGACCGCGGACTCGAGAGCCGTCGGCTCGGTGTCCGGCCCGGCCGATGGCCACCAGCGAGACGAACGCACAGACCCTAGTCGTTCGGGAGCGTAGTTCGGCTAGCGTCGGTCTCCGTCCATCCTGGCTGATAGCTACCAGCAGGACGAACGTTCAGACCCTGGTCCTCCGGCGGACCCGACTCGATCCATCGGCTGTGTGTGGCACACACCTTGAACTGGGCCAAGAACGATTCAAGTAACCCAGTCCTGTCGAACTTGACAGGCTTTATCTGCGACGGTCGGTCCCAGAGCGCATATCATCTTTGTCATGAATGCGTCGTTAAATAAACTTATTACACACACAGCTCCACGCAGCTGCAAGCCAGCTGAATACGACGACTTTGGCCTGCAGAAATCTGCAATGTATCCCGGTGCGATATCATGAGGCGCTTTGTATACGGGTAGACATAGCTTGAACTCTACCTGCTGTTTTATGGGCAGCCAACGTCACGCGGTCAAATCGTCGTCGTCCGAAGAGTAGCCTCGCCGCAAGTGATCAGAATGGACTGGAGGCTGCCTAATGTACATTTCATCGCTCCTGCAAAGGAGACTGCTGCAATAGTCTACCATCGACAAGACGAAACTGGCGACAACAGTCCTAGCAGCATCGAAGGACAACGACCTCATGAAGGGTTTGCATCTGCTGACGGTTGTGGTGAAATGTAGTTTCATCGACATTTCAGACTGTAACATTATGCTCAGATCACGGACGGACTCCACCGGTGTTAGAACGGCCCCGAGTACATGCAGTTTCCTCTGTTGACTCTCATGCATCGGCCGTGAGTCGCGCAGCACAGAAGTTGAGTCTTGGTGGGATTTTAGACTGAGTCGGTTTAAAGCCATCCACGCGGAGAACCGGTCAACCATAAGGACCATGCGCCCACATGAGCTGTCGGACGGACAGTCGCTGGTCATGCCGTCATGAGGGAGTCATCAGCATAAAAATAAGACGACATCCAGATCAGCCGCCAACTTTTAGATGTAAGAGTAGGAACAATAAGGGTTCAAGAACTGATCCCTAGGGTACTCCGAAAGCAAGTGGGCGTTGCCATTGAAGTGAACCGACTGTGTCCTTCCGCTCACGTAGGAATAGAACCAGGCTAGTGCCACAGACCCAACGCCGAAGGTCCTAGGCGGCCGCTCTGAGAGAATGTCTACGGTGTCGAAAGTCGATGATAGATTGCGTGATCACCAGCATCGACCGCCTCGATAGGAGCAGTGATAGATATTGGTAGCGCCGTCTCAGTAGAATGAAACCTTCTGTAGGCGGATTTAAAAAAATAAAAGAAATTAATATATATATATATATATAATATATAGCGCAGCTATATATTATATATATATATATCCTAAATATATATAGCTGCCCTCTATATATATAATATATAGGGCAGCTATATATTATATATACAATTATATATATATATATATATATATATATAATTGTAATTACTGGACTCTAGCATGAAGTTTTAATTTATATGGGCCTTTCATCTGCAACTGTATTATAACACTTTAAATCCTCATTAATCCTTACCACTCCTAAGGCCGCTGTGAACGGCCAATTTTAAAGCGTTAGTCGTAATAATTGGAAGGGTAAGAATTAATAAAGCATATAAAACTCTTTGAGGTTTATGAAAATGATTATGTGCAAATAATGTTGAGGATAACTTAAGAATATATTACACAACAAGTCTTCTCTTGAAATAACAATGAGTCACCATTTATTTTTACGAAGCTGCGTAATTTATCGTTTTGTAATGGACTTTACTCAAGATTTCAGAACCCTACATTTTTATATAAATAATATAATGGTCTTAATTTAATTATCCATCGCATTCTTCTCGAACCTGAGCACAAAAGTGTTACTAAACTGTTGTACACACAAAATATCTTGCCCACGCGACCTCCAGAAAATTAGATGCCAACTATACATACGATGTGCTCGTGAACAGACTGGCGCCCTGAACTTCCACATAACTCGACTCGACCGATTGTTTCCAAATTTTGCACCAATGCAGCAGAGGAAAAACAAAAAATCTGACCCCTTCCCATTCTTTGGATGAAACTTCGCGGAAAGCCCACACAAAGCCCACACCTTATTGCTACACGTACTCATAGCAGAGCCTACCATCGTGCTCCGTGTCTAGGCAATGGTGTCGGTGTTACAGGAAATGTGTCAAACAGGGATGTTGTAAATGCCTGATTTCTTAGAGTTCAGGGAATATGTAAACTCACTAATTTACGGTTAGGATTCGAGTTAGGGTTTGGGTTAGTGTGAATTTAGGGTTTTACAAATTGCCTAGGCATTTTACAAAATCTCTAGTTTGGCACATTGCCAGTAACAGATATAAAATTGGTGTTTATTCAAACTCAGCCAATAGTCTGACGACTTAAACAAATGTACCCCAAACGAATATACTAAACGAATATACTAAACATCACGTGACGAGATCTACATTGGGAGTTAGGCCTAATAGATTGGTTGCCAATTCAGACAAGGATGAGACAACGCACATTAAACTGATGCGCGGGCGATTTGATTAATTTGATATATCCCCGTTCTTTAGACGTTGTCAATAAGAAACACGATCATAATTAAATAATGGCCGACATTTTCGCGAAGCTTCTCAATTCAAGTAAGTTGTATACGGAAAAGTTAAACGCAGTCGTTCTACATTACTGGCAACCGACGACTACACGGAAAATTCCATAATAATTGTGGCTTGCCAATTCATTTTCTCGAACAAATAGTTTACGCGGTGCGCAGGTCTTTAGAATCTTTTATCCTTTAACTACGATTACAACTAAGACAGAATTATAATTTAATTGTAAAGACTACACAGGCAGATCCGGGTAATTTAGTTAGATACAAAAACAAGAAATTTTGCAATTTCAATTTGTTTACATTATAAAATTTATGAGTACGCCTAAGTGTTTGTGTTGCATAAAATTTTATTTAGGCCTAGTAGCCAATTTTACCGTCGTTTCTTTCGACAATACAGATGCGTTCCGACACCTTTTTTCTATAAAAAAAACACTGCTGAGTGATGGTTACAAACATCATTACTTTTTGAGTCTTGCTGACATGAAGAATCCTTGTAAGTAGTATTATTTTGGAGAATCTAGCTTATCAACCAATTTCAATTAAATTAAAATAACTCATCTGTAGGTAATATCTTCGAAAACGAATCAAAGCATAACTTAACAAAGTTCAGCAGCTAAGACAATCGCAATGCACGACGTGCACAAGCCAGCCCATGGAATGAAACACCATCAATAGGTCAAATGAAGTTTTGAATATTAAAAAAATATTCTGATATATAAAAGAGTGCTATTTTCTCGCCCCGACTTAAATGAATGTATACACAGTATAAAATGGAATACTCAAAGAAGACTGTTATTGAACTAAAGAATATCGCAAAACGGAATGTTTGGTCATTCACGACTGCGGAAGGCAGAGTTGATTACTAAAATTGAAGCCCACACTCCAAAGAAGTCTAGACACACATCCCCTCATACATACATATATATATATATCACGGAATATATATATATATATATATATATATCATAAGAAGAAAGACATCGGTGAAGACGAACTACCTTACCGGTAAATTTAGAGGCACCGCTACATAAAATTGCAATTTTAAATATAAAGTCCCCAAGTTTTCCCGGTATTATTCCATAATCTATGCGGTTACGACAGTCATAAATAAATTACAAGTTATAAATGATAACTTGTATTATAAATTAGAAATTGTAAATTATCAATTTAATAAATTACAATAATTTACAATTAAATCAATTGCATTCCCTCCGACGAAGAAAGTCGTTTAGCAGAAAAGTCGTAGTTGATAAATTTACAGATGAAGAAAGTAAGTTCAAAAATTTTTAAACGAGAATTACGTTTTATCGATAGTTTTAAGTTCATGGCATCGAGTCTCGATGCTTTATCGACAGACCTGAGCAAAGCTAAATAAATACACAGAGTACTATTCATAAAAATAAGAATATAAGCAAATACTACTCTGGTAGTCAGCTCGATCTCGTGCTTAGAAAAGGAGTATACCCTTACAATGACGTTAATTCCATCGAACGACTGAACGAGACAGAACTACCTACCACCAAAGTCAGCATTGTATTCAATACTTAACGATTTAGGAATTAGGGATGAAGACTACAACCTTGTATGGAGAGACAAGACGTTGAGAGAATTCCACGATTTATAGAACGTGACCGATGTTCTCCTGCTAGCCGATGTCTTCCTGAATTTTATAGACGTATGCAGCGAGAACTATGGTCTAGATCCCGCTTGGTATCACACTTCGCCAGGCCTTGATTGGGACGCCTCTTTAAAGTTGACTGCAGTCAAGTTGGAGTTGTAGAGCGATTACGATATGATACTGATGGTTAAACACGGGATAAGTGTTAGCACCAGTTCGAATCGTTTTGATCGGGCAAACAATAGGCACAGAGTAGAAGCGTTTTGATGGTAGCAAACCTTCAACATTCGTAACCTATTTTGACGCGAACAAGTTGTATGGATGTGTGAAAATATGCCGACTCACGACTTCGGGTGGATGGGCAACGATGAGCTACACGATTGGAGAGCGACACCGTAGTCGACTTGGACTGTCCGAGGGATTTGCACGATCTGCACAACGAATCTTGTTAAAGTCAACGGATTGGATGTGCCAAAGCTGATTCCAAACCTGAACGATAAAGAAAAGTACATAGTCCATTGCGGAAACTTAAAGCTGTACGAAAGCTTAGGTTTGAAGATAACCAGAATTCATAATTGAATTCAATTTTAAGAAAGTGCTTGGTTGAACAAATATATCGATCTAAATTTGTCAAATTTCCATAAATTTTAATATCACATGGTAAGTAGATGGCATAAAAGCTGAAGTTTTATGCTATACGTATAAATTTTTCACCTCATCTGGCTCGTATCACCGCACTACCTTGCTAAACACAGATGTAACAATTTTTACACAACACTCATATTGTTTTGTTTGCAATGAATTTTGCACTGAACTTCATTTCATCGAGCCGGGGGTCAAAGTGAATCGCGACAACCTTCTTGCCCAGAAATTACTGCAAGACATACGCCGGATATCCCAGGGCAAGCCAGGGTAAATCTGAACATACGATACGATACAATAGGATACAATGTTACCCCAACTTTTTAATACTGGAGTTTGGATCTGAAAATCACCTTTGACACCGTTCGGTTATTCGTTTTTTATCTTAATATGTTGACCAAAACTTCCTCGAATTATTCGTGAATTTAAATATCATTTTATCTGGATTAATCGTTTCGCGTGTGACAAGCATTTTCCTATCTATATAGAAAATATTTTCTTGAAATCGAAATAGAAACAAACTCTGATCATCATAAACAAATAACTGCATCACACTTAGTCCAGGCTTACCCGTTTCAGCCTTGTGGCAATGTAACTCAAAAACATATATTTTCCAACCGAATCTATTTCAAATTCTTGATAAGTATTTCCTAAATAAGCGGGATTAGGTGCGTCGTAGATTTTCATTGTCTGAAGCAGTCATGCAATGCATCATTGCAACAGCAGTCAAGCAATGCGTCATTGCAAGTCCATGTCCTTTCTGTGTTTCTTCCCTTCAAGCCGATCTTCCAGATTCTCACTGCGGTTGGACACTTGATCCAGCGGGAGAAGCAGACAAATTCTCCTTCAACGCATTGAAGGCTTTGTTATTTGGAAGTGCAGAACCGGCGCCTACATGAAAACCGTATTTGAATATAATCTCAGGATATAACCGACGTTACATTTTCTTCCAAGTGTGATATCGGAAGCGTTGGAAACCAGCACAGGAGCTCATGGATATAATTTGAAATCTTCAATACGTGTAATTAGACGAAGCGGGTAATGTAAATTTTTTTCAAAACACTATTATCGAGAGCATTCGTTTGGGGGCTAGAATATCTGTAAATACTATTCCATCGTTACTAGCTTGAACTTTCGAACTAGTAATTTGTTCGCCCTGTTTTACATCAGCAATGATGTAAATTCCCATTGACAGAGGAATGGGATATTTAATCTGAATCCAAAGATTAGTTACTGAACTACATAACCAACTGTCAGGAAATTGAGAAGCGCACTGAAACGCTCTCCAAGCTTCGGATTGGTAGTAAATTCACCCGCTCTAGCTTCGTAAGTGAAACCGTTGATTACCGTTACATTCGAAGTCATGGTTGGAGCTGCAGTCACGTATAGTATTTAGGTTTTCGGTGGCAGCATTTTTCGATATCACTTGGTTAACTAAGGTCTTGACATGACCAAAGCTAACAGCCTCGCTGGCGATGACTGGTGGATAAATGTCAATCGTAAGACCTTTTATCGAATTACCATTCATATTCAAATCGTCATCCATAGCGTTCGTTCCATCTCGTTTTAGACAGGTTTATCTTTATCTTTATCTCCCTTGAGATAAAGTAACACCTTAGACACTACTCCTTGAATTAATTCAGTATCAATTCGTCAAAATTTATTGACAGGCACGTTTTTATATACCTGATATTATTTTATGCAATTGAGAAGTTCTTGCAATTTACAACCACCGTCTTCTTCAATACATACAAACATAAATGACCGCAAAGCACTTCGCCGTCAGGTTGAATTCGTGCGCTGTAGTGGAACAGCGGTCTTCGTAGATAGTTTATCAATTCCGTAATAGGAGCTGTCGAAATAAATCTTTATCATTGCCGCGTTTGATCCAACAAGTCCAATGTGTTCCAATGCCGTCAGAATCGTCAAGATTGAGTATACCGCACTCGTTCGCTCTCGGCCTCTTCGGTAAATCATCTCTTAGGAATACTCCTCTGAAATTATTTATATTTAGTTTCTTTGTCGCTTCAATTAGATCCACGTACGACAAGACAATATTTGGCAGCGTTATTGACATCGATTAGTTTAGAGCTAATTTTGTATTTAGAGAATAATGTCCATATGCTAAAGTGTGAAATCCATCCTCCAAACTTACTCGCTTGTCGTCATTCGCTGAGAGGGCTACCTCGTTGACTTCTTCGGTGTAGATATTAATGAATGATATCGCTCGAGCCGTATCATCTCTTGGTATGGCGGTATTAATGATTTTAATATGATTTAAATAATAATGATAATGATAATAATAATAATAATGATTTAAATATTAATGATATTAATGAATGAATGAATGAATGAATGAATGAATGAATGAATGAATGAATGAATGAATGAATGAATGAATGAATGAATGAATGAATGAATGAATGAATGAATGAATGAATGAATGAATGAATGAATGAATGAATGAATGAATGAAAGAAAGAATGAATGAATGAATGAATGAATGAATGAATGAATGAATGAATGAATGAATTAATGAATTAATTAATTAATTAATTAATTAATTAATTAATTAATTAATTAATTAATTAATGAATTAATTAATGAGTTAATGAATTAATGAATTAATGAATTAATGAATTAATGAATTAATGAATTAATGAATTAATTAATATAATGAATGAATGAATGAATGAATGAATGAATGAATGAATGAATGAATGAATGAATGAATGAATGAATGAATGAATGAATGAATGAATGAATGAATGAATGAATGAATGAATGAATGAATGAATGAATGAATGAATGAATGAATTAATTAATTAATTAATTAATTAATTAATTAATTAATTAATTAATTAATGAATTAATGAATTAATGAATTAATGAATTAATGAATTAATGAATTAATTAATTAATTAATTAATGAATTAATGAATTAATGAATCAATGAATGAACTAATTAATTAATTAATTAATTAATTAATTAATTAATATAATGAATGAATGAATGAATGAATGAATGAATGAATGAATGAATGAATGAATGAATGAATGAATGAATGAATGAATTAATGAATTAATGAATTAATGAATTAATGAATTAATGAATTAATGAATTAATGAATTAATGAATTAATTAATTAATTAATTAATTAATGAATTAATTAATTAATTAATTAATTAATTAATGAATTAATTAATTAATTAATATAATGAATGAATGAATGAATGAATGAATGAATGAATGAATGAATGAATGAATGAATGAATGAATGAATGAATGAATGAATGAATGAATGAATGAATTAATTAATTAATTAATTAATTAATTAATTAGTTAATTAATTAACTAATTAATTAATTAATTAATTAACCAAACTTCTGACTAACTGTGCCCCAGGCTGGACTCTGCACCTCCTCATATAGCCCCAGATAGGCTCCCAGGGGAACCAAAAATGCTCCGAGGGGAGAGAAAAGGGGCGTAGCTATTAAGGCAGATGGAGCGAAAATGTTCCGAGGGGGCGATAATGTTCCCAGGGAGCTAGAAATGCTACCCCTCTGCCATACAGGAGGAAACCGACACAATGCTCTTCCAAAGGAAATAGTAGTAAGTCTTATCTTACTCGATCTCCCTTAGGTACATCAGGCGGCGTGTGTTCACTACAACTCTGCGCCCCACCCAAAGGGCATCACCTTCCAACGGAGAATAGACATACGAACGCCGTTTTGTCAGTTTCCTTCGAGCGTAGTCTGAACCCCATCAGCGAAAGCTCTTCTTTTCGACGAGCACTTCGCTTTCCGAGAGTCCCGGTCGCACAGGCGCGTTCAAAAGTACTTTGATGTCTAATTATCCAGATTTGCACCTCAGAGTGAAGAGTTTCAAGATCTTTCAAGGCTTATGGATGTTGGAGGAACTTTTATAGCCTCAAGTTTTGACTGTGAACGGAGTATCAGGTTAGTGAGTACTCTTAAAACCAAACTTATTCGTCCAAAGTCACCTGATGGTAGGAGCAGCATGCTGAACCACCCACCATCAGCTAAAGCATTCAGGCACTCATCTATCCGGGGAAGCGGGTAAGAGTCCTTTATCGTCCGCTCGTGTAATTGTCGATAGTCTATGCAGAACCGTAATGTCCTATCCTTTTTACAGACCAACAGTCCAACACCACATTAGACGACTACTCGCTAACACCCGGTTCAAACTGTTGAGCGTCTGGCCACTCGCAACGGCTGTCGACTGCCCTCGCGGGGGCGTATTCCCCGTGTCAGTCCTGTGCTTCAGGACGACGTCCTTCCCATGTCTAAAACTCATTCTGAAAATACATCGTTTAACTTTCTCAGCAGGTCATCTAATCGCGCCCGGATATCAGGTGTCACCTCCTCTGGAAGGTTGGAAATTATATCCCCTTATACAACGGCGCTTGGTCGCCCTGACGTTGGCCCGCATCGGTCGCCCGTCTCACCTCAGCCTCCACCGGGTGAATCCCCGCGATTAACTGATCCTTACCGATTTGCTACACTCACTCGAGCTGAGTCGGCGCTATCCCCGACAACAACCAGAGCGAGGTGAACACCTGGCCTAATTTCCTGGTCATCAGTCATCCAAGGCGGCGCGACGAAAGCCAAATCCCTGCACATGATACGCACGGGCGCGTCGTCCTGACATTTCGGCAGAATAACCACATCCTCGGCGACGCAAATACACCTGCACCAAATAATATGCAAAATAAAATAAAATAAAAAAATAAATAAAATGCATCTGCACCAAATAGACCTGTTGTCCTTTACAAATGGAATTAGTTGGCGACCAATGAATGAGGCACCGGACCAGAAGCCTATACAGCAGCGATGCTCCCTGGGCCAATCCATGACCAACATTATTTGGTCTCGAGATTGTGTGGCACAGTGGCCGCTCGTTTAGAGTGGTCAGCCCGTAACGTTCAGCGTGCAGTGACTGAGTGGGTTCGACCCTCGACCCTCCGGAAAGTCGCTGTGTAGGGACCTTGAGCAAGTCCTTCGCACATAATTGCTCTGCAGTACAACAGAAATTGCGCCGTCGAGGCGTGTGCACTTCTGAGCAAAAAAAATGTTGGAAAAAGGGCGATATATAATTTCGGTAATAAAATAAATAAATAAATTAGTTCGGTTATTTGGTCAGATTCAATGAACGTAATTGATATTTCTAACCCTGCTCGCAGCACTATGCCTAACCTTTCCCGATAACATTCACACTGGACCCGTTAGTAGCCAACAATAAACGGTTACAGGGATGAATCACTATCCCTACCGAAGCAGAAGCCGGTACAAGGCTCACCTCAGACCTGGTGTCGACCAGGCAAAGCAGTTGATGTCCGGTGAGCGTTCCACGTATGTAGATCGCGTTGCTGGTCGCTCGGTTCGGAGCTCTTGTTGGTTTGTCTGACGACCGCGGACTCGAGAGCCGTCGGCTCGGTGTCCGGCCCGGCCGATGGCCACCAGCGAGACGAACGCACAGACCCTAGTCGTTCGGGAGCGTAGTTCGGCTAGCGTCGGTCTCCGTCCATCCTGGCTGATAGCTACCAGCAGGACGAACGTTCAGACCCTGGTCCTCCGGCGGACCCGACTCGATCCATCGGCTGTGTGTGGCACACACCTTGAACTGGGCCAAGAACGATTCAAGTAACCCAGTCCTGTCGAACTTGACAGGCTTTATCTGCGACGGTCGGTCCCAGAGCGCATATCATCTTTGTCATGAATGCGTCGTTAAATAAACTTATTACACACACAGCTCCACGCAGCTGCAAGCCAGCTGAATACGACGACTTTGGCCTGCAGAAATCTGCAATGTATCCCGGTGCGATATCATGAGGCGCTTTGTATACGGGTAGACATAGCTTGAACTCTACCTGCTGTTTTATGGGCAGCCAACGTCACGCGGTCAAATCGTCGTCGTCCGAAGAGTAGCCTCGCCGCAAGTGATCAGAATGGACTGGAGGCTGCCTAATGTACATTTCATCGCTCCTGCAAAGGAGACTGCTGCAATAGTCTACCATCGACAAGACGAAACTGGCGACAACAGTCCTAGCAGCATCGAAGGACAACGACCTCATGAAGGGTTTGCATCTGCTGACGGTTGTGGTGAAATGTAGTTTCATCGACATTTCAGACTGTAACATTATGCTCAGATCACGGACGGACTCCACCGGTGTTAGAACGGCCCCGAGTACATGCAGTTTCCTCTGTTGACTCTCATGCATCGGCCGTGAGTCGCGCAGCACAGAAGTTGAGTCTTGGTGGGATTTTAGACTGAGTCGGTTTAAAGCCATCCACGCGGAGAACCGGTCAACCATAAGGACCATGCGCCCACATGAGCTGTCGGACGGACAGTCGCTGGTCATGCCGTCATGAGGGAGTCATCAGCATAAAAATAAGACGACATCCAGATCAGCCGCCAACTTTTAGATGTAAGAGTAGGAACAATAAGGGTTCAAGAACTGATCCCTAGGGTACTCCGAAAGCAAGTGGGCGTTGCCATTGAAGTGAACCGACTGTGTCCTTCCGCTCACGTAGGAATAGAACCAGGCTAGTGCCACAGACCCAACGCCGAAGGTCCTAGGCGGCCGCTCTGAGAGAATGTCTACGGTGTCGAAAGTCGATGATAGATTGCGTGATCACCAGCATCGACCGCCTCGATAGGAGCAGTGATAGATATTGGTAGCGCCGTCTCAGTAGAATGAAACCTTCTGTAGGCGGATTTAAAAAAATAAAAGAAATTAATATATATATATATATATAATATATAGCGCAGCTATATATTATATATATATATATCCTAAATATATATAGCTGCCCTCTATATATATAATATATAGGGCAGCTATATATTATATATACAATTATATATATATATATATATATATATATAATTGTAATTACTGGACTCTAGCATGAAGTTTTAATTTATATGGGCCTTTCATCTGCAACTGTATTATAACACTTTAAATCCTCATTAATCCTTACCACTCCTAAGGCCGCTGTGAACGGCCAATTTTAAAGCGTTAGTCGTAATAATTGGAAGGGTAAGAATTAATAAAGCATATAAAACTCTTTGAGGTTTATGAAAATGATTATGTGCAAATAATGTTGAGGATAACTTAAGAATATATTACACAACAAGTCTTCTCTTGAAATAACAATGAGTCACCATTTATTTTTACGAAGCTGCGTAATTTATCGTTTTGTAATGGACTTTACTCAAGATTTCAGAACCCTACATTTTTATATAAATAATATAATGGTCTTAATTTAATTATCCATCGCATTCTTCTCGAACCTGAGCACAAAAGTGTTACTAAACTGTTGTACACACAAAATATCTTGCCCACGCGACCTCCAGAAAATTAGATGCCAACTATACATACGATGTGCTCGTGAACAGACTGGCGCCCTGAACTTCCACATAACTCGACTCGACCGATTGTTTCCAAATTTTGCACCAATGCAGCAGAGGAAAAACAAAAAATCTGACCCCTTCCCATTCTTTGGATGAAACTTCGCGGAAAGCCCACACAAAGCCCACACCTTATTGCTACACGTACTCATAGCAGAGCCTACCATCGTGCTCCGTGTCTAGGCAATGGTGTCGGTGTTACAGGAAATGTGTCAAACAGGGATGTTGTAAATGCCTGATTTCTTAGAGTTCAGGGAATATGTAAACTCACTAATTTACGGTTAGGATTCGAGTTAGGGTTTGGGTTAGTGTGAATTTAGGGTTTTACAAATTGCCTAGGCATTTTACAAAATCTCTAGTTTGGCACATTGCCAGTAACAGATATAAAATTGGTGTTTATTCAAACTCAGCCAATAGTCTGACGACTTAAACAAATGTACCCCAAACGAATATACTAAACGAATATACTAAACATCACGTGACGAGATCTACATTGGGAGTTAGGCCTAATAGATTGGTTGCCAATTCAGACAAGGATGAGACAACGCACATTAAACTGATGCGCGGGCGATTTGATTAATTTGATATATCCCCGTTCTTTAGACGTTGTCAATAAGAAACACGATCATAATTAAATAATGGCCGACATTTTCGCGAAGCTTCTCAATTCAAGTAAGTTGTATACGGAAAAGTTAAACGCAGTCGTTCTACATTACTGGCAACCGACGACTACACGGAAAATTCCATAATAATTGTGGCTTGCCAATTCATTTTCTCGAACAAATAGTTTACGCGGTGCGCAGGTCTTTAGAATCTTTTATCCTTTAACTACGATTACAACTAAGACAGAATTATAATTTAATTGTAAAGACTACACAGGCAGATCCGGGTAATTTAGTTAGATACAAAAACAAGAAATTTTGCAATTTCAATTTGTTTACATTATAAAATTTATGAGTACGCCTAAGTGTTTGTGTTGCATAAAATTTTATTTAGGCCTAGTAGCCAATTTTACCGTCGTTTCTTTCGACAATACAGATGCGTTCCGACACCTTTTTTCTATAAAAAAAACACTGCTGAGTGATGGTTACAAACATCATTACTTTTTGAGTCTTGCTGACATGAAGAATCCTTGTAAGTAGTATTATTTTGGAGAATCTAGCTTATCAACCAATTTCAATTAAATTAAAATAACTCATCTGTAGGTAATATCTTCGAAAACGAATCAAAGCATAACTTAACAAAGTTCAGCAGCTAAGACAATCGCAATGCACGACGTGCACAAGCCAGCCCATGGAATGAAACACCATCAATAGGTCAAATGAAGTTTTGAATATTAAAAAAATATTCTGATATATAAAAGAGTGCTATTTTCTCGCCCCGACTTAAATGAATGTATACACAGTATAAAATGGAATACTCAAAGAAGACTGTTATTGAACTAAAGAATATCGCAAAACGGAATGTTTGGTCATTCACGACTGCGGAAGGCAGAGTTGATTACTAAAATTGAAGCCCACACTCCAAAGAAGTCTAGACACACATCCCCTCATACATACATATATATATATATCACGGAATATATATATATATATATATATATATATCATAAGAAGAAAGACATCGGTGAAGACGAACTACCTTACCGGTAAATTTAGAGGCACCGCTACATAAAATTGCAATTTTAAATATAAAGTCCCCAAGTTTTCCCGGTATTATTCCATAATCTATGCGGTTACGACAGTCATAAATAAATTACAAGTTATAAATGATAACTTGTATTATAAATTAGAAATTGTAAATTATCAATTTAATAAATTACAATAATTTACAATTAAATCAATTGCATTCCCTCCGACGAAGAAAGTCGTTTAGCAGAAAAGTCGTAGTTGATAAATTTACAGATGAAGAAAGTAAGTTCAAAAATTTTTAAACGAGAATTACGTTTTATCGATAGTTTTAAGTTCATGGCATCGAGTCTCGATGCTTTATCGACAGACCTGAGCAAAGCTAAATAAATACACAGAGTACTATTCATAAAAATAAGAATATAAGCAAATACTACTCTGGTAGTCAGCTCGATCTCGTGCTTAGAAAAGGAGTATACCCTTACAATGACGTTAATTCCATCGAACGACTGAACGAGACAGAACTACCTACCACCAAAGTCAGCATTGTATTCAATACTTAACGATTTAGGAATTAGGGATGAAGACTACAACCTTGTATGGAGAGACAAGACGTTGAGAGAATTCCACGATTTATAGAACGTGACCGATGTTCTCCTGCTAGCCGATGTCTTCCTGAATTTTATAGACGTATGCAGCGAGAACTATGGTCTAGATCCCGCTTGGTATCACACTTCGCCAGGCCTTGATTGGGACGCCTCTTTAAAGTTGACTGCAGTCAAGTTGGAGTTGTAGAGCGATTACGATATGATACTGATGGTTAAACACGGGATAAGTGTTAGCACCAGTTCGAATCGTTTTGATCGGGCAAACAATAGGCACAGAGTAGAAGCGTTTTGATGGTAGCAAGCCTTCAACATTCGTAACCTATTTTGACGCGAACAAGTTGTATGGATGTGTGAAAATATGCCGACTCACGACTTCGGGTGGATGGGCAACGATGAGCTACACGATTGGAGAGCGACACCGTAGTCGACTTGGACTGTCCGAGGGATTTGCACGATCTGCACAACGAATCTTGTTAAAGTCAACGGATTGGATGTGCCAAAGCTGATTCCAAACCTGAACGATAAAGAAAAGTACATAGTCCATTGCGGAAACTTAAAGCTGTACGAAAGCTTAGGTTTGAAGATAACCAGAATTCATAATTGAATTCAATTTTAAGAAAGTGCTTGGTTGAACAAATATATCGATCTAAATTTGTCAAATTTCCATAAATTTTAATATCACATGGTAAGTAGATGGCATAAAAGCTGAAGTTTTATGCTATACGTATAAATTTTTCACCTCATCTGGCTCGTATCACCGCACTACCTTGCTAAACACAGATGTAACAATTTTTACACAACACTCATATTGTTTTGTTTGCAATGAATTTTGCACTGAACTTCATTTCATCGAGCCGGGGGTCAAAGTGAATCGCGACAACCTTCTTGCCCAGAAATTACTGCAAGACATACGCCGGATATCCCAGGGCAAGCCAGGGTAAATCTGAACATACGATACGATACAATAGGATACAATGTTACCCCAACTTTTTAATACTGGAGTTTGGATCTGAAAATCACCTTTGACACCGTTCGGTTATTCGTTTTTTATCTTAATATGTTGACCAAAACTTCCTCGAATTATTCGTGAATTTAAATATCATTTTATCTGGATTAATCGTTTCGCGTGTGACAAGCATTTTCCTATCTATATAGAAAATATTTTCTTGAAATCGAAATAGAAACAAACTCTGATCATCATAAACAAATAACTGCATCACACTTAGTCCAGGCTTACCCGTTTCAGCCTTGTGGCAATGTAACTCAAAAACATATATTTTCCAACCGAATCTATTTCAAATTCTTGATAAGTATTTCCTAAATAAGCGGGATTAGGTGCGTCGTAGATTTTCATTGTCTGAAGCAGTCATGCAATGCATCATTGCAACAGCAGTCAAGCAATGCGTCATTGCAAGTCCATGTCCTTTCTGTGTTTCTTCCCTTCAAGCCGATCTTCCAGATTCTCACTGCGGTTGGACACTTGATCCAGCGGGAGAAGCAGACAAATTCTCCTTCAACGCATTGAAGGCTTTGTTATTTGGAAGTGCAGAACCGGCGCCTACATGAAAACCGTATTTGAATATAATCTCAGGATATAACCGACGTTACATTTTCTTCCAAGTGTGATATCGGAAGCGTTGGAAACCAGCACAGGAGCTCATGGATATAATTTGAAATCTTCAATACGTGTAATTAGACGAAGCGGGTAATGTAAATTTTTTTCAAAACACTATTATCGAGAGCATTCGTTTGGGGGCTAGAATATCTGTAAATACTATTCCATCGTTACTAGCTTGAACTTTCGAACTAGTAATTTGTTCGCCCTGTTTTACATCAGCAATGATGTAAATTCCCATTGACAGAGGAATGGGATATTTAATCTGAATCCAAAGATTAGTTACTGAACTACATAACCAACTGTCAGGAAATTGAGAAGCGCACTGAAACGCTCTCCAAGCTTCGGATTGGTAGTAAATTCACCCGCTCTAGCTTCGTAAGTGAAACCGTTGATTACCGTTACATTCGAAGTCATGGTTGGAGCTGCAGTCACGTATAGTATTTAGGTTTTCGGTGGCAGCATTTTTCGATATCACTTGGTTAACTAAGGTCTTGACATGACCAAAGCTAACAGCCTCGCTGGCGATGACTGGTGGATAAATGTCAATCGTAAGACCTTTTATCGAATTACCATTCATATTCAAATCGTCATCCATAGCGTTCGTTCCATCTCGTTTTAGACAGGTTTATCTTTATCTTTATCTCCCTTGAGATAAAGTAACACCTTAGACACTACTCCTTGAATTAATTCAGTATCAATTCGTCAAAATTTATTGACAGGCACGTTTTTATATACCTGATATTATTTTATGCAATTGAGAAGTTCTTGCAATTTACAACCACCGTCTTCTTCAATACATACAAACATAAATGACCGCAAAGCACTTCGCCGTCAGGTTGAATTCGTGCGCTGTAGTGGAACAGCGGTCTTCGTAGATAGTTTATCAATTCCGTAATAGGAGCTGTCGAAATAAATCTTTATCATTGCCGCGTTTGATCCAACAAGTCCAATGTGTTCCAATGCCGTCAGAATCGTCAAGATTGAGTATACCGCACTCGTTCGCTCTCGGCCTCTTCGGTAAATCATCTCTTAGGAATACTCCTCTGAAATTATTTATATTTAGTTTCTTTGTCGCTTCAATTAGATCCACGTACGACAAGACAATATTTGGCAGCGTTATTGACATCGATTAGTTTAGAGCTAATTTTGTATTTAGAGAATAATGTCCATATGCTAAAGTGTGAAATCCATCCTCCAAACTTACTCGCTTGTCGTCATTCGCTGAGAGGGCTACCTCGTTGACTTCTTCGGTGTAGATATTAATGAATGATATCGCTCGAGCCGTATCATCTCTTGGTATGGCGGTATTAATGATTTTAATATGATTTAAATAATAATGATAATGATAATAATAATAATAATGATTTAAATATTAATGATATTAATGAATGAATGAATGAATGAATGAATGAATGAATGAATGAATGAATGAATGAATGAATGAATGAATGAATGAATGAATGAATGAATGAATGAATGAATGAATGAATGAATGAATGAATGAATGAATGAATGAATGAATGAAAGAAAGAATGAATGAATGAATGAATGAATGAATGAATGAATGAATTAATGAATTAATGAATTAATTAATTAATTAATTAATTAATTAATTAATTAATTAATTAATTAATTAATGAATTAATTAATGAGTTAATGAATTAATGAATTAATGAATTAATGAATTAATGAATTAATGAATTAATGAATTAATTAATATAATGAATGAATGAATGAATGAATGAATGAATGAATGAATGAATGAATGAATGAATGAATGAATGAATGAATGAATGAATGAATGAATGAATGAATGAATGAATGAATGAATGAATGAATGAATGAATGAATGAATGAATGAATGAATGAATGAATGAATGAATGAATGAATTAATTAATTAATTAATTAATTAATTAATTAATTAATTAATTAATGAATTAATGAATTAATGAATTAATGAATTAATGAATTAATGAATTAATGAATTAATTAATTAATTAATTAATGAATTAATGAATTAATGAATCAATGAATGAACTAATTAATTAATTAATTAATTAATTAATTAATTAATATAATGAATGAATGAATGAATGAATGAATGAATGAATGAATGAATGAATGAATGAATGAATGAATGAATGAATTAATGAATTAATGAATTAATGAATTAATGAATTAATGAATTAATGAATTAATGAATTAATGAATTAATGAATTAATTAATTAATTAATTAATTAATGAATTAATTAATTAATTAATTAATTAATTAATGAATTAATTAATTAATTAATATAATGAATGAATGAATGAATGAATGAATGAATGAATGAATGAATGAATGAATGAATGAATGAATGAATGAATGAATGAATGAATGAATGAATGAATTAATTAATTAATTAATTAATTAATTAATTAATTAATTAATTAATTAATTAATTATCAAAACGCTTCTACTCTGTGCCTATTGTTTGCCCGATCAAAACGATTCGAACTGGTGCTAACACTTATCCCGTGTTTAACCATCAGTATCATATCGTAATCGCTCTACAACTCCAACTTGACTGCAGTCAACTTTAAAGAGGCGTCCCAATCAAGGCCTGGCGAAGTGTGATACCAAGCGGGATCTAGACCATAGTTCTCGCTGCATACGTCTATAAAATTCAGGAAGACATCGGCTAGCAGGAGAACATCGGTCACGTTCTATAAATCGTGGAATTCTCTCAACGTCTTGTCTCTCCATACAAGGTTGTAGTCTTCATCCCTAATTCCTAAATCGTTAAGTATTGAATACAATGCTGACTTTGGTGGTAGGTAGTTCTGTCTCGTTCAGTCGTTCGATGGAATTAACGTCATTGTAAGGGTATACTCCTTTTCTAAGCACGAGATCGAGCTGACTACCAGAGTAGTATTTGCTTATATTCTTATTTTTATGAATAGTACTCTGTGTATTTATTTAGCTTTGCTCAGGTCTGTCGATAAAGCATCGAGACTCGATGCCATGAACTTAAAACTATCGATAAAACGTAATTCTCGTTTAAAAATTTTTGAACTTACTTTCTTCATCTGTAAATTTATCAACTACGACTTTTCTGCTAAACGACTTTCTTCGTCGGAGGGAATGCAATTGATTTAATTGTAAATTATTGTAATTTATTAAATTGATAATTTACAATTTCTAATTTATAATACAAGTTATCATTTATAACTTGTAATTTATTTATGACTGTCGTAACCGCATAGATTATGGAATAATACCGGGAAAACTTGGGGACTTTATATTTAAAATTGCAATTTTATGTAGCGGTGCCTCTAAATTTACCGGTAAGGTAGTTCGTCTTCACCGATGTCTTTCTTCTTATGATATATATATATATATATATATATATTCCGTGATATATATATATATGTATGTATGAGGGGATGTGTGTCTAGACTTCTTTGGAGTGTGGGCTTCAATTTTAGTAATCAACTCTGCCTTCCGCAGTCGTGAATGACCAAACATTCCGTTTTGCGATATTCTTTAGTTCAATAACAGTCTTCTTTGAGTATTCCATTTTATACTGTGTATACATTCATTTAAGTCGGGGCGAGAAAATAGCACTCTTTTATATATCAGAATATTTTTTTAATATTCAAAACTTCATTTGACCTATTGATGGTGTTTCATTCCATGGGCTGGCTTGTGCACGTCGTGCATTGCGATTGTCTTAGCTGCTGAACTTTGTTAAGTTATGCTTTGATTCGTTTTCGAAGATATTACCTACAGATGAGTTATTTTAATTTAATTGAAATTGGTTGATAAGCTAGATTCTCCAAAATAATACTACTTACAAGGATTCTTCATGTCAGCAAGACTCAAAAAGTAATGATGTTTGTAACCATCACTCAGCAGTGTTTTTTTTATAGAAAAAAGGTGTCGGAACGCATCTGTATTGTCGAAAGAAACGACGGTAAAATTGGCTACTAGGCCTAAATAAAATTTTATGCAACACAAACACTTAGGCGTACTCATAAATTTTATAATGTAAACAAATTGAAATTGCAAAATTTCTTGTTTTTGTATCTAACTAAATTACCCGGATCTGCCTGTGTAGTCTTTACAATTAAATTATAATTCTGTCTTAGTTGTAATCGTAGTTAAAGGATAAAAGATTCTAAAGACCTGCGCACCGCGTAAACTATTTGTTCGAGAAAATGAATTGGCAAGCCACAATTATTATGGAATTTTCCGTGTAGTCGTCGGTTGCCAGTAATGTAGAACGACTGCGTTTAACTTTTCCGTATACAACTTACTTGAATTGAGAAGCTTCGCGAAAATGTCGGCCATTATTTAATTATGATCGTGTTTCTTATTGACAACGTCTAAAGAACGGGGATATATCAAATTAATCAAATCGCCCGCGCATCAGTTTAATGTGCGTTGTCTCATCCTTGTCTGAATTGGCAACCAATCTATTAGGCCTAACTCCCAATGTAGATCTCGTCACGTGATGTTTAGTATATTCGTTTAGTATATTCGTTTGGGGTACATTTGTTTAAGTCGTCAGACTATTGGCTGAGTTTGAATAAACACCAATTTTATATCTGTTACTGGCAATGTGCCAAACTAGAGATTTTGTAAAATGCCTAGGCAATTTGTAAAACCCTAAATTCACACTAACCCAAACCCTAACTCGAATCCTAACCGTAAATTAGTGAGTTTACATATTCCCTGAACTCTAAGAAATCAGGCATTTACAACATCCCTGTTTGACACATTTCCTGTAACACCGACACCATTGCCTAGACACGGAGCACGATGGTAGGCTCTGCTATGAGTACGTGTAGCAATAAGGTGTGGGCTTTGTGTGGGCTTTCCGCGAAGTTTCATCCAAAGAATGGGAAGGGGTCAGATTTTTTGTTTTTCCTCTGCTGCATTGGTGCAAAATTTGGAAACAATCGGTCGAGTCGAGTTATGTGGAAGTTCAGGGCGCCAGTCTGTTCACGAGCACATCGTATGTATAGTTGGCATCTAATTTTCTGGAGGTCGCGTGGGCAAGATATTTTGTGTGTACAACAGTTTAGTAACACTTTTGTGCTCAGGTTCGAGAAGAATGCGATGGATAATTAAATTAAGACCATTATATTATTTATATAAAAATGTAGGGTTCTGAAATCTTGAGTAAAGTCCATTACAAAACGATAAATTACGCAGCTTCGTAAAAATAAATGGTGACTCATTGTTATTTCAAGAGAAGACTTGTTGTGTAATATATTCTTAAGTTATCCTCAACATTATTTGCACATAATCATTTTCATAAACCTCAAAGAGTTTTATATGCTTTATTAATTCTTACCCTTCCAATTATTACGACTAACGCTTTAAAATTGGCCGTTCACAGCGGCCTTAGGAGTGGTAAGGATTAATGAGGATTTAAAGTGTTATAATACAGTTGCAGATGAAAGGCCCATATAAATTAAAACTTCATGCTAGAGTCCAGTAATTACAATTATATATATATATATATATATATATATAATTGTATATATAATATATAGCTGCCCTATATATTATATATATAGAGGGCAGCTATATATATTTAGGATATATATATATATAATATATAGCTGCGCTATATATTAT
This sequence comes from Bimastos eiseni, assembly GCA_959347315.1. Lineage (NCBI taxonomy): Eukaryota > Metazoa > Annelida > Clitellata > Crassiclitellata > Lumbricidae > Bimastos > Bimastos eiseni. The sequence continues at coordinate 19,306,137 of OY365810.1, forward strand.
ATATATATATATATATTAATTTCTTTTATTTTTTTAAATCCGCCTACAGAAGGTTTCATTCTACTGAGACGGCGCTACCAATATCTATCACTGCTCCTATCGAGGCGGTCGATGCTGGTGATCACGCAATCTATCATCGACTTTCGACACCGTAGACATTCTCTCAGAGCGGCCGCCTAGGACCTTCGGCGTTGGGTCTGTGGCACTAGCCTGGTTCTATTCCTACGTGAGCGGAAGGACACAGTCGGTTCACTTCAATGGCAACGCCCACTTGCTTTCGGAGTACCCTAGGGATCAGTTCTTGAACCCTTATTGTTCCTACTCTTACATCTAAAAGTTGGCGGCTGATCTGGATGTCGTCTTATTTTTATGCTGATGACTCCCTCATGACGGCATGACCAGCGACTGTCCGTCCGACAGCTCATGTGGGCGCATGGTCCTTATGGTTGACCGGTTCTCCGCGTGGATGGCTTTAAACCGACTCAGTCTAAAATCCCACCAAGACTCAACTTCTGTGCTGCGCGACTCACGGCCGATGCATGAGAGTCAACAGAGGAAACTGCATGTACTCGGGGCCGTTCTAACACCGGTGGAGTCCGTCCGTGATCTGAGCATAATGTTACAGTCTGAAATGTCGATGAAACTACATTTCACCACAACCGTCAGCAGATGCAAACCCTTCATGAGGTCGTTGTCCTTCGATGCTGCTAGGACTGTTGTCGCCAGTTTCGTCTTGTCGATGGTAGACTATTGCAGCAGTCTCCTTTGCAGGAGCGATGAAATGTACATTAGGCAGCCTCCAGTCCATTCTGATCACTTGCGGCGAGGCTACTCTTCGGACGACGACGATTTGACCGCGTGACGTTGGCTGCCCATAAAACAGCAGGTAGAGTTCAAGCTATGTCTACCCGTATACAAAGCGCCTCATGATATCGCACCGGGATACATTGCAGATTTCTGCAGGCCAAAGTCGTCGTATTCAGCTGGCTTGCAGCTGCGTGGAGCTGTGTGTGTAATAAGTTTATTTAACGACGCATTCATGACAAAGATGATATGCGCTCTGGGACCGACCGTCGCAGATAAAGCCTGTCAAGTTCGACAGGACTGGGTTACTTGAATCGTTCTTGGCCCAGTTCAAGGTGTGTGCCACACACAGCCGATGGATCGAGTCGGGTCCGCCGGAGGACCAGGGTCTGAACGTTCGTCCTGCTGGTAGCTATCAGCCAGGATGGACGGAGACCGACGCTAGCCGAACTACGCTCCCGAACGACTAGGGTCTGTGCGTTCGTCTCGCTGGTGGCCATCGGCCGGGCCGGACACCGAGCCGACGGCTCTCGAGTCCGCGGTCGTCAGACAAACCAACAAGAGCTCCGAACCGAGCGACCAGCAACGCGATCTACATACGTGGAACGCTCACCGGACATCAACTGCTTTGCCTGGTCGACACCAGGTCTGAGGTGAGCCTTGTACCGGCTTCTGCTTCGGTAGGGATAGTGATTCATCCCTGTAACCGTTTATTGTTGGCTACTAACGGGTCCAGTGTGAATGTTATCGGGAAAGGTTAGGCATAGTGCTGCGAGCAGGGTTAGAAATATCAATTACGTTCATTGAATCTGACCAAATAACCGAACTAATTTATTTATTTATTTTATTACCGAAATTATATATCGCCCTTTTTCCAACATTTTTTTTGCTCAGAAGTGCACACGCCTCGACGGCGCAATTTCTGTTGTACTGCAGAGCAATTATGTGCGAAGGACTTGCTCAAGGTCCCTACACAGCGACTTTCCGGAGGGTCGAGGGTCGAACCCACTCAGTCACTGCACGCTGAACGTTACGGGCTGACCACTCTAAACGAGCGGCCACTGTGCCACACAATCTCGAGACCAAATAATGTTGGTCATGGATTGGCCCAGGGAGCATCGCTGCTGTATAGGCTTCTGGTCCGGTGCCTCATTCATTGGTCGCCAACTAATTCCATTTGTAAAGGACAACAGGTCTATTTGGTGCAGATGCATTTTATTTATTTTTTTATTTTATTTTATTTTGCATATTATTTGGTGCAGGTGTATTTGCGTCGCCGAGGATGTGGTTATTCTGCCGAAATGTCAGGACGACGCGCCCGTGCGTATCATGTGCAGGGATTTGGCTTTCGTCGCGCCGCCTTGGATGACTGATGACCAGGAAATTAGGCCAGGTGTTCACCTCGCTCTGGTTGTTGTCGGGGATAGCGCCGACTCAGCTCGAGTGAGTGTAGCAAATCGGTAAGGATCAGTTAATCGCGGGGATTCACCCGGTGGAGGCTGAGGTGAGACGGGCGACCGATGCGGGCCAACGTCAGGGCGACCAAGCGCCGTTGTATAAGGGGATATAATTTCCAACCTTCCAGAGGAGGTGACACCTGATATCCGGGCGCGATTAGATGACCTGCTGAGAAAGTTAAACGATGTATTTTCAGAATGAGTTTTAGACATGGGAAGGACGTCGTCCTGAAGCACAGGACTGACACGGGGAATACGCCCCCGCGAGGGCAGTCGACAGCCGTTGCGAGTGGCCAGACGCTCAACAGTTTGAACCGGGTGTTAGCGAGTAGTCGTCTAATGTGGTGTTGGACTGTTGGTCTGTAAAAAGGATAGGACATTACGGTTCTGCATAGACTATCGACAATTACACGAGCGGACGATAAAGGACTCTTACCCGCTTCCCCGGATAGATGAGTGCCTGAATGCTTTAGCTGATGGTGGGTGGTTCAGCATGCTGCTCCTACCATCAGGTGACTTTGGACGAATAAGTTTGGTTTTAAGAGTACTCACTAACCTGATACTCCGTTCACAGTCAAAACTTGAGGCTATAAAAGTTCCTCCAACATCCATAAGCCTTGAAAGATCTTGAAACTCTTCACTCTGAGGTGCAAATCTGGATAATTAGACATCAAAGTACTTTTGAACGCGCCTGTGCGACCGGGACTCTCGGAAAGCGAAGTGCTCGTCGAAAAGAAGAGCTTTCGCTGATGGGGTTCAGACTACGCTCGAAGGAAACTGACAAAACGGCGTTCGTATGTCTATTCTCCGTTGGAAGGTGATGCCCTTTGGGTGGGGCGCAGAGTTGTAGTGAACACACGCCGCCTGATGTACCTAAGGGAGATCGAGTAAGATAAGACTTACTACTATTTCCTTTGGAAGAGCATTGTGTCGGTTTCCTCCTGTATGGCAGAGGGGTAGCATTTCTAGCTCCCTGGGAACATTATCGCCCCCTCGGAACATTTTCGCTCCATCTGCCTTAATAGCTACGCCCCTTTTCTCTCCCCTCGGAGCATTTTTGGTTCCCCTGGGAGCCTATCTGGGGCTATATGAGGAGGTGCAGAGTCCAGCCTGGGGCACAGTTAGTCAGAAGTTTGGTTAATTAATTAATTAATTAATTAATTAATTAATTAATTAATTAATTAATTAATATAATGAATGAATGAATGAATGAATGAATGAATTAATTAATTAATTAATTAATGAATTAATGAATTAATGAATTAATGAATTAATGAAAGAATTAATTAATTAATTAATTCATTCATTCATTCATTAATTAATATAATGAATGAATGAATGAATGAATGAATGAATGAATGAATGAATGAATGAATGAATGAATGAATGAATGAATGAATGAATGAATGAATGAATGAATGAATGAATGAATGAATGAATGAATGAATGAATGAATGAATGAATGAATGAATGAATGAATTAATTAATTAATTAATTAATTAATTAATTAATGAATTAATTAATTAATTAATTAATGAATGAATTAATTAATTAATTATCAAAACGCTTCTACTCTGTGCCTATTGTTTGCCCGATCAAAACGATTCGAACTGGTGCTAACACTTATCCCGTGTTTAACCATCAGTATCATATCGTAATCGCTCTACAACTCCAACTTGACTGCAGTCAACTTTAAAGAGGCGTCCCAATCAAGGCCTGGCGAAGTGTGATACCAAGCGGGATCTAGACCATAGTTCTCGCTGCATACGTCTATAAAATTCAGGAAGACATCGGCTAGCAGGAGAACATCGGTCACGTTCTATAAATCGTGGAATTCTCTCAACGTCTTGTCTCTCCATACAAGGTTGTAGTCTTCATCCCTAATTCCTAAATCGTTAAGTATTGAATACAATGCTGACTTTGGTGGTAGGTAGTTCTGTCTCGTTCAGTCGTTCGATGGAATTAACGTCATTGTAAGGGTATACTCCTTTTCTAAGCACGAGATCGAGCTGACTACCAGAGTAGTATTTGCTTATATTCTTATTTTTATGAATAGTACTCTGTGTATTTATTTAGCTTTGCTCAGGTCTGTCGATAAAGCATCGAGACTCGATGCCATGAACTTAAAACTATCGATAAAACGTAATTCTCGTTTAAAAATTTTTGAACTTACTTTCTTCATCTGTAAATTTATCAACTACGACTTTTCTGCTAAACGACTTTCTTCGTCGGAGGGAATGCAATTGATTTAATTGTAAATTATTGTAATTTATTAAATTGATAATTTACAATTTCTAATTTATAATACAAGTTATCATTTATAACTTGTAATTTATTTATGACTGTCGTAACCGCATAGATTATGGAATAATACCGGGAAAACTTGGGGACTTTATATTTAAAATTGCAATTTTATGTAGCGGTGCCTCTAAATTTACCGGTAAGGTAGTTCGTCTTCACCGATGTCTTTCTTCTTATGATATATATATATATATATATATATATTCCGTGATATATATATATATGTATGTATGAGGGGATGTGTGTCTAGACTTCTTTGGAGTGTGGGCTTCAATTTTAGTAATCAACTCTGCCTTCCGCAGTCGTGAATGACCAAACATTCCGTTTTGCGATATTCTTTAGTTCAATAACAGTCTTCTTTGAGTATTCCATTTTATACTGTGTATACATTCATTTAAGTCGGGGCGAGAAAATAGCACTCTTTTATATATCAGAATATTTTTTTAATATTCAAAACTTCATTTGACCTATTGATGGTGTTTCATTCCATGGGCTGGCTTGTGCACGTCGTGCATTGCGATTGTCTTAGCTGCTGAACTTTGTTAAGTTATGCTTTGATTCGTTTTCGAAGATATTACCTACAGATGAGTTATTTTAATTTAATTGAAATTGGTTGATAAGCTAGATTCTCCAAAATAATACTACTTACAAGGATTCTTCATGTCAGCAAGACTCAAAAAGTAATGATGTTTGTAACCATCACTCAGCAGTGTTTTTTTTATAGAAAAAAGGTGTCGGAACGCATCTGTATTGTCGAAAGAAACGACGGTAAAATTGGCTACTAGGCCTAAATAAAATTTTATGCAACACAAACACTTAGGCGTACTCATAAATTTTATAATGTAAACAAATTGAAATTGCAAAATTTCTTGTTTTTGTATCTAACTAAATTACCCGGATCTGCCTGTGTAGTCTTTACAATTAAATTATAATTCTGTCTTAGTTGTAATCGTAGTTAAAGGATAAAAGATTCTAAAGACCTGCGCACCGCGTAAACTATTTGTTCGAGAAAATGAATTGGCAAGCCACAATTATTATGGAATTTTCCGTGTAGTCGTCGGTTGCCAGTAATGTAGAACGACTGCGTTTAACTTTTCCGTATACAACTTACTTGAATTGAGAAGCTTCGCGAAAATGTCGGCCATTATTTAATTATGATCGTGTTTCTTATTGACAACGTCTAAAGAACGGGGATATATCAAATTAATCAAATCGCCCGCGCATCAGTTTAATGTGCGTTGTCTCATCCTTGTCTGAATTGGCAACCAATCTATTAGGCCTAACTCCCAATGTAGATCTCGTCACGTGATGTTTAGTATATTCGTTTAGTATATTCGTTTGGGGTACATTTGTTTAAGTCGTCAGACTATTGGCTGAGTTTGAATAAACACCAATTTTATATCTGTTACTGGCAATGTGCCAAACTAGAGATTTTGTAAAATGCCTAGGCAATTTGTAAAACCCTAAATTCACACTAACCCAAACCCTAACTCGAATCCTAACCGTAAATTAGTGAGTTTACATATTCCCTGAACTCTAAGAAATCAGGCATTTACAACATCCCTGTTTGACACATTTCCTGTAACACCGACACCATTGCCTAGACACGGAGCACGATGGTAGGCTCTGCTATGAGTACGTGTAGCAATAAGGTGTGGGCTTTGTGTGGGCTTTCCGCGAAGTTTCATCCAAAGAATGGGAAGGGGTCAGATTTTTTGTTTTTCCTCTGCTGCATTGGTGCAAAATTTGGAAACAATCGGTCGAGTCGAGTTATGTGGAAGTTCAGGGCACCAGTCTGTTCACGAGCACATCGTATGTATAGTTGGCATCTAATTTTCTGGAGGTCGCGTGGGCAAGATATTTTGTGTGTACAACAGTTTAGTAACACTTTTGTGCTCAGGTTCGAGAAGAATGCGATGGATAATTAAATTAAGACCATTATATTATTTATATAAAAATGTAGGGTTCTGAAATCTTGAGTAAAGTCCATTACAAAACGATAAATTACGCAGCTTCGTAAAATTAAATGGTGACTCATTGTTATTTCAAGAGAAGACTTGTTGTGTAATATATTCTTAAGTTATCCTCAACATTATTTGCACATAATCATTTTCATAAACCTCAAAGAGTTTTATATGCTTTATTAATCCTTACCCTTCCAATTATTACGACTAACGCTTTAAAATTGGCCGTTCACAGCGGCCTTAGGAGTGGTAAGGATTAATGGGGATTTAAAGTGTTATAATACAGTTGCAGATGAAAGGCCCATATAAATTAAAACTTCATGCTAGAGTCCAGTAATTACAATTATATATATATATATATATATATATATATAATTGTATATATAATATATAGCTGCCCTATATATTATATATATAGAGGGCAGCTATATATATTTAGGATATATATATATATAATATATAGCTGCGCTATATATTATATATATATATATATATTAATTTCTTTTATTTTTTTTAAATCCGCCTACAGAAGGTTTCATTCTACTGAGACGGCGCTACCAATATCTATCACTGCTCCTATCGAGGCGGTCGATGCTGGTGATCACGCAATCTATCATCGACTTTCGACACCGTAGACATTCTCTCAGAGCGGCCGCCTAGGACCTTCGGCGTTGGGTCTGTGGCACTAGCCTGGTTCTATTCCTACGTGAGCGGAAGGACACAGTCGGTTCACTTCAATGGCAACGCCCACTTGCTTTCGGAGTACCCTAGGGATCAGTTCTTGAACCCTTATTGTTCCTACTCTTACATCTAAAAGTTGGCGGCTGATCTGGATGTCGTCTTATTTTTATGCTGATGACTCCCTCATGACGGCATGACCAGCGACTGTCCGTCCGACAGCTCATGTGGGCGCATGGTCCTTATGGTTGACCGGTTCTCCGCGTGGATGGCTTTAAACCGACTCAGTCTAAAATCCCACCAAGACTCAACTTCTGTGCTGCGCGACTCACGGCCGATGCATGAGAGTCAATCTCATCTCATCAGAGGAAACTGCATGTACTCGGGGCCGTTCTAACACCGGTGGAGTCCGTCCGTGATCTGAGCATAATGTTACAGTCTGAAATGTCGATGAAACTACATTTCACCACAACCGTCAGCAGATGCAAACCCTTCATGAGGTCGTTGTCCTTCGATGCTGCTAGGACTGTTGTCGCCAGTTTCGTCTTGTCGATGGTAGACTATTGCAGCAGTCTCCTTTGCAGGAGCGATGAAATGTACATTAGGCAGCCTCCAGTCCATTCTGATCACTGCGGCGAGGCTACTCTTCGGACGACGACGTTTTGACCGCGTGACGTTGGCTGCCCATTACGCCTATTCCTAAACATTCTGTCACGTCTAACATTATGTCGAATACGACAAATGCCAGCTTTGTTTACATCGTCGGCACGCTAGGCGCAGAGGACTTACTTGTATCTCAGAATCGGAGTAGAGGGCTACTAGAGGGCTAGCGTAGAGGGCTGCGGGTGTTGGTTGGATGGGCGCCCGCGAGCTAGAGGATTGGAGAGCGAAGCCGTGTGTATTAGAAGTGGACTTGGAATATCCGAGGCAATTGCACGATCAGCACAACAACTATCCTCTAGCTCCCGAGAGTGTTAAAATGTAGTCCGTTCATAAACTTATTCCAAACCTGAACGATAAAGTCAAGAACATAGTTGATTGCTAAAACTTAAAGTTGTACGAACGCCTAGGTTTGAAGATAACCAAAATCCACCGAGGAAGTCCATTAAAAGATAGTTCTTGGCTGAAGAAGTACATCGACCTAAATACCAACTTGAAGACGAAGGCTAGACTTTGAGACAGACTTTTGCAAACTGATGAACAAAGGCGTCATCGGCAAGACTTACGAAAATGTCGAGAATAAATTGGTCCTTGACGAGGAGGCGGCCATAAAGTTGGCGGCGAGAACGAATTACGACACTCGAACTATATTCGACGAAAACCTGATCGCCATTCGCATGAAACGAACGAAGCTGTATTAGAGCAAACAAATATATCCTTGAATATTTATTATAGGTCTAAGTGAAACTCTGATGTACGACTTTCATTGCAAAAGGGCCAAGTTGTTTTTCACCGATGCGGATTTGCTGCTTTATGAAATCAAGACAGAGGACTTCTACTCGAATATAGCTCCCGGCACTGGAAGCATGTTCGACACTAGCGTCTATCCCAAGGACCATCCGTCCGGCATCGAAATTGGCGTCAATAAAAAGGCCAACGGCATGTTCAAAGACGATGCCGCTGGAAAACAGATCGAAGAGTTTGATGGTTTGAGATCGAAATAGTATTCGTACAAGCGGCCAAGACTATAAGAAATGCAAAGGCGTGAAGAAGAATGTCGTCAAGAAATCCATTACGCGCAAAGATTAAAAAGACTGCTTCTTCGCCAAGAGAAATCAATCGAGGAAGATTCGGTCCCACCTGCAGGATAACTACAGCGAAGAGACAGATAAGGTTGCCCTCTTAACCGATTACGACAAACGAGTAATACTCGAAGACGGAATCCACACTTTGGTACACGGGCATTATTTTCTAAATATAAAATGAGCGAAACAATGTTAATCGTTGAAGGCATTAAGCTAATATTCCTCTATCCAATGTACAGCTGATCGATGCCGCGAAGTCGTTGAACCAGAGTAATTTCAGAGGAGTACTTCTGAGAGACGAAGAAGCAGAGCGAACGAGTGCGGCGTCCTTAATCTGGACGAGTCCAGTGACAGAGGAACGCATTGGACGTATTGGATCAAGCGCGCCGGCGTTGAGGTTTATTTCGACAGCTACGGACTACCCCCGCCTACGGAGTTGATCGAGTATCTGCAAAGGCCGGTATACTACAACAGCGAACGAATTCAGCGAGACGGCCAAGTGTGCTGAGGGCACTTGTGTCTGTTTGATCTAAGGAAGACGTGCAGCGATGGCCGGAAATTTAAAAAAGTCGTGAGCGAATTGCGTTAAATAATATCGGATATATAAATAAACATGCCTGTCGATAAATTTTGTAGAGCCGATCAACGTTCAACGCAGAGAGTAATTGCCCGGATGTGTTACCCTTTCTCCAGCGAGTAATACCTTTCTAAAACGAGATGGAACGAACGCCATGAATGGTACTTTGGATATGGGCGGAAATTCTATCAAAGGACTGCCGTAAATCCGCCGGAATGATGCCGCAAGCTTTACCATGTCGTGACCTTAGTTAGTCAAACGTTGTTAGCCCGCAACGTGGGCGTGCCGGTTTTTAACGCCATATTCGCCTTATACAACGACGGGAACGTGACGGTTTCATTCGTGTATCTGTCTAAGATTTCAACGTTTACCGGATAACTGCGATTCGCTTTTAGATGTCCGTATCTGGACAGTATTTCCTTCTTCTCCTTCGCCGGCGCCTTCTCTTCCGGCAGTTCCGATTCCGGAAAAATGCCTATCTCGGCGAGTATTCTTGACATGTCCAGTTTGTTCATAAATCTCGCGCCCGTTATACCGTGTTCCTTCATGAGCGATTTCAGTTGCTAAAGTTTAATGTTTTCTTAATAATATAAAACTTTTCTTCAATATACGACGCTCATTTTCTTGCCGTCCGTTTTGAAGTTTAGTAACTTATCCGAAACGACGGCGGCATAGGCTTCTGGTCAGCAGGGACCGCGGCATTGAAAGTAGCCCTGATCTGGATATCCACGACCGATGATTTCAGTCATTCCGATTGTTTGGAAACATCGAAAACGAACAACGGATGCAAATCTTTGTAGTCGACCGATGTAATGCTGCTCTGCGTCACGAGTTGATCCGTTCCGTAGAATTTCCCGCTAAAGGTCGCCGCAGTCTTATACGCTCTCGAAAACCATTGATTCTGGAACGACAGGCTGTAGTCGACTGCCGGGTATCTGTCGTGGTTCATTATCACGTACATGTTTTTGAGATTGCAAGGATCGAAAATTGACGGATTAGTTTCTTGATCGCCGCTTCGATTCGTCTGGAATCCGACGATGATGTAGGCCTACCTCGGTTTTACAAGTTACGACTTTACTACACTCAGACGCCAACTGAACGTAGCCGATTGAGGGGCTGATATGGTATTGCAGAGATCAGAACGAAAGATTACCGGAGTCGCCTTTGATTCGATGGTTTTGAACAGCTGCATTCTTTCCATGTCGGACGGAATGACGCGAGGTATAAATGATAAACCACGATATGCCGATGTTGATTGACTTTCCCGGCAGCCGGGGGCATTAGCCCTGGAAATGGCATCGTCGTCGGATTTGCGAACGAGCCTTAAAGTCTGCTGCATGCCGTAGACTACCTAATCGCAATCTTCGCAGAATCCGAAAATATTTTTCAACGGCACGAAGACGCTAAAAGTGCCTTTAGTCGTTGTTTTCTGAGTGAGATACGCCTGTCTGATTGCGAATCCATTGTTGTCGGCTATAACGGCTTTCGCGAAGTCGTTGGGGTATTTCAAGCAGCACCAGCATAGTCGTGGATCACCCCGGGTGAAACACGATTTCGATTACGACATTTGGCTGAAAAGGTGTATCAACCCGTTGTTGCTAATGGCCGCAGCATTGACATAAGCTGTTTCATTTGCTTTATTCACTCTGCCTTCGAATAGCAGGTACGACTCGGTGGAATGGATGAGCAGATCTTGAAGTTCTATATTTACGTTAATTTCGCCGGCGCTGTTTAGATTCGTTCTCGCTACCGGTTCGTACTCGTGCCACTCGTATCTTTCGACTCCCTCGTCGGTTATGAAATTTTCGGTAAATCTTAGAATATCTGACTGCATTTTTTTATTATTGCAGCAAAATATTTTAAACCAACTTCAGTTCGGACCCACGTTATGTACGTGGGTCGGGACTGAGCTTGGCTTAAAATATCTTGCTGCTATAATAAAAAAATGCAGTCATAAATTTAAAAATGACGTCCGGCATAAACAACGATCTTGTATCGATATGGCGTCACCGTAACCGAACAGCAAAATATTTATATTCGTATTCCCGTCATCGCCTGTTAAAGTCTTGAACATTTCCACGCTGTCTCGACTAAGCGCCGTATCTCCGTCGTCGCCTAATAAACTCTTTCACGAATCCCTGCTCCGTTGGCTAGGTACGGCTTTCTGCGGGCTTTATCCACGAGTCGTTGATAGTTACGGTCTTACCAACAACGATGACCTTTTCAAATCGCCGTTGCGGCGTGTTTGCCAACGTTTAACGCGGTCGATGACACGGATCTCGCTGCATTCGACAATAACATTCTTTTGGCGAATCCCGCGATCGTTTCGAATATTCCGACGCCTCCTACGGCGCACCCGCGAATGTATCTTCTTTTAGTAACGACGATCATTTTATAATCGCGTCATTATTTTTCTATACTCTAAGGCAGATATTGCATTTTTTCGTAATAAATAGTCGCAGATACCAACTACCTCGTTACTTAGGCCCGTATTTTCCCCTTTGAAGTTAGCCATTCGTAGAGTGCCACGCTTCTCATATCGCCCGACGAGTGCCTCGCTTCCCATATCGGCATAATAATTTCCCTATATTTGCTGCTTTTAGACAACTTGGGTTTGTTCGGATTATCAGGTCGACATATTGCGTTTGTCACATACATAATCTCACTCAAAGATTTTAAATAATTTATGTCGTACATCAATTTGTCTGGTTCCTTCAGCGTTAACAACTTCCAGAGCCCCGGAGTTCCGTTGAAGGTGGCATTGCCAACAGATTTGTCATCTCATTTGATCGAAATTGGGTAGTTGCCGATGAAAAACTGCCCATCTAAAGAGTTTACTCCGAAGGTCGTATCCGTCGTCTTTTTGTTCGATGCGTATTCTTTTAGATATTTTGTCGCGACGTCGCCTAATTCTAAGGTTCTAATATCTGAAACGGGATCATCCTCGAACACGTCTTTCGACGGATGCTGTGGAAATTGGATCGCTTTCAACGATGACGATAGCGAGGCCGACAAGGCTCGAAGCGCTTCGGCTGTTGCCGTGCCGCTTTCTTTAATGGTGCCTAATTCTCTAGAAATTCCGGAAAGATAGTTTTATTGGCTATTGGTTATATCGATTATTGGTTTGCACGCCTTTGTCAATACACGCTTTGTCGATTCTCCCATAATTTCTCCGACAACGAGTCCTGTCTAATATCCTTTTTCGTTTTGAGAAAGTTACTGTCGATAAAGTCTCGTTTTCTTGGATCCTCGATTTTTCGAAACGACATCTGAAATTAATATTTGGAATTATCAGAAAATATCTGTAATTCAACAGGGAATCCAGCGTGAACGGGAAAAGAGAGAAATAATGTTATATAGCGGCTGGTGTTTAGCATGAGGACTCGGGGCCCATCAGACCCATCTCGGTTGAGTTCTTGCTAGTAAACCAATTGTGGGTGTCGTCCACCACATTTTGTGTATTAGTCGTGACATTGAAAAAATATTTCCTGTAGCATTCATATCATATACTTGAGAGACAAAAAATTATAATAATAATCCGAGAAGCGCGATGTTTTTGAACGGCGAATCCGGCCTTAAATAAGTCCTTCGCCGTTTACGAATCCGGCATCTGTTTCAGATACAGACCTTCTCCTGCACGGCTTCAGGTAGAGGCCCTCGCTTTTTGTCAAATCTTGTAGTTTTTCCGCCACTTTTGAGGTATATCGCTCCACCCGAACCGCTTATTTTATCTACGGCTTTTGACCCAGTCGCCGCACCTATGCCGGTTAATGCCCTAGTTGCCAGACTAGGCAATACGTGAATTAGCAGGAATATGCCCGCAGTTGCCAGATACAGCACCGATAAAACAACCTTCGACTTTGGCGTTATGTTCTAACTGCGTTTCACTCACTTTTAGAGTCGCACCCGTTCCGCCTTGATACGTTTTGGCTAATTAATCGAGCTGTGCATGTGTAACATCTAACACATGCTCTCCATTTAAATCTTCGTGACTTGGTTTGATGTTTACGCCGGTTTCCACTTGTAGCGACCTTTCGATGTTGTCTTTTTGCCCATCCGAAATATTGACTTTGTCATACGTATATCAACTCACTTCATATACAACTTAATAAATTTATAAGCTTATCTTATATGAAACCTTATCAATAGTTCCTCTCCTCACAGATTAACTTGTCTTCCAGTTTGATCCGTGAGAGCGGTTTCCATTGCTGACATCGTGGATAGGGTGATTTGGATATATATAAAATTTAGCTGAGTTTGGATAATCTTGTACCCGGTCCCAAGATTCGCGAAAAGGAATAAATTATGTTATCCGTCGTACCGTTGCCATAGGATGCTCCAATAATGTCGCTGGTAACCCTTATACTTCTAATACTCATTATTTCGGATATATTCAGAGATTGTAAATGGCCGGGGCCTGTCGAAACTGAGAACTTGGCCAGTAGAGTTCTGCGCCCAAAGATCAACCATGTAATTCTTCGATATATGTACAACAGTCTTCAACGTATTGTTGTTTGATTCTATCTTTTGTGTTGCTTGCGCCGTTTCCCATATCATACTGCTCGTTTTCTTTCATGCTTCTCAGCACGTATCTGTTAATATCGGTTATTTCGTAGCAACCTTCGGGGATGACTATCGTAACCCCCATCTGCCCATTATTCGGTGAATAGGCAAAGTTGTTGCTCATGGCAGTGATATTCGGAAATGAAAAGTATGTCTCGAGACGTAGGGTCATTCGCGGATAAAATCACGATTCAATCCGTTGATATAGTTCAACAAAGACAATTTCTTACTCTACAGCTATGTTCCCAGCTACATCTAACCTTGTCCCACAACCCAGTCTGTGGTTGCTGCTCTCAATGCAACAAGAAGCAATCCAAAGAGTCACGTTCCTGAACTGTCTCCAAAACAAGAGACATTGACGAGTCGCTCGAGCTGGTTACGGAAGGCTGAAGTCGTCCATTTATTCGTCGTGACCCAGGAGCGTCCAGATAGGGGATCCAGAGGCAAATGCCTCCAATTTCATGTAGGGGGGGGGGCCATTTCTTGCATCTTGTGGGAAATATCTCGCCTTCCTGGCACTTGGGATCGGGTCACCGGGGCTTTTGTCTACACCACCAAACTGAATAATATTCATAATCCTAGTTAACGGGAGCGTATATATGTATCTTTAGTCAGACCAATATTGTCGGCAATAGCAAGCCTTGATTAGGGCATAGCTGATTTTTTTTTAAACTACAAGATACTTTTTGGACCAATCAACTAGCTGAAGGATTGCACAGGCCTGTTGTAAAAGGCGTTTTCGAAAAAGGAAGGTGTTCGTTGGCGACATCAATGAAATCTGGGCTGCCGATTTAGTCGATTTGTAGGCTTTCGTTAAAGAGAATGGTGGCGTGAAATATTTGTTGACCGTGATAGACGTATTTTCCAAGTACGGATGGATCGTTCCTTTAAATGATAAGAGTGTAAAATCTACGGCTACTGGTTTCGTGACGAATAGTGGCAGAAAACCAGGTAAGGTGTGGGTGGATAATGGCAAGGAATTTTACAATAGAGATGTTAAGAAATTGGTCGAGTTGTATTTAACGGAGAATGTAGAAAAATCGTGCGTCGTCGAGCGATGAAGCAGAACGATGAGAGAACAAACGTTTAAGTACTTTACTGCCAATTCAACCAGAAGATACATCGATGTGTTCGGAGAAATGGCTAGTAATGATAACGAGACTAGGCATAGTTCTATTATGACGCAATCTAATGCCAGTGTCCAATTGGTCCACCTAGATCATAACTTGCCCACCCCTCGACGCGGATTGGTGGGATGCCCCTCTATCACTAAAGTCGAGTCACTTCTAGTATACCGTTAATGGCGTTTTAGAGGTCCGTTGAGATTAAAGAGTTATTAACGTCAGAGGAGATCACAGGCCTCAGAGGATTAAATTCCTGCTCCTCCGTCGACCCATTAATATCCTAGGCATCTCTTTACCTCTGCCCTTCATAGGGCGTCGAAACCAGTTGAGACTGGTTGCTTCGGTCTCATATTTCCGAGCGCTGAATTCCGATGCATTTCTTTAGCGCCTTTGCAAAAGCTCCAGTCGTGACAATGATTATTTTAATCCCTCTTCTACTACCGGCGCTCACGGCTGATTTGCCATGACAAATAATTTACGACAATAACGTAGGTATATTGCCTTATTATTACACGCCTCCCGCAGCAACATCCCAAAAGTATCTTTTTGGGAACGCCTAATCACAAGATTTCCCCTAATTAATTTCCCCTAAGCGTACATCGGCTTCAGTTCAGACAATAGTATACAAAGCAAATTAACGGACTTAACAGTCAGATCCTATATAATACAACATGAAAATCACGTGGACTCAATCGTCCAGAGCTAATCATGAAATTAGACATTGTCGAACAGTCCAAACAACTCATAACAACTAGGCCAACTGCATAACAATTATCGCATAACAAACCAAACAGTAAATCACACGAAACCAGTCAGCTTGACAGTTCAACAGAATGCAGTCATGTCACAATAACATTATACTAAAAGTCCATGAACGATCAATGTGTCTGACGAGAACATTGTTCGTTCCTGAAAATAAAAGTCCTTTCTGAAATCTTTTGTAGAAACAAGAGTTCTTTCGACGGTTAAAATGATGACTTCGCACAGTGTTAATGGACCCAAATCACGCCTTCGAGGTCCGCATGACATTCGATCTGACCCATGGGTGGGTCGCTGCCTGTCCCTTGCGCGCAAGCATCCCAGATTCCTAGTACGACATCGGTGGACCAGCGTAGATGCTTACTGTGGATCAGTTCCATAAAACGTTCTCCCGACACGACCACCCCGATGGCTTGTCCATGGCGCGATGTCCTTCGCTTCCGCTCGCGTCATCTGGCGCTTTCGACCGTTAACAATTTCTTTGTACGGCGCTTCATTGCTTCCATCGTCTGTTTATTTTCTTCACCAAATTACTGCAGCGTCTCTCCATTAAATCGCTGTGTCTTCTCTCTTTATCAACAGATGTCGTATTCATCTTTTGCTCTTTTTCGGACGTCGTATTCGTCTTTACGCTCTTTTTACCAGCGCTACGTCACGTCTGCCTGCCGTCTTGCTATACTGAAATCGCACGGGACGACTCATGCATCGTCGAGGCCGATTAATCACACTTAAGGCCGAACTTTGCACACCGCTTCCCCGTTCATCCTTTCCACGGTCTGACGATAGCCTCAGATTTTCGCCAGCGGACAATTGTCTCGTTCCGTCCTCTGCCGTCGAAGCTTTCTTTACTTGCGCCCTGTTCCGCGCTCGCTTAGTGTTACTTCGCCGCAGGTAACCGTCTTGATCGACCGGTACGATTGCTGTGTCTACCACTGCTTCGGACGCAGCAGGCAACTCCCAC
Source organism: Bimastos eiseni (assembly GCA_959347315.1). Classification (NCBI taxonomy): domain Eukaryota; kingdom Metazoa; phylum Annelida; class Clitellata; order Crassiclitellata; family Lumbricidae; genus Bimastos; species Bimastos eiseni. Next base: position 19,323,070 of record OY365810.1, read on the forward strand.
TGTCTCTTTACTCGCCCATAGCAAATCCGTAGTTTAACAACATGCGCTACAAAAGTCTTCGCTTTTGGCGACTTCTGCAATAGAATTTCCTGCAGGTTCGGAGCAGTCTTGCACTTTCGAAATGTCTTTTTTCGTACGAACGACGCGGTTACCTCCCGCAGCAACAAGACTTCGTGGCCGATCTCTCCCTGACGACATTGGCTGCAGAGTTTCCTCGATAAAGCGTCGGCATATCCGTGTTTAGGCCCCGGTCTGTGCAAAACTTCAAAATAAAATTCCGCCAACTTTTCTAACCAGCGTCTTTGTTGGCCTATCGGCTCCGGAGTTTTCTGAAGCCACCTCAACGCCGCGTGATCCGTCCGGATGGTGAACCTCCTTCCCAACAAGTACTGTCAGTAAATCTGAGTGAAGTATACTATTGCCCGTAAATCTTTTTTTGAGACACAATAGTTTCGCTCCGCTGTAGAGAGTAACCGGCTGCCATAGGCGACTACACAATCGTGTCCATCGACTCGCTGCGACAACACCGCACCAACTGCTACGTCGGAGGCGTCGCAATCCAATATATACACTGAATTGTCACAAGGCAGGCTCAGTACTGGAGCAGTGGTGAGCGCAACCTTCAAACGATCGAAAGAGCTTTGACATTCTTCTCCCCACACGAATGGCTGATCCTTCTTAGTCAAAGCAAACAGAGGAGCCGCTACCAACGAAAAACCTCTAACGAATTTGTGATAATAAGAACAGAGTCCTAAGAAGGCACGCACCTCCCTCAATTGTATAGGCGTAGGCCACTCTGCTACTTCCTGCACCTTGGACGGATCAATAGAAATTCCCTCTTCAGTGACAATGTGTCCCAGAAAGGAGACTGTCCGCTTCAACAAATGGCACTTGCTGGGCTTCAGTTTCAAATTGGTTTCCTTTAGCCTCCGGAACACTCGCTCCAGTCGTTCCAAGTGTTCCTCCAGCGTGCGGCTAAATATGATCACGTCATCCAAGTAAACTAAACACAACTCAAAGTTAAGCCCAGACAACACAATATCCATAAGCATTTGGAATGTGGCCGGTGCATTACAGAGTCCAAAGGGCATTACTTTCCAGCAAAAAGCTCCCCGTCGAGTGATAAAAGTAGTTTTATCAGCGTCCTGCAGACTCATCGCAACCTGGTGGTACCCGCTGCAGAGATCTAACGTGCTGAACCAACCCGCGCTACTCAATGCATCCAGACAAGCATCAATTCTCGGAAGAGGATATGAAGCTTTCTTCGTAAAATCGTTCAGCCTACGGTAATCGATGCAAAAGCGCAGCGCTCCGTCCTTCTTTTTGGCTAACACGACATTTGCTAACTTCGGCTCCACTACTCCACTGGCTATCATTTGTTCCAACTGCGCGTCTATTTCTGCTTGGTAAGGCAATGGCTGCCTTCTCAATGGCTGTCTTGTCGGCCGAGCATCCCCGGTGTCAATCCAATGCTGGCAAATTCCAGTCCTCCCTAAATCTCGGTCACTTGTCGAAAATATGCCGCTATAGTCTGTCGGCAGGGTTTGTAACCTTGCTCTTATTTCCCCGGGAACATCATCCGGTATATCTTCCACGAGCTTCTCAATCAACTGACTAGTCATCGGCGAGCTTGGTTTCGGAGTGATCTCATCTTCACACTTTATTTCCACAGGATGGAGATCACCGATCAACTGATTGACCGACAGCGTAGCAGGCTGATCGCTCAAATTCAAAACTCTTACACTCGCTCGGTCTGCTTCGTTACTCAATACCACTCGCGCTAAATGTACTCCTGGCTTAATCTCCTTAGCTTCAGTCATCCACGTCTGAGCCGTGCTATTGAGATTCCTGTACTGAGTTCGAAAAGGAACATCACACTGAGAATTTGGCAAACAGTAATTTCTTCCGCGACCATCACTCGTCGGCACAACAATGAGCCATTTCCCTTAATTAATGGGATGCGCCGCCGTCCAATGAAAAGCGCACCTGTCCCAAAACCAATTCTACATTTATGCTGCCTCAACCAATCAATACCGAGCATTGGCTCGCCTACTTGATCAGATACCAGAAAATTTGTCTCAACTGCAAATCCTCTCAAGATCTGAATGTGCACACTAACTTCGCCCAAAACCCGTATTTCCGTGCCGTTGGCGGCCAACAATACACGAGTGCTAGGTTGAAGCATTAGCCCCTCTACGTCAGACAACGGTACCAGGCTTACCTCTGACCCAGTGTCCACTAAGCAGGTCCTCGAGCGTCGATTTATTGTCCCGCGTATGTAGATGGCATTGTTCGTGTCCCTGTTCTGTCCCTCACATGTGGTATGGTTGGTAACCGTCGTTCCGTCGTTTTCGATCTCCGATGAAGACGAAGGCCGTGAGTCGTCAGGGCGTCGATAAGGCCGTTGCCGTTGTCTACACTGGCGTGCGATGTGTCCGATTCGTCCGCAGTTGAAGCAGGTTACTCCACGTCCTGGATTCCTTGTGCGGTCTGCTGGTGTGGCGAAATTCGGCTCTGCGTCGACATTCGTTCGACGTGAGTTTCGTAGCTCCTCTAGCTGCCGACAGAATTTATCCCCCATGCTTTGTTGCCACTTTTGCTGCGCAGCGATTAAGCCTTCAAATTGCGATTGAAACGCTCCGCCGTTGTCGTTCCCTTGGGTGCCTTGTACTCGGTTCGCTGGCCTTCGTCGCTCTTCTAACTCAGACGTGTGCTGATACGCGGCCAGGCGTAAGGCCACTCGATACGCTTCGTCGAGCGTCTTCGGTTCGCGCGCCCTCCCTTGAAGAGCTAGTTCTCGATCTCTAATCGCCTCGAGGAATGCATCTTTCGCAACAATCTCGTCGTCTCATTCGAAGGCACTGGGCATGCGAGAACGACGAGTCTCCGGATATCATGTAAGAGATCGCTGAGACTCTCATCGCCCCTTTGTCGACGATATAATAAAGTTGGGCGCGAAACGTTTCCGTCTGCCCCTCCGTTCCGTATCGTTGACGCAGTCTCTCGACGAGTTGTTCATAAGATACATCCGTACGAGCTCCAAAATCCCAGAGCAGCTGCGTGGCCGCTTTTTCCAGACAACAGCGCAGAAAGTCCGCTTTATCGCTATCAGTCCAGCGATTAAGCCGAGCGCAAACTTCAAACTGAGCCATAAACAATTCCAATGATCCCGTGCCATCGAATTTCCCAGGTTTCATCGATATCACCCGACTGGCGGGAGGAACTGCAGGGCTCTCCATCCGCGGAGGATCGTTGCGCTTCTCTAACTTGATCTCGAACTTGATCGTCTTCTTCTCTCGAACGCTTGTCTATTCAGACCGTCGAAGTCGATGCTCTCCAGAAATATAGTCCGTGCCTCGTGCTTCGGCCGTCGTCGTCCGCCCAGGTGCGGGTGTCGAAAAGCTCGGTTGGCGAATTGGCGAATCCGCAATGTCCAGCAACGTATAAACGATCGTATCGTCCGTTTTCGCGATATCCATTTTCAGTCGTCGTTCGTCTAAATGTATAGCGTCGAAACAAAAGAATTTCGTGCTCTCCGAGAAGCAGGAACGGTAGAGTCTCCAAAAAAACAAACATACGTATCACCTCCAACGTAACTGCGTTAAATCCAGCGTTCAGAAGAGCTCGTCAAACGTTACTGCGTACCCCACTTCTGGAACCAGTTTTGCAACGGAATGGGGCCTATTCGACAGTGACCAGGATGACGACTTGCAGCCCCGTCCGATATGGGGGTAGTTCGAGTTGCAGTCCGCTGAGTAAGGCTTCATTGGTATGCTGAAGACTAACCATTTAAGGTTTAAATAGCTCCTTTCTGGATGATGCTTGGAATAAGACACGCTTGTTCGATAATCCTCTTTTAATGTACAACGGAAAACAATACTTCTGTAGCGTCCATTCGGAAACAGTCCGTATCTCACTCCCTCAATACGCCCTACGTCGATAACTAACGAGTAATTGCAACGCTACGTCAATGGTTGACGGCGACTACTATGCTACGTCAATGGCTGACGGCGACTATCGCAAATCGACGACGACTATATCCACGACGACTATCGCAGGCCACGACGACTATTCGTGCTTCCTAGGCGCCGAGACTGCAAGGCCGAAGCCGAATCTACAAGGTTCCCCGATGACGATCTCCAAACGACGACGACGACGACGATTCCCAGGCGACGACCACGATCATACGACGACTACGATCATACGACGACGATCTTCCAGGCGAACTCCTTTTATACTAATATGCTGTAGATAGTAGATGATACACAGTAGATAGGAGACAGTAGACAGTAGAGACTACACAGTAGATAGGATACAGTAGACAGTAGAGACTACACAGTAGATAGTAGATAATACACAGTAGATAGGATACAGTAGATAGTAGATATCTACAGTAGATGATAGATAGACTACAGTATATAGGATACAGTAGATAGTAGATATCTACAGTAGATAGTAGATAGACTACAGTAGATAGTATACAGTAGATAGTAGATATCTACAGTAGATAGTAGATAGACTACGGGTAGATAGTAGATAAGCGTATACAGCAGGTAGATACCACAGTAGAAAGAACACAGTAGACAGATGTACACAACAGGCAGACACTACAGCAGGCCGACACCAGGTAGGCGTACCTCTGAACCGTTACAATACGATACCGTCTTTATATATACAACGTTAGTGTATAAGAGATCTGCGCCAAAGCGTCCTGTGCCAAAGTGTCCTGTGCCAAAACGTCCTGCGCCAAAACGGCTGTGCTAAAAACAGGCTGAATGAGTTTGAATTAGGCAGATCATGTGAGCATCATCTCATCACACAGTCAGATTTGAACGAAGACATGAAAAGCAACATGTCACTTGAGATCCACTTCCTGCATCCACTTCTTCCTCGCAATTCTAGTGACGAACACGAAGAAAGATTTAACCAGTACATTGCCACAATGGAAAGACGGTACCAGAGAAACTGGATATTTCTGCACTCTTTCAGCTAGCGATATGCACAAAAACCTATATTATCGCTCCTAAACAAAAACCTACGAAATCTTTCTAACTAGTAACATCTCAAAGTGTGAACATATCAAGTGCAACTCTGCATTAGAAGTATCTAGGCAATTCACAGAGTTAACATAAAAACATTCAATATCGACTATAACTTATAGCATATTTTGTAAAATATGCAAAACTGTAAATTAAAATAGGGGACTATGTGAAATAGATGGCGCCAGTATCAAATGTGGGACTACCTGAGGTAAAATTGTGTGCTTGATGTTGATGGGTTGTTGTGATGTATGTTCTTCACGCGAAAGTAATCTAAAAGTTAGCCAGAATATAATTTTTTTATATTTATCCATAATTATAATTCTTACGCCAGCCATCGATCAGAACAACATAAATAAACAACGCAGGGCCAATATAAAAAAGGCTTACTTAGATCTATGTGCATAATGGCGCCACATGTTTCTATTTAATGAGCTGCCCTCAGAGTCCCCTATTGGTGCCACTCTTACCCTCCATTTTGGGCATGAGTGGCATGAAACCATTAAAAATAGGAATGGAAATGTTAATGAATCCAAATGGTATGTCGTATAAATCTTGAGAAAGAAAATTTGATAGTTAATGCCAGTAATCGCAATAAAACTGCTTGTATGGTTCGATGAGGGCTCAGCTTTCATGACATGAGTACTTGCATGTCAAACTTTGTAGGGCCTATCAATTCCGAATCAGTCGCACAGTCGCACGCAAAACCCGCTCCAAACGCCCAATCCGAACTTGGGGGAGGCCAGCATATATCGAGGAGCAATAGTCAAGGCGACTGGTAACAAAGGCATGAACCAGAGTAGCTGCTGCGCTGAGGGTAAGAGAGCGAGATATATTACTCGCAATTGGCGAAGCTGGTAAAAACAACTTCGAAAGACATTATTGACATATTGAGCAAAGGTGAGTTCTTGGTCGAGAGTGACCTCTAAATCCCGAACAGAGGCGGAGAAAGCGAAGAGGGGAAACTGGGCAGATAGATCATACAGAGATCATACGACTTTGAATAATTGCACAAGGCCTATCAGATTTTTGTACTGTGAATCGTACTCGTAATCCCAGCATTTCTACAGCGCCCACAAAAGCCAAGTCGCGGGAACCAGCTTATTTACAGATGCTTAATCAAAATATAATCGACAGGCAGAGGTAAAAACCCAGATAGTCAGACAGGCAGACGGCTAAGGTGTATGGTGTTTGGAGTTGAAACAGCGAGGAAGGTAGAGCGAAGGGGATGGTTCAGGATAGGATCTGTGAACTGAAAAGCAATGTTTTCAATTCTGAGTGGAAAACTTGTGGTGAGATGGCAAGAGGCAAGGCGTTTGTGAGTTCGTGCGATTTGTTTTAATACTGGATGCAGTTTGTTCCAAAGAGACGGAACAGCAGTAGATATGGAACGATTTGCAAATTTTAGTGATGAAGTGACGGAAGGGTGAAGCAGTGTTAGGGTGGAAGAGGAACATGCTGAGCGATGTGGTTGAATCGTGAACAGTTGACGGAGACATGGGGCTGTGAAGATTAGAGTGTGTTGTAGATGAGCGAAATGACTTTATATTCAATCCACCCAGGTATTTTTAGCCAGTGAAGCGACTTAAGGACAGGAGTGACATGGTGGTGCTTTGGGGCTTTGGTGACAGCACGGGCGAGAATATTCTGAATGGCTTGAAGACGGTTTATTTGGGTGCTATTTGTGTTGAGGAAAGGGAGTTGCAGTAATCCAATTTTGCGCGAACTGTTGAAGTGGCGATTGTGGACGCAGTTTTGAAGTCAAGCACGGGGCGGATTCTACGAAGATCGTGGATGTGCATGAAGCAAGAGCGAGAAAGATGGGTAACGTGATCAGCGAAGCTAAGGTTTTGGTCAAAGATTATGCCTAAGTTGCGGACAGGAGAATTTGCAGTGAATGTGTGGGTGGATGCAGAATTAAGGTCGAAGGAAATAGAGGGATCAGGAATTTTATTAAGTTGCTCACGAAGGTCAATGAATTCGGTATGAATGAATTCGGTTTTGGAGGGATTCAGGCATAAGATATTTGAGGTTATCCAGGATGAGATTTGGGCGACCACATGGAGAAAGATGATCAATGGAGTTGGAGAAGCTGATTGGAGAGAAATAAATGAATAAATAGGTGTCTTCGGCATATTGGTGATGGTCAACCGAGGATGATTTGATGAGCGAACTGAGAGAGGTAGTGTAAGAGGATGGACTCTTGTGCTTCCCATTCATGTGCTTTCACCATGGGTGAAAGCACATGATTGGGATGAAGTGTCCGAAGTCTTGACTGAGAAAGAGCGGGAAGAGAGATAAGACTGGATCCAGAGAAGAGCAGTGTCAGTGAAGCCGAACCAGGTAGCCAGTCTCTGGAGCAATAAGACTTGTGCTTTTCTATAGGTCTATTTCTACAGTTATTCCGAGAAGACTGGATAAAGTCTTCAAAATGATTACTTATAAATTAAGTTTGTAGAGAGTCTATCTCTCTTCGAAGATACAGAAAGGCTAATTACGAGGCAGTCTTGGTGATGAAACCTTGGACTCATTCAGTCTCATTGTGCTTCCAGCGTTCATATTTTCAGAAGAATGCTTGATGCATTATGAATTCATTAACACCGTGGACTATATATTTATGTTCTTTAAGTTGGTAACTTTTTGTCTACTTCTTTGACCATTGTCACTGGATATTGACTTTAATCGTGATGCCTTCGACGCTATTTCCATGTAGTTTGGTATTAGGGCTATAGGCCTATCAGTAAACGAGACATCAAATTAGTATTTTCATTTTTTAATTTTGTTGGGGAAATTGACAGTAAGTCGGCCAATACGTTCACAATAAGAATTCCGGAATAATTCCAGAATTTTATCGAAAAAATCCCGAAATTCCTAAAAAATTATCTTGGTCCGGAATTGCAATCTCTAGTTGCATCCAAGTTTCTTCAGGTGGATCGCTGTAAAGCTCTATGCAACATATGCAATGGAAGTTGGTGTCATTCCTCGATCTGTATGTCTTTCTGGTACTTTTCGGCTGCTGCTCTTGCGTCTGGTTCTTCTGCTTTAGAGCTTCTGCTTCTGGGTCATCTGTTGCTGGTTCTGCTTTTGCTTCTGGTTCTTGATCTTCTGGGTTATTTCCTTTCATGCAGCCACAGGCAACTGTGACGGACAGCTAGTAGTCTCTGTATGTGCCTCTGTTTTCCTCTAGATGAAGTTCCTTGCGAGGTCGCTTCTTAGCCCACTGTTTCTTATCATCCGGTATAATTTTACAAGGCGTACTCGTTGGGACGCACGAGCTTTCCGCTTTGTGTTTGTGTTTGCCCTCTACTCCTCGATCCATGTGCGGATAAGGACCGATTTCCAGCAATGACACTTTGGCTGCTATCGTTCTTGGGCAGCGTTTGTGTGCATCGTTGGCAGCGTTGGAGGAGAAAACGAGGACTAGTGTCGAGACCAGGCTGGTTCATTTCATCATCATGATTTGGCTCAGCAGCTTCATGGTCATAATCGATTGCTGACTGGCTGATTTGTGGCTGGTACTGTTCTGGAATATTGGTTGGCTCGGATGAGCAGGTAAGTTTCACATCGATTGCATGGTGACATGCGTAACTCGTCTTTGTGAGCATCATCGAACTCTCTATTTAAACCTACCGGTGTAGATCGGTGTGTGGTCAAAGTTTTTAAATCGTTTCGCAAATGAGCTCCGTGGTATTCCATATTGCAGAACTGCCTTATATTATATACGCTTAGACAGTTCTCCACGTGGAAATTTCTTGTAACAATTTGCATAGTTTTTTCACCATAGCTAACTCAATTTTTTACGTGCATAGTAACCATTTTGCCGTCAATCCCTGAAGAAAGTTTAAGATGTTGTACATAATGGGAGCAGTTAAAATTGCTGTAAATAACATACTGGCAAATATCAATCTTGCCTCACTCTTGTCTCATGTTGTGGGGCAAAAGTGTCATGTTGTGGGGCAAGAATATAGCAGTGTCAGAGGCTTCTACAGGCATGTCCGTGGACGCAGACTGCCTCTAATAATTTCTTAGGGGTGGGGGGATAATATTATGTGATCTTGGGGAAATAATTAAATTAATTATTTTATTTATTAATGTTATCATTAATTAAATAATTAATTTAATTAATTAAATTAATTTGCAATTTAGTCTTGATGCTACTGACATACAAGAAAGGCCATCTTTCACGATAATAATTGCTTGATAGAATCAAACGTGCACCGGTGACAAGATGGCAATGAACTTTATAAGCCCATCATACGAAGGCCTACAGCAACTCCTGGCGGTCATGAAGGTCTTGATAATAGAGCAAATTGCTGGTCACATAAGGCAGTAGAAAAAATGTTTTATTATTGCTGACATATTATTACGACAGCAGCAAGAAGGAAGCAACGGCGTTGTTAGGTCACTACAGGGGCGTCAATCCCCTCTGACTGGTGGAGGCAAAACCCCCAGTGACCCGATCCCAAGTGCCAGGAAGGCAAGATATTTCCCACAAGATGCAAAAAATGCCCCCCCCCTACATGAAATTGGAGGCATTTGCCTCTGGATCCTCTATCTGGATGCTTCTGGGTCACTACGAATTGCGCCTACATCACTTAATTGGCAACTTTTACTGCAGAAATCAACTTCATTTGCGAATGACCATCTCGTTAATTGATGTTCACATTGACGAAAGAAGACAGAAATTCTGATGAAGTGCATGCTGGATGCCATTGGATGCATGGAGAGGTGTGCAGCAATGAGACCATAGAACTGGAGAGGATAGTAGGCATCGCAAGACATGTACGTTCTATTACTAAATCAGCAGGCTCGTGGGCAAATGGGTGCGAAAAGCGACCTATTAAAGCGAAATCTGATCACTGTCTAGATTCTAGAAAGTTGCTCAAACTGAGTTTTCCAGCATAGCTTAGCTATAATAACGATAGGTCTATTACCAAGACATTTAATTTATTTAAGCTCAACATGCTGACATTGTAGGTGAGATAATCGGATAATGTTCACTTATTGGATCTATGTGTATTAATTAAGTAACATGTTTTAAAGTAACATTACTAGTGTAACAATATTACTTACAATGGTAGTGTTACCTACTACTGTAAGTAACATTACTATTGAATTTTATTTAAGCAACATGACTATTGTCAATTTGTAGACAAGGCAATGTCTGAAATTCTGAATAGTCATAAACTGTTACAAAAGTTGCTATTATCTCTGAAATAATCAGCATTTAATGAGGAGTCCGTCATCCACGGGGAACGGACATTTACCCCCCCCCCCTCCCGGACATAAGCCCTCGGACATAAGCCCCCCAATTTTGGTTAGGATATTTGCCCCCCGTTCAGACATAAGCCCCCCATATGTATATATGCGTGTATGTACGTAGGCATGTATGCATGCTTACATGTATGTATGTATGCATGGATGTATGTATGTACGGGTATATATATATGTATACATACATAAATGCATATACGTACGTAGGCCTATATATGTATGCATCCTTGTGTGTATGTATATGCATGCATGTATATATGTATGCATAATACATATGCATACGTACATACGTGCATACGGATGCATGCACTCACGCACAATACATACATGCGTGCGTGCTTACGTGCCTGCGCGCGCGGGTACGTACGTACATACATACGCACATACATACACACACACATATACACATGCATACATACATACATACATACATACATACATACATACATACATACATACATACATACAGACAGACAGACAGGCAAATAGACATACATGACATGACATGTCATGACACGAAATGACACAACACGACACAACACATATGTGTGTATGTATGTATGTATGTATATGCATTTATGTATGTATACATATATATACCCGTACATACATACGTATGTATGTATGCATGTATGTATGTGTGTATGCATGTATGAATGTGTGTATTTATGTATGCATGCATGTACCCATATAGTTTGAGTGACCTTATGGTCTACACTGTAGGGGGGGGGGGCAATTGTCCTAGTCGGGAGGGGCTCATGTCCAGAGAGGCTTATGTCCGGAGGGGCTTATGTCCGGGGCCAATGTCCTACACTCACCAGTTTTACCCGCCATGCTACTCTTGCCCCGGCCTCCCCTACTCATTAATTTATTAAAACAAAGACTGTCTAAAGTCTTTTCATATTCTAAGAAGCATATGACATCCTGTCCAGCTTTTATGCTTCTTTCCGTTAGTATCGTTCACAGAGGTCGCGGACAAAACCTCTGACAAAACCCCTCCCTGACAAAACCCTCTGACAAAAACCCCCTCTGTTAAATCCCCCTAAGTAGAACGAAACACCCCAAAGAATACATTTTTGTAACTCTTTTACTTTTATTATTTAGAAACGTGTGTATACTTTAAAGTCTGAAGTAAAGCACGTGTCATATGTGTCATTTCAAAGTCTGATGCGGTCACTCAGGTATCGTCGTCTAATAGTTAAATAGCAAACAGTTAATTAGCTCATTGGTCTTTTTGTTGTTAATGTATGATAGGTCAATGTACACTGAAGGCACCACTGTGCGTAATTCATAGGTTATCTGCGTCACGGCTTTTTCAGATGCGTCAGATGAGTCTATGCAAAGCGTATGTGTGTGTTATCTGTGACACGATTTCTTATATAAGTTAGACCAGGACCAGAGACGTCAATCCCCCTCTAACTGTTGGAGGCAAACACCCTGGTTCCAAGTGTGAGGTAGTCAAGATATCCACCCTAAGACTCAACAAATACTCCCAGCCCCTATCTGGACGCCTCTGAGTTAGACCAATAGTCGTACTGAGTGTTGTCACTTGTAATGTTGTGCAGACTTTGTTAGTAGTGTCAGTTATTATGGTATAGCTTCTAATTGCAGAAGCTAGCTAGGGCAAGAGGGGGGTTTGTCCGGGGTGGTTAATGTCCTGCCTAAAACAGAGGGATCATGTCAGAGGTTTATGTCAGGAGGGTTTATGTAAAGAGGGGGTTTTGTCCTACACCCCGTTCACAGTGTAAGATATATCTTACGGACTTAGCCTACGCCATGGCATCCTTATATCTGCTGTGATGGCGTCTTTAGCTCGTCTCCGCTCTCCGAAGCATCGATCATTACCTAGTCTGTTTTCTGCAGGGCAGTTAACAATACTGAAGTTAAGTATTGCAATAGCAATACCAATACTTCCTAATTAAAAGTATCGCGATACCAATACCATTACTCTTTCTGAAAAGTATTGCAATACCGATGCCAATGCTTTTGCCAGTACTTTTAAATATGCTCGCTTGATTCGATCTTAGCATAAATTACAATTCATGCACCGATAATTATAGAAAATTTCCCAAGGAATCGCTTGGGCCAATCACAAGGAATCTAGATAAGAGGAATGGTTAATCGTCAAATTTCCCGGTACACGCCTTTCTTGAAACACAGATGTCGCCCCAATTTAAAGTTTCCTTCTATTTGAAAGTATGGTGTTTCGAACCTCTAACGGCATTTTTCATAATTTTGCTGACCTACCCGGTAGACGCGATAGTCAATCGTAAATTTGGCTTCACGACTAAAGGTTTATGAATCAGCATGTCATTTTGAAAGGATGTAAAATTTCTGGCTCTTGAATATCACCCCAAAACTGTTGACACAAAGGTCACGGGAACTCTCCAGTCCTGTACATATATTGGTCCTTGGGCCAATCTCAATATCTTGACTTCAGCCATGGTGTGTGCACCTGGCTTTAACGGGTGGCAAAATAATTAACAGTCCGCTAGATGGCGGTGGCGGTGCAGTTTGCCAACATTACCCGTGATGAAATATAATAACTACATGATTCTGCAATAGCTAAGCATAGAAAATTATAATGAAGAAAATTACAAAATCCTGTTTAAATCCACCAATAAACGCAATCATTTCTTGAATTATTGATATAACTTATTATATCCATTTTGATCATATCTACAAGCATATATTATTAAGCAAACAGGATTACTCATTGCTGACTTGGGACCTCTGCTTGCGGCAGAAGCTGCTCTTGGCCAATCTTACGCTGATGACATCCAGACCTATCATCCCCCGCGTATGCCCACTGTCTGACCAGAGATGCGATTTTGGCTGTGGATGAAATCAGCGAAGCCACTGAGACCCTTCTTCGGGCTTGGATGTCGTCAAACAGCCTGAGCCAAACCCGACCAAGACGCAGCTTATGTGGCTTGGCACCCGCCAGCAGATCGTCAAGATAGATATCGGGTCCATAGCCTTGAGGTATGCGCACCTGACCTTCTTGTCCTCGGTCTGAGACATGGGAGTAACCCCGGATCAGGAGTTCACCTCTGTCCAGCACATCGATCTACTCTGCCGGAACTGTTTTTACCAGCTGGGGCAATCTAGGGTGGTATTCCGCTCCATATCTCAAGGCGCTGCCTCTGCGCTGGTCCATTCCTTCTCAGTATTCCGCCTGGACAACTGCAGCGTCATATAATTATGATGGTCTCCCGGCATGTCGGATTAAATGCCTTGACAGGATCTTGTGCACGTATCCGTCAGTCTAATAGAGTCTCTGGGTAAACGCGTGACGTCCTGCGCTGGCTTCCTTATCCGCAGCGCAGCATATCGAGTATCTGCGCTGGTCAGACGCTGCATTGAAGGCCTGGGGTCCCCTACCTGACGCCAATAGGAAAATAGGGCTTTTGTCAGAGGAGTTTTGTCCTACACCCTTTCTAATACGCTAGGCATTGACTATTAAAATAATATTCAATCAGAATTTACTATTTAAATAGAATATTATATCGATACGTATTATAGAAAAGTACATTTGCTACGCTAACGCACGCGGTACCTTCCTGTCCGCCAGAGGTACGAAGACCGGATGTTGCGCGATGTCTTTTTACTTTCCAGTCCGATAGAAGTATCATAACTGGTTTCTAAGTAACGTGATAAATTAAAGCAGTGTTTACACGATAATATCATGAAAGCATATTTTAACCGGGCCGCTGATGCTGATTGGTCGTTAACGTGCTGAAAAGGAAGATTTATGAAAGTAAAAGATAGACGAGATGGTAGACGAGAAATATGATCTTTATTTGGCGATTCCAAGGGATAAAAAAATCTATAACAAGCCATGGTGAGTTTTTATTTGTACTTTATTATTATTATTATTACTATTAATATTTCTGTTGCTTCAGTTTAACATTGAATTATCTTTATCTTTATTGCTGCTGTTGTTTATTATTATTATTGTTTTCATTATTATTATTATTATTATTATTATTATTATTATTATTATTATAATATTATTATTATTATTATTATTATTATTATTACTATTATTATTATCTGCATATAATAATAACATGATTATTATTATTATTATTATATGATAATGTATTTTATTATTTTTATTATTATTATTATATAATAATGTACTTTATTATTATTATTATTATGTCACATATAGTGTTATTCATCATTGGCATTGCCAACGGATCTGTCATCAGGCCATCTGGATCGCCACTTGTCAGTGGATTGTAATCTTGACATAGTGCCCTGAAAAGCTGCCGCTTTGAAACGTTGGATCAATGCCGACAAGTTCTGGAAAAGGAAGTTATTATTATTATTATTATAATTATAATTATTATTATAATTATATAATAATAATAATTATTATTATTGTTATTATTATCATATTAATGTCATTGTTATTATTATATTATTATTATTACTGTTACAGGTTTTTGTCCCCATCGGGTTGAATGAAAGAGCCTCTGAATGCCACTGCATTAAAACGTTGTGTACAAGTAGAAAGACGCTGAAAAAGATGAGTTGTTTCGCGTGGGTCTCCCGTTGCCTGTGTCTAACGGCGGCCTAGCTCTTGTAGAAACTCTATTCCGGTGCGGTTTATGGGGCCCAGTGATTCAATGGCCACTGGTACAATATCATGCTTGGTGTGGAGGGATGAGTACTTGATGCACTTTCGTTCTGCAGCATGTTCTGCTGCTTCACCGGCTGTTGATGCTGTCAGATGTACATAAGAGGATGTGCATGTGTGAATGGCTGTAGCATCCCATGCTAGGTGTCTGCCTCTTGCCCATGGGATTAATGTGGAGCCGTCTGGTCTCTAGCCATCGGTGCGGATCAGTCCCGATGGTTCTCTTCAGCTCGGAATGTCCACTTTCAAAAGAGCTCTCCAGATTATTTCATTCATGACAGAGTGTTGTTGTGCTGCTCTTCCCATTGATCTTCTGCAGACCAGACGTGATGTCCACGTGGATCGACGCTCTCCCCGCATTGACATGGATGCAGTGCACAGAACACTAGTCCTAGGCAAAGTCCTGCTGCAACCCTGACCGCCTCATTGCTTAATCCTAACCCACAGGATGCCAAAGGGATAGTCAAAAGCCAGTCTCCTGCGTGCGGGGGCATATAATGTTCTCATTCTGGCTTGACTAAGTGGGTTGTCGCATCAGACTTTCGCTTTATCTTCGTTTATCAAAGGTCTGTCCCAGGTCTTCTGTTGGATCGGGACTGGTATCATCGTCACTGGAAGGGAATCCTTACGAACGTTGAACATTTCCTCCTGGTACACGTCGCTCCACTCTTCCACGGTTAGGATGGCGCCCACGAGCAAGATGGTTGATGCAGCTGACGCCAAATAGGCTGAAGCTGCCAGCATGGATACCTGTCTGGTCTCGAGTCCTCCCTCTCTAATCGGAAGCAAAGCTTGTAACCACTGAATGTCATTGAACTCCGTGTGGAGGATCTTCTCCAGTTCTGTTTTAGTCTGATGGTCTGTTGTTTCCAGTAATGGGTGGTTCCAGCACTGAGAAGTCCTCAGCAGGTAAGTCATCTTTGCTGCCCTGAAACAGGATCTCAGCAATATGAGTGCTGCTTGTGACTGGAGGTTCATAAGGTCTTTCAATAGTCTTCATCCCCTCTCGCGTAGTCCTTATTCTCGAGGCGTCTTTTAACCACATTTGCTGCGTTACGTCTGCAGCCACCACATGCCCGCGGTGGCTGTGCAAGAACACTGGAGGCAAAGGGAAGAAGCTGATGCCATGTCTCAATGTTACTTGGATTGTTGTTAATGGAAGACAGGATTCTCTCGAGGGCCTGTGAACAGGCGAATCGAGCAGCCTCCGAGACATGTTTCATGACGCCCCAGTCCTTCTTCTCGGGTGGTTGATATCTCCTGTTCCTTGATGCATCAATCTGTGATTTGTCAGACTGTGATTGGCTTGATCGCATTGTCATGGTTCTACACTCTATAGGCTACACTCTGTCATATCCAACCCAGTCTTAGTAGTAGTTTTTGATTAATTCAGGAATAACATTCTCCTTCAGTTTGTTTTCAAATGCGCCACCATCTAAATTACAAACGTTGCCATTGGCGATTGTGATATCGTTTGACAAAAATCATGGTGGACGGCAATCAACGTTAAAAATTCAAAATTGCGTATAAAATCGATGCTGGTAGAAAGTTTAACGAAAAAAATTGCCTTGTGTTCTTAGCGGTTGAGCTACAGTGGCAAATATCCATCGTGTCACGAGTCGCTATTTAATTAAAAGACGTTAAAATCCAACTCTGATGAAAATGTGAACCGCAGTAATTTTTGTTTGAAAGTAGAACGTTAATAATAATAATAATAATAATTATTATTATTATTATTGCGTCACATATAGTATTATTCTTCATTGGCATTGCCAATGGGGCTGTCATCAGGCCATCTGGGTCGCCGCTTGTCAGTGGATTGTAATCTTGACATAGTGCCCTGAAAAGCCGCCGCATTGAAATGTTGGATCAAGTTCTGGAAAAGGAAGTTTGTCTCTTGGGTGTCACCGGTAGTTGTCAAAAGTCGGCGTCCAGTCTCAGACAGAAAGGCAAGGCCCTCACTATTGAGGGGACCGAAGGTTTCTATAGTGATTGGAACAAAAGTGTATTTCTTCTCCAGCTCAGAATATTTTGTGTGTTTCCTTGTGGCTGCTATTTCTGCCGCTCCTCCGGCTGTGGCAGCTGTCTTGGGGATATAAGAAGCGGCCACCGTGTCCACCATCGTCGCGTCCCAAAGTAAGGCCCCCCCCCACTCCACGGTATCAGAGTCTGCCCGTCCGGTCTCTTTCCATCTAATCTAGTAAGACCTGACGGTTCCTTGACCGCTGGAATACCGGCTCTGTTGAGGCTGCGATGGATAAGGTCGTTGATATTACAGTGTCTGGCTTGATGGCCAAAACGCCTATTATTGTCATTGTTATTATTGTATTATTATTATTACTGTTATAGGTTTTCGTCCCCATCGGGTTGAATGAAAAAGCCCCTGAATGCCACTGCATTAAAAACGTTGTGTACAAATAGATAGACGCTGAAAAAGATGAGTTGTTTCGCGTGGGTCTACTAATAATAATAATATTATTATTATTATTATAATATATATGTATATTATTATCACTATTATTATCATTAATATTATTATTAATATCATTATTATTATTATTCCCCCGAGGTACATATGATCCCTCGGGATAAAAAAATTAAGGGGCATTGTTCTGGAATGGCTAGTCTTCGCAGATGGTTTTATTGTTAGAAAAAGTGCAACAAAAAGCGACTGCGTTGAAGCGCTGGACAACCATGAGTGTAGAACATTTGTCCCCAGACATTTGCCCCCGGACATTTGCCCCTCCGGACAAAAGCGCCTCCCGACTAGGACAATTGCCCCAGTGTAGACCATAAGCTTGCCCATATTATATATGCATGCTTGTATGTGTGTACATATGATGCATGGTTGTATGTACAATATGTATGTGTGCATGGATGTGTCCATGTCGGCTGCATGTTACTAAACCTGTAAAATATTTATTTTTAGTGGATTGACATACTGCTTTGGTTCCAATACCTGCAAAGTTTGCTGATGAATTAAGAAGCCAATTTGATACCACATGATATATAATGGCTGCTGTAAATAATGAGTGTTTTTATGCGACATTGACATCTTCATGGCTTATATTCTGAGATTATCATCTATATAGAGGTATTCACCCACTCTGACTCTTATTAACGGGAGATGATTATGGGAGATGATTATCGCGTTGTCATTAACCAGCTGTAGCTGCTTACTAGCTGACCGTCACTGCTTATAAAGATTAAAGATTAAGATTAAGATTAAATAAAGATTAAGGCGTGTCACGAACTGTATGCAGTATTTATGTATCCATCAAGATAAGAAAGATTCAGAACTGGACTCACTTTGTCTCACTTTGTCTCTTATGACACAATAATTAGTTGCTTGTTTTCATATATTCTACATAATGACAGTTAAATATATAACTTCTCATCATTTGTTCATACTTCACACTAGGGGGCAATTGTCTGGGGGGGGGGGGGCAAACGTCCTACCCAAAATCAGGGGGTTTTGTCCGGTGGGTCAAATGTCCGTTCCCCGGACAATCATTGACAAGCGCTGATACAGGAAGGTGGTCTCTCTCGTCGCCTGATACCTGGGCAAGCCGGTGACCAAGGAGGTTGATAAGTGATAGGACATCCCTGTTGACAGGACCCAGAGTCATGAAGGCCAATGGCTCAAAGCAGTACGATGACAAAATGGCGCTGTATTTTGATGTTTTTTCTGTCTGTTGCGATCTCAACAGCAGCACCCGCATCCTCAGCTGATCTGGTGTGGTATGACCCTGCTAGGGTGTCGATGACAATGGCATCCCAGGCAAGGCATTTGCCACCTTCACAAGGAATTAGTCACACCATCCGGGCGTCTCACATCAGACCTAACAAGTCCACAAGGTTCCTTTGTGGCCGGGAAATCAGCTTTGATCAGGCCATGCCAAACAATAATTATCGTTTGGCATGCATGTCTGGCAGTGCGACTCGGCCCGAGGCTGCACGACATGCCATGTGAGCCATCACCTTGGACCATTGCTTCGCAAGGGCACTCACAAGGAGCTCATAGTTCGACCCCGAGATGCAGACCTGTTGCAATACGGGCTGCCTCACCATTCTGGAGGCGTGTTTACTGAAAATGGGGCCCTTGGCGCAAACATTTTGGGGACCCTCTAAATTTATACACTGAGTCTAAGGGGCCGTCTATAATGACGCCACGCACCCATTGGAGGGGTCATATATTTGTGACGAAGGGTAGGGAGTCTGAGATATGTGACGTCATGTCATCACATCAAATATCGAAATGCGCAACTTAATTTATTTAAACATTTCATTTAATTAAACAGTGAGCCAGCGTCTGGAGGTGAAGAGGCTCAAAACATGAAGCCTTTGCTCTTATCAACACAGGTGGTGTATTGAACCAAATTTATGCAGAAGACACCAAGGCACATGTTCACTGTCTTGCGACAAATGCGGTCACTGCTGCCCGCTCAATGCAGTTTGCTATAGACTCCCTTGGTGGCTGAATGTCGTCAACTCGGCTTCGGCTGAACCCATCTAAAACTCAATTTATCTGGCTTGGCACCAGACAGCAGCTGGCGAAAATTGATCTCTGTGCCATCTCTGCCCAGTTTCCCCTCTTCACTATTTCCGCCTCTGTTCGGGATTTAGAGGTCGGTCTTGACCAGGAACTCACCTTTGCTCAACATGTCAATAATGTCTCTCGTAGTTGCTTTTGCCAGCTTCACCAATTACGAGTAATATCTTGCTCTCTTACCCTCTTTGCCGCAGCTACTCTGGTTCATGCCTTTGTTACCAGTCGCCTTGACTATTGCCTCTCAATATATGCTGACCTCCCCCAAGTTCGGATTGGGTGTTTGGAGCGGGTTTTGCGTGTGGCCGCCCGAATGATTGAGGGGATTCCCAGAACAGGCCAAGTATCCGAGTACATGAGGTAGTAAAACAAACATTCTGCACTAATTGCCTCTACCCCAGCGCATCTTATTTAGGGTATCTGCCTTAGTTTGGCACTGCCTTGGGGAACTGCACCTGCTTATTTGCAGGAGCTATGTCGCCCTATCACTGCCAGTAGTGGCGATGACCACTTCGCTCTGCAGTTCATGGCGACCTGATCGTCTCTTTTGCACGCTCTTCCATGATGCAGAATTGGGCTTTCTCGGTCGTGGGACCTACTATCTGGAATGGACTTTCCTTAGCCCTCCTACCTAAGAATTCATCATCTTCATTTTACGCCTCTCTTAAAACTGTCCTTTTCAGCCGAGGGTTAGGCCGGGAGCGCCTCTGAGTAAATATCTTGAAGGGGTGCTATATGAGGTATTTTTTGATTGATTAAGGTAATCGAGCCGATTGATATTCACATTAAAAAAGCAATTATGAATTACAACACTACACGTGTCATGTGAATGCTTAGCTGTAAAATAGAGAATATAAATTATATTTAAAATTTTTCAGGCATGAGACATGTTATTTTGTGTGAAAGTTTTTATTTATTCGGGGGTCCCTCACCATCCCTGAGATGTTATTTTATGTGAAATTATTTAATTCATTTGGGGGCCTCTGAGACGTTATTTTGTACTTATGTTTTCATCACTTGGGGGCCTCCTGAGTTGTTATTTTGTATGAAATGTTTCCATTCATTTGGGGCCCCCTGAGATGTCATGTTGTATTTAATGTTTTCATTCTGTTGGGGGCTCCCTGAGATGTTATTTGGTAGTTAATGTTTTCATTTGGGACCTCTGAGATGTAATTTTGTATGAAATGCTTTAATTCATTAGGTGGCTCCCGAGACATTATTCGCATTAACTCACATTTTGGGGGCCCCTGAGATTTGACACGTTTACGTATGTGTTTACCTATAGTGTGCCTATAGGTAAATGTGCCACTGCATCATTCAGCCTCAGTCTGCAAGCGCTTATGGCGAGCGATAGGAGCCAATCATTCGCATGTGGGGAGACAACTGCTCTCAGCCTGGCCTGGTGGTTATCAGTTGTTATGGAGACCTCCAAAGCTACTAGGTCTTTCAGAATGAGAGGGCGATCCCAGTCACATTGCTTATGGGACAGACTTTCTTCAGGAAGTGGACAGTTCGACTCAGACAGCCATTGTTCAGAATTAGAGCGTCGTGTTTAGCAATTGATGACAATCGAGAAATGTCAAGTGAAAGCTCTGCACAGCGCATCTTGAGGGCAGCAACAAGAGCTCTGCCATTCGATAGAGGTACCCCAAGGAGGCATGCCTTACAAGAGGATGTAATGGTGAAACTATCTAATGGTTGTGCAGTTCGACTTTGTAGGGGTTAATGACCTCATACTTTGCAACATTCAGTGTCAGACCCCTTTCACTTGCTTCTCTGATGATGGTTTGGACATCTTTCACCACTGTGGATGCAGTCCCTCCATAAGTCAAGTCATCGAGATCAGTGGCGTTGCTAAGGGGCTGCGGGTGTTGTGGTCCGCACCGGGTGATACCCTTCCAAGGGGTGACACCAAAATGACATGATGACTATCTTAGAAGTGTTTGTGCCAAATTTCAGTAAAAATTAATTAATTTTAAATTAACAATTACGGATAACAAACATATTTTTGTAACCTGATCTTACGTGCACATGATTGTTCATCAATTTACGTAATGCTTAAACTCTATGCTGATATGAATCTACTTTTCTTCACCATCTAATGTGCTGCCGTCGGTGTCGTCATTATTACCCAGTTATGCACTTTTCTTTCATAAGTTGCCCTATGGCTCATTTTGCCGTGGTTGAGCTGGAAACGCATCTAAGTAGATTTCTTGAGGGGAGCTATATAACTGTTAAGACAAATGAATGAATGACTGATTATATAGGAACTAGCCTTGCAGCCTAGCTTCGCATGGGTTGATTTTTAAATGCAGCGGTTCTGCTCTTCGCCTCTGAAAATCGCCTGATTGCGATTGTTTTATTGGACAAGAGCTCCAAATGAGGCATTGGTTATATAAAATGCACACCTGATTTGCATTTTAAAATTAACACTGCCTTCAGCCACATCGGCTGCAAATGGCAAATGGCAGGTGTCATTATATCGAATGCGTATTGGACTATAAAGCAAATTGTGTGCTGGAAATAGTGGCATTGACCTAGAAATTTGCAAAATTTTTCATATTGCCAGAGCGTGACCTGTTCCATTTCTTGGACAAAAAGAAAATTTTCAGCTTTCAGTGTTAGATAACAACTTACGAGTAACATCAGTAGGTCTACACAAATTTTGGGCCAACTAAGTAACTGGTAACCATGAGGGAGGAGTTCCAGGCAGGGTGATACCATGAGTGACCGCACCTGGTGACACCAACCCTAGTGACACCTCTGATTTAGATAGCCAATATGGAGAGAGGACTGAAGGCTGGACAAGATGGTTTGAATAGGGAGACAGAATAAAAGAGGACCAAGAGGATCACCTTGTTGTAGATCGGACTGTGACTGAAGGAAGAAGACACCATGCTTAAGTCTTGAGGGTTTACTGTAAGCCAAGTGACAGTTAAGGACTTAAAGCTGTTAAAAAATGTTGAAATGATGACCCGGGTACCCGTCGACCCGGGTACCCGTCGACCCGCGCGGTCGGGTACCCGGGCACCCAACCAAGCGGATACTTTGTTAGGAAATGTAGAAAATTGCACATTTTTATGGAATGTCGGGCACCCGAGAATCGATTTCATTGCCCAGTCAGCCAATATGACCAACAGAATATTTCGGGCATATGTTCGGGTAAAATCTCGCATTTTTACGGAATGTTGTTACCTTAGAACCGATTTACATTGCCCGTTTACTCAGCCAATTTGACCAAGGGATTATTTCTGACATATGTTCAGTTAAAATTGCGCATTTTTACGGAATTTCGGGTACCAAAAACCCGATTTCATTACCCGGGTAGTCAGCTTCGGTCGGGTACCTGGGTACCCGTTGACAGCCTTAGTGACAGTAAGAGTAGTTATATTTGATGCTATCTGACGCTTTTGACCATAATATTGGTCAATTTACCCACCGAATAGGTTATTAAAACGTATTATTAACCTATAACTAGGGAGACAGAATAACTAGGTTAAAAAATAACCAATTCATACACACACCTAAACATCAACCAACAGACCACAAAAACGCCAGGAAATTTCCAATAGTTTCGATGATTAGCTACAATTCATGCACAAACCTACATGTAAGCTCCTGGTCAAAACATTCACCAATAGGTCAAAAGTCATGGGAAGTTCCAGTAGTTTCAATGATGATTCATGGTTCAACAAACAATAAACATCTTGTATATATAAAACGAATAGCACTGAAAATATTTCTATACAGCTTAAAGAAATATCAGTCCAATATAAAGTGGAATACTCAAGCAGATTTGATTAGTAAAATTGAAGCTCACGGGCTCAACACTCATCCCCTCACATTTTGCTCCAATCTCATCCAATGCTAGTTTGATGGACGCGCCCTTTCCCAATATTGGAATCCCAAAACTCGTTCCCATATGCGCCGACAGCATGAAAAATATTCGTTAAAACCAAATCAGCGATTAATACATTCGCAAAAATGGATCGAAGGGTGTATACCTGAAGAACCAAAGAGAGAAAGGTGAATGAGAATATAGAAGCACTGAAAGTCAAAGTGAATTCTATATTCGGTAAAATTCTTATGAAAACACGTGAAATAAAAGAGACGGCCTCAGCTATCAAGGGCTTCACGAAACAATACACGATTGAAATAGCAAACGGAATTGACACCACATCTTTTCTCAAAGCAAAACAACTGGAAGACCTTTTGTCTAGAAATCGACAGACAAAGGTTAATTTTGTCCTCACCTGCACAATGGAGCATGTTGACATGAAATCCGGGCAAGTAGATACAGAGCTTTTTCCGCTTGTCTTGAAGAACAAGGTGATTTTAGACTCCACCGATACGAGCGAAATTTATAACAACGTGAAAGATAAAATGTTGGAATCAATGGCTGCCTTCCAGATGTGTGGTAGTAACTGGAGACTTAGAGCGGTTCAAAAATTAGACATCAACACGGTTATTTATAAACCGTTGAAGGGTAGTTCTTACATACCACTGCCGAAATGCTTAGCGAGTAAAAAGGCTATTGTTAATATGAAGAACGAAGACGAAGAATGTTTCAAGTGGTGTGTAACGAGAGCCTTAAATCCTGTTGACAGAGATTCAGAAAGAATCACGAAAGAATTAAAAATACAGTCTGAGAAACTTAATTGGTCTAGCATCGAATTCCCAGTCGCAGCAGATGCTAACGTGATAAGCAAGTTTGAGAGTAATAATAATATTAGTATTAATGTTTTTGGTCATGAGAAAGATGTTTACCTATTCCCACTATATTTATCGAAGCACGAGAGTGATATCAGTGTTAGACCTATTACTCATTTCTGAAGAACAAAAGAAGCATCATTGTTGGATAAAGAATTTCAACAAACTGATGGTGGTTCACAACGAAAACTCATACACTTCAATGTATTATTGTAAACGATGTTTAATAGGATTCAGTAATAAAGAGTCATTAAATAAACACACAGAGTACTGTTCCCAACGCACCGCTCAAAAGATAGAACTTCCAGAACCAGGAACTATGTTGAGTTTTAAAAATTATTATAGATAAATGAGAGTTTCCTTTGTTGTGTGCGCCGATTTTGAATCTTTCATTAAACCTATAGACACTTGTCAACCAGATCCCAGCCTGCCCTACACCAACAGATATCAAAAACACGTCCCAAGTTCCTTCTGCTATTATATAAAATGTTTTGACGATGACCTATATTTGCAAGCTCCTGTGACTTTCACAGCGGAGAGCGAAGACGACAGATATCCATAGACACTCTTATAGATAATATAAAAGATATTTATAAGCGATTTAAATTTCCTAAGAATATGATATTCGGAAAGAAAGAACAGATGTTATACGACTCGGCTACTGTTTGTTACATATGCGAAGGCGAATTGGGTGATGATGACGACGACGACGATGATGATGATGATCGAGTTGGAGACCACTGTCGC
Source organism: Bimastos eiseni (assembly GCA_959347315.1). Lineage (NCBI taxonomy): Eukaryota > Metazoa > Annelida > Clitellata > Crassiclitellata > Lumbricidae > Bimastos > Bimastos eiseni. Next base: position 19,348,037 of record OY365810.1, read on the forward strand.
CTTTCTGGTAAATTTAGAGGCGCTGCTCACAAGATTTGTAATCTAAAATATAAAGTCCCCAAGTTTTTCCCTGTATTGTTCCACAATCTATCTGGTTACGACAGCCATTTATTCGTAAAGAAATGACGAGGTGATGATAACGAAAAGATTAACTGCATTCCTAGCAACGAAGAAAAGTATATCTCATTTAGCAGAGAAGTCGTAGTCGATAAATTTAGAGATAAAGAAAATAAGTTAAAACTCTTTAAACGAGAATTACGTTCTATCAATAGTTTTAGATTCATGGCATCGAGCCTCGATGCTTTATTGAGGAACCTGATCAATGAATATGATGTAAGAATGTAAGACAATGAGTAAGAATATAGGCAAGCATTAGTGATGAAGACTACAACCATGCACAGACGGTATGGGAAGAATTCAGATTCAAGACGTTGAGAGATTACCACGATTTATGTAACATGTCTGATGTTCTCCTGCTTGCTGATGTATTTGAGAATTTTAGAGATGTATGCAGTGAGAACTGGGGTTAAGATCCCGCTTGGTATTATACTTCTCCAGGTCTTGCTTGGGATGCCGCATTGAAGTTGACTGGAGTAGAGTTGGAGTTGTTGAGCAATTATGATATGATACTAATGGTTAAGCATGGGATAAGAGGTGGTGTTAGCACCATTTCACATCGTTATGGACAGGTTCAGTTCATGGGCCATGTCTTGAGTAGACAGAGGAAAAAGTTAAAGCCATAGAGAAACAAGAGAACTTGAAAGTGTGAGTGAAGTCAAAAGTTTACTGGGTTTGGTTAACTTTGTCTCTCGGTATATTCCGGACTTGTCAACAGTCAGTGAACCGTTAAGACAACTCGTGAAGAAGGACGCTCACTTCATATTTGGTTGCAAGCAAAAAGAGGCTTTTGCTGAGCTGAAGAACAGATTGAGTGAAGCAGAGACATTGGCTTATTTCAAGCAAGGTGCGCCGACGCAGGTGATTGCGGATGCCAGTCCAGTTGGCTTAGGAACTGTTTTAATACAGGAAAAAAATGGATTGCAACGAGTGGTTTGCTATGCCAGTAAAAGTTTGAGTGCTATGGAAAGATGCTATTCACAGACAGAGAAGGAAGCATTGTCTTTAATATGGGCATGTGAACGATTTCACTTATATTTGTATGGGAAAGAATTTGAACTGGTTACAGATCATAAACCATTGGAAGTCACATACTCACCATGCTCAAAGCCTTCTGCAATAATTGAGAGATGGGTTTTACGGTTACAGTCGTACAACTTCAGAGTGAAATACATAGCAGGACGAGAAAACATTGCGGATGTCTTGTCCCGACTTTCAAGGAGTCCGGTGTTAGAGCATGATTCTGGAGATGAATACATCAAGTTTGTAATGGTTGCTTCTACACCCAAAGCTATGTCAACCAGGGAAATTGAGACATTGTCAGCACAAGACAAAGTAATTTGTGCCGTTAAGGAAAATTTGATACTACGAGATTGAGATTACGCGGACGGCTACGACCGATGGAGTCATAAGGAGCTTAAAACAGATCTTTGCAACTCATGGCATACCATATTCTATTACCAGTGATAATGGACCTCAGTTTATTTCGGAAGTGTTTTCAGAATATCTGAGGAACAACGATATTGTCCATCACAGAATAACACCTTTATGGCCACAAGCAAATGGTGAGGTGGAGAGACAAAACCAGTTGTTGCTGCAAAGGATCAAGATAGCACTAGGGGAAGAGAAAAACTGGAAAGATGAACTTCTGACATACTTGATTGCATACAGAACTACTCCGCATTCCACATTGGGAATTTCGCCAGCAGAAGCATTGTATGGATGGAAATTGAGGACGAAATTGCCGGACTGACGTCCATCTGTTATAGACGATGAAAGTATCAGAGATGAAGATCGACTAAAGAAGTTTAAAGGGAAAGAATACGCTGACGGCAGGAGAAGAGCAGTGGATACAGAGATATCTATTGCAGTTTTAGTGAAACAACCATACAAGAATAAGTTTACGACACCATTCCAGACGAGACCGTATGTGGTCAAAAGTAAAGTGGGAAACTGTGTATCCGTAGAAAGTTCAGAAGGGGTTCTTTACAAGAGGAACATCACACATCTCAAGAAGTACGAATCACGATCCATACAAGAGGTAGTAGCAATTAAGAAGGAGAGGGAAACAAGACGAACGAATTGGATGAACAAAACAAGACTGTCGAACAGGAGGAACTAGATGAATGGAACAAGATTGACGAAGAGGATGACCCAGATCAACCAAATAAGATTCTTGAACTTGATGAGCCGAACAACATTGTTGAACCAAATGTAAACAGTGAACTGGATGAAGCAGCAGTCGAGGACTTTCCAGAACCATGTCGATGACCTTTATGAGCCAGGCTTAAAAAACAGGATTAATGTTAATAATTTTTAATGACTATATCATTAAAAATTGTGCCTTACGATTGGATCTTTATCACGTATCTTTCTCTCCATACTCTTCTATCAAAGTTTTTTAATATTTTACCGTGTGTCTTATGCACTCTTGCCGCTATGAACAATGACGGATTCTTTACAAGGTCACCCGAGTCCAAGTCAAAGATATCAACGACTATCAGATTCGTTCTTATTTCTCTGAGATACATATATCTTGGATCGATCTCCTTTTGCTCTTTTCTGGTTTCTTCGTCTCTGGAATTATTCCTTTCTTAACCAGTACACTTATAATTTCAGCTGTATTCATAACTGAACAAACTGTTAGACCGTGTTCTTTCATTAGTGATTTCAGTTCAGGGAGCTTCATGTTTTTGTAATAGAAAATATTTTTCTTTAATATATGCTCATTTTCTGACTGTCTGATTGGAAGTTTAGCAATTTAGCTGAAATGACAACTGCATAAGCTTCCGTTCCAGCTGGCGCCGCAGCATTGAAAGTTGCCTTGATCTGGATGTCTACGACAGATAACTTTAACCGTTCGGATTGCTTACTTACATCGAAAACGAATAGCGGATGTAAATCCTTATAATCAGCCGGCATAATGTTGCTCTGAGTCACGAGCTGATCCATCCCATAGAATTTCTCGCTAAAGGTCGCGGCATCTCTATAAGCTCTCGAAAATTGCTGATTCGGGAATGATAGATTGTAGTTGACTGCTGGGTATCTTTCTTGGTTCATCATCACATACATGTTCTTGATATCACAATGATCGAAAATTGATGGAATAGCTTCTTGATTGCCACTTCGATTCGTTTGAAATCCAATGATAATATACCTCAGTTTTTCCAGCGATGTCTTTACGCTAAACCGCCAACTAAATGTAGTAGATTGAGGAATGGTTATGGTATCGCATTGGTGAGCTCAATAGGCAACTGGCAGAGTAGCTTTTGATTCGATGGTTTTGTACAGCTGCATTCTTTCCATATCGGATGGAATCACATGCGGCATAAACCTGTGGGATCTTGTGAGAGAACGACGACTCCTTCATCCGTTGAGAACTTTCCTTGTCGCGTTGAGAGCTTTCGTTCCAGCAACGGCTTAATTATTTTTAAATATTTTACACCTCTCGACGATTTAGGTTTATTCGGCTTATTCGGTAGATACAAGGCTACCCGTCGATTCGAGAATTTCCCAGTACTCGTCCAGATCGTTTTGACTGTATATCGACTCGTTTGGTTCCTGCATCGTCATCAATTCCCATAGCTCCGGAGTTCCCTTGTAGATGGCATTACCCACCGTTATATCATCTCCTTCGATCAAGATTTGGCTGTTGCCGATGAAAAATTGACCACCTTTATTCCAAAGGTCATATCCGTTGACTTCTTGTTTGAAGCGTATTCTTTTACATACTTTGTAGCGATATCACCTAATTCCAAAGTTCTAATATCTGAAACTGGATCATCATCAAACACTTCTATCGATGGATATTGTGGGAATTGAATCGCTTTCAACGATGTCAATATCGAGGCTGGCAATGCTCGAAGCACGGCAGTTGTTGCCATAGAGTTCTCTTTTATAGTACCTAATTCTTTAGATATTCCAGACTGCGAGTCGATTATCGGTTTGTACGCTTTTGCTAATTCTCGCTGAAGCCCAATGTCCCCTATTTTCTCGGATAACGAATCTTGTCTAATATTTTGCTTCATCTTGAGAAGGTTTTCGATGATGAAATTTCGCTTAGCTGGTTCTTTGATTTTTAGAAACGACATTTTTAACTTGGAAACATAATATTTAAACGTAAAACATAAAACGTAAAACATAAAACGTAAAACATAAAAAGTAAAAACGTAAATTTACATTCACTTTGTATTCAATACGTTTATGAATCGGATAATGAGACATTTTATATAATCTTTTATTTTTTTAAAATAACAATCCGAGAAATGGAATGTTTTTAAACGGTGAATTTGGTCCAAGGATAAGTCCTTCACCATTTTTTACCAATCCAGAACCTGTTTTCAGATACAGACCTTCTCCTACACTATCAAGTCCAGAACCTTGGTATGGCTTCAAGTATAAGCCCTGCCCTTGCTGCACTATCTTGTAGTTTTTACCACGGCTATTGAGATATATCGCGCCACCCGTTCCGGTGACTTTATCTATGACTTTTGAACCAGCTGCTGCACCTATTCCTGTTAATGCACATGTTGCTGCTAAGCTCGGTAACACGCTCGATAGCAGAAATTTACCCGCAGTTGCTAGAAACGGTAATATAGCGCCAATAAACTTCAACTTTGGCGTTATGTATTAATTGCATTTTACTCATTTTGATAGTCACGCCTTTTCCACCCTGATATGCCTTAGCTAACTTGTTGAGTTGTGCTTGGGTAGGAGCTAACACATGGTTTCCATTTAAATCGTTGTGCTTTAATCCAATGCTAGCACCAGTCCCCGCTTGTAGCGATTTTTTCTTTTTGTCCTTCTGAAATATTAACTTTGACATTTATGTATCTACTCATTTTATATCAAACTATAAAATCTTGAAAGCCTCTCTTATATGAAATCTTATTGATAATTTCTCGCCTTGTAGATTAATTTGTTGACCATTTTGGTCTGTGGGAGCGGTTTCCATTACCGAAATCGTGGATAGGGTGATTGGAAGGTATATCAAATTCCTCGGCATTGCGATAATCTTGTAACCAAGCCCTACATTCTGGAAAAAGGAATACCAGTAGTTCCGTTGCTATAGAATGCTCAGTAGTTCCGTTGCTATAGAATGCTCCAATGATATCGCTCGTTATTGTCAGATTATTGATACTCTTTATGTCCACTATATTCTCTGATTTCTGGTACCCTGCTATATTCCGTCGCCTGTCGAAACCGAGGACCTTCCCTATAAGAGTTTAACGCCCAAAAATCGACCATGTAATTATCCGTTATATGAACAACAGTCTTCAACGTATTGCTGTTTGGTTCAATCTTAATATTGAATGCGTCATTAACCATATCATAATGCTCGTTTTCTTTCACGATTCTCTGCATGTATTCGTTAATATCAGTTATTTCATAGCAGCCTTCAGGAATGGTTATGGTTATCCCCATATCCCCATTATTCGGTGAATACGTAAAAGCTGTTGTTCGTCGCGTTGATGTTTGGAAAAGAAAAATACGTTTCCAGATTGATCAGAGCCATTTCATAATTTTTAACCTTTATCGAACTGAATCAACGGATTGAATCGAGTCCTTATTCGGGAACTTATTTCACTCAGTAAAATGTAGAACGGTGACTTTGGGTCCGTGTAACAAGCGGTGTTGTCTGTCTCGGTAGTTTGAAATAATTCTGTGCGAGGTAGAAGCAGTCAACGTTACTATGCCTTCCCCGGATGTAGTAGGTCTCGCATTTATTTTGTTTTTCTAACTGTAAATCATCGAAAATCATCAAGTTTTTGTTGTCACGGTTCAAGTCTCTCGGATCTGGCACGTCTTACGTCGAGACGTGCCAGATTCAAAGAACTTGGAAGAAATATCAGATTTTTTATCCGAGTGTTTAGCCATTACCTCAACAACGAATGCCGGTGAAACATTTAGTCTCATGACCTCATCGTGGCAACTGAATAACCCGATGATGGATTCTTTCGGTATTTTTTCTGCGAATGCTTTCTTGAGTATTTTATACTCTGGTTGAAAGAGAGATCTTCCGAATACTTGCAGATTGTCGTAGTCTAACCATCCGGGTCTAAGAAGTAGGTCCAACAATAGAGTCTTCTTGCCTACAATTAACCCTCTTATACTTCTGGGTAAAAGAGGATTGTTGAATCTCTTCGGTAATATATCGTTCCACGATAAATCTGACTTCCATTTTAAATATAAATATTTTGTATGTAAAAAAGAATGTATTGCGTAAAGTGTAAAACTCGTACTGAAACTAAAAATATTAAAAATGTCACAACGAAGAATGGAAGGTTAATGCTTAGAGGAACATGTGATGTGTGTGGAAAAACAAAGACGCAATTCGTGAAAGCAGCACAAGGCTCCGATCTGGTCGCATCTCTAAATTCAGTTACAAGTGGTATTAAGTTACCATGGGCTAAATTTCCAGGTGAGATTCATTTGCCAGGTCATCAGTTTACGGGACCTGGAACTAGACTTGACTTGAGGTTGAATCCTGATGGCTGTCCTAAAGAATGGTCGAAACCTGTTGATAGAGTCAACAACGCTGCATATCATCACGATTTAGCTTACAACCAGCACTCCGATACAGCTTCTAGGAATGTCGCCGAAAGAGCGATGGTTAATGAGTTGAATAATATTCCTAATCCTAGTTTAGGGGAGCATATAGAGAGATCTTTAGTCAAACCAATATTATCGACTAAAGCGAGTCTCGGGTTAGGTTTAAAAAGCTCAAAATTACAACCCACTTTGAAATGGACCGACCAACTCGCGAATGAGTTACATAAGCCTGTAGTAAGACGTTTTAGGAAGAGGAAGGTGTATGTTGGTGGAATAGATGAAATATGGACGACTGATTTGGTGGATATGCAGGCTTTTGCGAAAGATAATGATGGTGTGAAATATTTGCTAACCGTAATTGATGTGTTTTCCAAGTACGATTGGATCGTGCCATTAAATGATAAGAGTGGGAAATCGACGGCTGAAGGTAAGATACTCGCGAGCAGCGGAACAAAACCAGAAAAACATTGGGTAGATAAAGGTTAAGAATTTTACAATAAAGACTTTAAGAAACTGATTGAGTTGTATTCGACCGAGAATGAAGAAAAATCGTGCGTTATCGAACGATGGAATAGAATGATGAGAGAGAAAATGTTTAAGTACGTTACATCTAATTCGACTAGAAGATATATCGATGTATTAGGCGCTATGACTGGTAATTACAATGAGAATAGGCATAGTTTGTTAAAATGACACCATCTGAAAGGTTAGCATGAAAGTGAATGAGAAGGCAGTATGTTTGAATTTGTTCGGTGACGAGATCTCAGAACCCATTTTACCTAAGTTATCGATTGGAGATAAGGTTAGAATAACGAAGAAAACGAATATATTTGAAAAAGGTTATACACCGAAATGGTCGGAGGAGGGGTTTACAGTATCTCAGATTCAGTACAAGGATCCTCCAACTTATAAAATTACTGATTATAATGGTGAGGAAATACAGGGCTCATTTTACGAACAGAAGCTACAGAAGACTACTCAAGAAATATTTAGAATTGAAAAGGTTATCAAGAAACGCGATAACAAGTCGCTGGTGAAATGGCTCGGTTACCCTGAATCATTTAATTCTTGGATTGATAATAAGGATTTAGTGTCCATGTGATCATCACTGCAGATTCATTCGGTTTACGCAACACAAATGAAATCGCTGTACATTCATTACCATATGATGGTCGACGTGGGTTGCAGAGTTGGATCTAATTAACTTACTCAACCGGATTTAAGACCATCGATTCAATCCTCGCCTTTTTCCGCTTATTAACAGCGTGTATGGAACGCCAAAGGGACCATAAAATCGTTTAGTAAAGCTGCCTACGCTGTTTTAATGATGCGAGTTTCTAATTAGTAGCAACAGCCATGTGATTATGAATGTACACATCGCATGACATTTTGTCAGCTTTTAGAACATTCTAGAATGATGGGGGCGTCGTTAGGTATAAGATAATGTAGTGTGACTGGGCTAACTTGTGTCACAGATCTACTTTGCTGTCACACGGTCACAGGAGCTGTCACAAACTGGGAACATGGCTGGACATGAAGAAACGTTCAAAATCTTTATGCAGAGTCTACTCGTTGAAAGGCCTAATAACATAAGGGCGAAGAAACAGGAACTCGTACGCGTATGAGATAAAATCCGAAAGGTGAGAGCACAGGAGGGAATGCAGAAACAACAACTAAGAGAGATGGTGGCTTCTATATGCGAACGGCTAAGGAAGTCACGTTCTTGAAAAGCGAGTTTATTCGTCTCCGGGCAGAGATTAGTTCTCTGAACGATGAAGCAGTTGACTGCTAGACCAACAACCTATCATATCTCTGTCTACAGCGACGACTTAATGTATGGCAAGCGGTTCATTCTGTAACCGTGATTATTCTAAACATTACGTTACAATAGATAAACTTGAATAGTATATATACAGATCATTATTATACATTCAGATTAGCTGAGCATTCGCTAATACAGACAGTATAGGTTCTATCAATCACTCACATAGGCTCTAGTGTAACTAGCATTTACAGTCAGCCCACATTGTAGTAACACCTTGAGTGGTCAGTAGCTGACCAATCAAAGTAGTCTGTTCTAGGATAGGCCAGTTTCCTCTTTGGCTGAGGAAAGTGACTTATAAGCTGTAACACTGTTAGGAACGAGGCAGTCTGACTTCCGAAGAATTCTAGTTATCTTTGTCAGGCTTGTCAACTCGCATCATCTTAGGGTTTGGACATTATCATCTCACCCATACTCGTATTAGTAAATATGTGTAACTGTTATGTATTAGTCATAATCATCATATATATTATTATTATATCTGCTCTGTATTTAATAAAGATAGTTGTATCCGAACTGCCTCTTCATGTGTAGCTAGGTTCCCCTAATGTAATCAAACTTACTAATCATTTAATATAATAGTAGAGATAGTTTTAGTCGAACCCTCAGCATTCTTACAATTTTAATACTATCATCTAGTAGGTTCTACACTATATATCAACCCGTTGGTCTTTCGCCATATGTCGTCTTGGTTAATCTTTTCTGATATATATCGTGTCACTTATCTGAATACCTAGCCAATCTATAGGTATAAGGAATTACCTTACAGACAATTAGCTAAGCCACGATATCAGCCAGATGAAGTATCTACCAACAGGAAATTATGGGTGAACTTAGCAACTCGCACGAGAGGTTTAAAATATAACGAAATAAATTGTTTTATTAACACGTAAACGATAACTCTAATAATAATCAAAAGACTTTAGAAATGAACATTAAACTTAATCTGCACAGCGTGTTTAGATGACCTAGTATACAAGCTTTAAGAGTTCTTTCACTTATACACGATCACGCTGATAATGAGTTTGTATATATAAAGTTGATAATCAATTACTCAGTTTGAGATTTCAGAATAATAATAATAAATATATGAATAATTTTATCTAGATAATGACACAGTTACCGTCTACGTTCAATAGCGGAGTTCACCAATGCATCACTAGCGGCAGTCTTCCCAAGATCTTAATCTACTTGACTATACCTTAACGAACCCACGGACAACGAGCGATTCCAACCAGACAGGCCCTTTGTCTTTAGTGCGCGGCTATTTTATACCGAATCTCGTAGTCAGACAGAGCGGCAGTGCGGTCAGACCGAGCAGCGGAGTCAGCCGAATCTGAGGGACCTGATCCAAGAATACTGTTCCTCTAGTAAGCCTGACCTGTGAAACAGACTGCCAGGCCACCCAGTTCTGACCAACCAGATATAAGAACACCACCGACAATGTATCCAACGAGCCACTAGTTCTGACCTCTGAAGCCGGCCGAATACCTTTACTAAAAATACAGGCCGTCAGACCAACTAATATCATCACTAGTGCACAAGCAATGACTACCTATAGTGACCCAGATCTAGCCTTAAGCAATGCCTCCATGGAGTGGTCTGTCTAACGTAGCATTATATTGACCCTATGATAATACTAATGATATTTTTTAAAGAGGCGTAAATAAAACAGTCATTTCGTATGGGAAACAAATTGTTTATGTATGGTTAAAACGGCTTTCCATATTTTGTGAACAGTGTATTTAATTTCACAGTCGTTGTTATAAGCGTTTTTACATTGTATGCAACAGCATAGTGATATAAAACATTTTGTAAACGGAACATGGCTAATTATCTACGCTGTATTTAATTACATGAAGGCTACTACAGCAGATAGAATTGTCTGGGATGGGAATTGTTTAATTGCTTCTATCTGGCTAAGTAAAGTGGATGAAGAAGCAGAAAAGCGCACTAATAGTTACAGTCAGTCATTGTTCGCATCCGGCTAAGTAACGCGGATGTTGTAACAAGCTAGAGTGCAGTGGTCTGTGGACTAATCTGTCGCCTAGATGTAATTGCCTGATGACAAGACAAACACTGCATGTGCCCTTGGCCTTATTTGTGGTCTGAGAGAGAGGCCAAGATTGATCAGCCATGCACGCCCCCGCGCAATAATGCCGGAGCAGCACGGCGCGTCACAAGGTCGACCAAGAACAACGATTAAATGTGCGAAAAATGCAACAAAAGTCGATGAGCTGAACTTAAAAACAAACATGCTCACCAAATGAACACAAACACAAGAGCAGAAATCACTTAAATGTGCATAGTTAAAATCATATTGTGCACAAGTTGAATACATGCCTCCATCTTAGCAAAGTGCCATTCCTCAATTTTCATTATTAATATTATTATTATTATTATTACGGAAAGATCCCTCATGTTCAATGAGAATACAGAAGTGCGTTGAAGGTTTTCGTCCCCGTCGGGCTGAATGAAAGAGCCCCCGAATGCCACTGCATTAAAATGTTATTTACAAACAGATAGACGTTGAAAAAGATGAGTTGTTTCGCGTGGGTCTCCCATTGCCTGTGTCATACGGCGGCCCAGCTCTTGTAGAAACTCCATTCCGGTACAGTTTATGGAGCCCAGTGATTCAATGGCCACTGGCACAAAATCATGTGTGGTGGGGAGGTATGAGTATTTGATGCTCTTTCTTTCTGCCGCATGTTCTGCTGCTCCACCGGCTGTTGATGCCGTCAGGAACAGACATTTGCCCCGGAACAAAATATTGAACAGGTTTAGTAACACGTAGCCGACATGGACACATCCATGTACACATACATATAGTGCATAAAACCATGCATCATATGTACACACATACAAGCATGCATATATAATTTGGGCAAGCTTATAGTCTACACTGGGGGGGGGGGCAATTGTCCTAGCCGGGAGGGGCTTTTTGTCCGGTGGGGGGCTTTTGTCCTACACTCATCAGATGTACATAAGAGGATGCGCATGTGTGAATGGCTGCTGCGTCCCATGCCCTAGCATATATTGCCCCAAATTATATATGCCCCAAATTATATATGCATGCTTGTATGTGTGTACATATGATGCATGGTTTTATGCACTATATGTCTGCCTCTCACCTATGGGATTAACCTCTTTAGTGTGTTTCCCGAGGTAACTGGGGCTATGTAATTCGTTCCCATGGCGTGTAGCCGAGATAACTCAGGCTTGGATAATTCTGCCGACCCAGTAGGCAGTGAGCTGTATAAACCTCTGGGAACATGTCAGAGGGCTATTGTATAGAGTGAGTCACAGTACCTCTTTATTACCCTGGGTGTAGATAGGTCCTCTGTGCTTGCTGCTGACAGGTGGCTGCTGGCACCATATTGTAGGCCAAAGTGGCTGGTCGTAAATGTGGTTTGTCTAGGGAGGGAATGATATGTTTGTCTGAAGAAGACAGTGATTGTATGTCTGAATTTGCTATCAAGGACGTCAGAAGGTCATGGATATTTGGCAGAAGGAGGCATAGCACATACTGGACCCCTCATATAACAACCCTGTAGGCCTAGCATTCCAATCCTAATGACATCATCACCGCTGATGATGTGCCTCACTAGGCTCACTGACGTTGCATTGTTGACAAAAATGGCGGGTGGTTATCTAGCGCGGAAATAGCACATTTGTTAGAAGAAAGTGATAACTCAGAGTTTGATGACAGTGATGTAGTTGAAGTGGCAATGATAGCAGTGATAGTGATAATGATAGTGATGGTAGCCAGATTACAATGCTGATTCACCATTAGCATGGTGCAACGGTGACCCCTCTCCTCGTTTTCGCATACCATTTACTGGATCATCTGGACGTAAAGTAGATGTGACTGACATGCAGGATCCACTAGAATATTTTAGTCTATATTTTACAAAGAAAATGTTAGATGTCATTGTCTTGTGACAATGTGGAGAAAGTTTATGTTCAAGTGAAAATCGACAAAATGTGACCTTCCAAAAACATTTTTGATGGGGTAGAAGAATTGGGGGGATAATATGAAAAATATACATATATTTTTTTTCCCTAAAAATCACGATAACAATATCTGGAAAATCTAAAAAAAAATTTAAGAAAATAATTCCACCCTGGGTGAGAATTAAGGAAAATTTTATTCCACGCTAAAGTGGTTAATGTGGCACCTTGTGGTCTCTTGCCATCAGTGCAGATCAATCCCGATGGATCTCTGGAGCTTGGTATGTCCGCTTGCAAGAGAGCTCTCCAAATTATTTAATTGATAGCAGAGTGTCGTGCTGCTCTTCCCATTGATCTTATGCGGACCAGACCGTGATGTCCTCGTGGATCGACGCTCTCCCCGCATTGACATGGATGCAGTGCACAGAGCTCTGGTCCTAGAAGGAGTCCTGCTGCTAACCCTGACTGCCTCATTGTTTGATCCCAACCCGCAGGACGCCAAAGGGATAGTCCAAAGCCAGTCTCTGGTGTGCGGGTCAGATAGTGCTCGCATTCTGGCTTGACTAAGTGGGTTGTCGCATCCTGACCAGACTTTCGTTTTATCTCCGTTTATCAAAGGTATGTCTCCGGTCGTCTGTTGGATCAGGACTGGTACTATCGTTACTGGACTCCTCCCCACTCTTGTTGACTTTACCAGAATGCACTAGAGCTGTACCGATTAATTATTTGTTTACTTTATAATATTATTTTCAGTCTATAAAGCAAAATGACAACAGCAACATCGTTGGACAGGACAGCATTCCGTTCCGTTCCCACAGCGTGTTAACTCAGGCTTCATTGAGCTTGGCCACTTAAGACCACCCAGTAGGCATGGGAAAGTGTCAACATAGGTGTTGTGCAGAATGAGTCGTAGTTATTATTGTGGGCACACCCGGCACAGGTCTTCTCTGCTGGCCCAATCTTGCTGCTGGCAGGTATTTTAGACCAAAGTTGCATGTCGTAACAGTGGGGAGGGAATGGCAACATTGGCATGTTTGATAGAAGAAGGCATCCAGTTACATAGATATCTCTTTTCTCTCCTACGTCATGCAAGGTCGACGGTGGTCTGCCTAATCTGTATCGCCTACCTAGGATTAGTCCCAAACTACATGTATACGTCTCCTACAGGATCACAACAATTGGCAGTAGCAGTGGGTCTATGTTTTGAGAACCGAACATCTTGGGAAACACAATGAAATAATTGGTTAAATAATCGCCAAAATAATCGCCAAAATAATCGGGTATCGGCAAATGAATAATCGGCAACAATCGGAAAAAAGTGATATCGGCTCAGCTCTAGAATCCCCCCCAAAGGCTAAGAGTTTCAACCATTTCCCAGTGTTTTCTGTTTGACTGATGACAGCCTCTATGAGTTCTCTAAAAAGGGTGGCGCATGATGCCAGGGCCGTACCAAGCGGGGGGCCAGCCCAGAGCACAAAATGTGGAAAGGGCGCAAGTTATAGGATGAAATAACTTATTATTCCATAAATGCACTATTTTAAAAATGTGGGGGCGCCAAATTGATGTTATGCACAGGGCGCAATTAGCTAGGCACAGGGCGCAATTATAGCTCGGTACGACCCTGCTCTTGGAGGGCTGTAAATTTTTCGCGGTCATCGCGGGACTCGCAAAATTTAAGAATTTTGGATAAGCTTACTACCGCAAATTTTAACGTTTTGCCATGAATTAGACTGGCTTTTTTGTGCTGCCTGTGTTTTTGACGTGGTAAAGGCAAAGGTTATAAACATTAGTTACGACTTCGTGTGCGAAAATATTTGGTGGTTAGAGGAAGACGTTCAGTTTAAGCTTGGTACGTTTCAGAAGAGTGGCGTGCGGTGATCTGCTATTTTGCAATGTCAGATTGTGGGCTTACCAATCATGTTGTGTTTCAGGTGAGAATAATAATATTAAAATAGATCCAAAATGTAAACGGTTATGCTGTGCCTTTAAGAGACTGCATTTTCATGGCAATGTGATGTCATGCGCCATTTAAAAACAGGCTTGTAAAAATTTTAAAGGGCGCGATGACTGTTGATTATAGTAGATAGTTTTAAAACCAAAACTGTCCTGAATCCTGGACTATTCGGCCCCGATGGATGAAGTCCACGAAATCATGAGGTGTTTATTCAGCAAAAGATAAGTAAATCCAGCATAAACTGGCAATTTTGTGTAATTTAAGCCAAGTTTTTTAATATTTTGCCAATGCCATCAACTGATGACATCACATATTATTATTTTTGATTTTATTTTTATTATTATTGTTATTATTATGGTTGCTATATCGATAGCATTTCTGCAGGTCTGGTTTTCTGGTTTTCATATGTGCTGTTATCGCCCATGTAGCTGAGCTAGGTGAGTGGTGGCAATGTCCCGAAGAGGAAGGCGGTGTTCCCATGCTGAAGAACCACCAAGATCCATTGGAACAGATATGACGTCTCCATTGGATCATGGGTTGTGTCACTCATCTGACTTCCCAGCTTTGATGTAAACTGCAGTCCTTCACTGCTCCAAGTGCCGCCGGATTCTAAGGCGAGTGCTACAAAGTCATGAGTGTTAGTGATGGTACAATACTTGACCCTTTTGAATGCAACTGCACGTTAGGTGGCTTCACCAGCTCTGATGGACATATCGACTGGATAAGATTTGTCGTAGGTGTCGGGTACTGTCACATGACATCCCATGCCAGACATCGTCTACGTGTCCAAGGGATAAGTGTGACGTCGTCTGGCCATCGCAGAGCATTGTTACTAGCCTCCTCATTTGAGAGGCACATGCCTAGAGCAGTCACAGGGGAGCTAGCATCCTGTCTCCAGAATGAGGTGCTGGCAGGTGAGCACAGTCGCGTGGATTGTTATTGAACTCCAGCAGACCTTTCCATATCTTGTCTGTTAATCGGAGGTCCAATTCTCTTTGGCGATGACTTGCTGCTCCTGTTGGTAGTTCTACATCTGTTAGGGTCTTCCAGGTGTTGAGTGCTGAACTCACAAGTGAGCATGGTTATCTCAGCTGCTTCTAAGAGTAAGATGCATGCCTGGAGTTCGCTTGTACTAACAGCAGAAGCCAGAAAGGCAGAAATTGTCAGCATAGATGCACAATGAACTCCCAAACCACCATCTCTCACTGGCAAAGAAAGCTGGAGTCAACGATCATCTTCAAGGTCCACGTTCAAAATGAGTGATAGCCCTTCTCTTAACAGGTATTGAACCAAGCCAAGCCCGGGCAATGAGCACAGAGGTCTGTGCGCATACTATACAAGAGCATTGGAACACTTGAACTATTTCTCAGCAGAACCAGAGCTTCATGTGTGTAGAGCATGGATATAATCTTCTGATTATCTAAGCTCCAAGGCTGTCAACGGGTAACCGGGTACCCGCCCAAGGCTGACTACCCAGGTAATGAAATCGGTTTTCGGGTACCCGAAATTCTGTAAAAATGCGCGATTTTTCCTTGAACATATGCCAGAAATATCCCGTTAGTCATATTGGCTGACTGCCCGGGCAATGAAATCGATTCTCTGGTGTCCAACATTAAAATGCGCAATTCCCTACATTTCCTAACAAAATATCTTAGCTGCTCGACGGGTACTCGGATCGTGATTTCAACATTTTTTGATAGCCTTAATTGTGGCTAGATACTTGGCATGATTGCATTTAGTGGCCTTGAGTTTACGACTTGACAGCATTAAGTAAGTATATTCTTTAATCAGATGTCTGCAAACGCACGACAATAAAACAGGTACGAACAAAAACTTTTATATACATAATCTGTCGAGAGTATAAAAATTAGTAAAATGCCAGGATAGCAACTATTAGGGCCGGGCAGGAGGGAAGTCAATGGGGGGGGGGCTCAGGCGCTGATACAATAATCTTATAATAAAGCCACACCGGGTGTACTCATCAGCCCGGGGGACAGACCTGTTGTGAGCACGCGGTTGCAGCTGGTGCTCCACACTGCTAATAGGAGGAAGAAGATTTCTTAGAATGTGGTCAGGGTTAGAGAGGATAGAATTAAAAAGAGAGACATCGGCTCGATCGCAGAGTTCATCAAATGATAATTGTTCAGAGGGGAGTATCCCGTGTCGCACCAGCTTCCGAACAACTGCATTGAGGCGAGCATGGTGGGTCGAATTAGTGAAACCTTACCATGCTGGAGACGAATACAGAAGGCGGGCTAGAGTAGTAGCCCGCACAACATCATGGAGGACCACACCATGAAACCCATGGGCTCTGAGGACGACTAACCTGACCCTTCTACTGCCAATATGCAATGCAGGACAGAATCATCTTGGTGATGTGCTTTCATTCACCTCTTCTTGGTTTCACCAGTGCAGTTCCTCCGAAAGCCAGCAAATCAGACCATTTTCAATGCAATTTAATTCTCTCGTGATTGCAGGAGAAAGGCACATGATGGTCTTGCAGCTTTTGAATTCTCTTAATGAGAAGACCAAATGAAACAAGATGTGACAGGCGCGAAGTGTTTGGTGCAATGTCCGTTGACAGCCCCCCCGTGGGGAAGAGAGCTGCATGCTTGTGGTAGAGGATGACTTTCTTGTGGTAATATGCGAGAGCCTGGATGAGGAGCGGTTCGAAGTCTATGCGGCTGAGGGCATGAGTCTTAAATGATGACCAACGCACCCTGCAGACCCTCTTCTCTGACCCTTACAAGGTTTTTGACTCATTCGGGGTTTAATTCAGTTTGTTTCAGCTGTGCCTCCATTTAAACGGAAGCAGGACATGGCCCCTCGGCATTACCCCCGAGCATTATCCCCGGATATTATCCCCCTTAGGACATTAACCCTCAATGGCTTGAACTGTGCTTTAAAACAAAATTTGAGCTGAAAGATTTATTAAGAAATTATAAGTAATTGGGATGAATTAGCAAATTAATTGACAAACCATGATTTATATTAATATTTACAATTAATTGTAATTATGACCACTTATAGAGTGACGTCGGTAGCAAACTTTTTCCATAGTGCTCTGCATGAAAGTTCACTGTCGGCACAATATAGGCCTGTATAGAAAAAAATTTCAAATAAAAACTTCATGTTCGGCATTATGCATTAACTATTTGATAATTGCACAGTTTGCATATATAAAGAGCCCCATTGTTTGAAAAATTGTTTATATAAAAATATTTGCATAGCATATGCATGGATAAAGTGGAAAGCATTCGCAGAAAAACAATTTTGTTAACAGAAATAGGCTTGAATATTTATGTGCCATTGCACACAATATTCAATCAATTCAATCAATCAATCAATTATAAATAATTAATAATGGGTGTGAACTCATCTTGACTTTTTGTAATGTTTTTCAATAGCTGGAGCATTTCATTGTTTTGTTCATTTAATACAGGACAATGTCTATTTGAATGAATTGATGATAAATTCCGATTTATTGATATCAGTCCATTGCAAGATTTTAAAATCCAACTCTGGCGATTACTGAACAAATTCTGCATTTAGACTAAATAATTTGATAAAGTGATGGAGAAATAAAACAGTGACCGACATGACCTGTGACATGCACAGAATCTATACTTTATTCCTTTAGGCTTGCAATCTCTTGATCAGGTAGCAACATCAGGTATTTTTGAGTTTTGATGGAGGTTTTAAAGTACTAAGCTTTGAGGAGGTTTTAAAGTACTAAGAAGCCTTCCCATGTATAATGGAACTCTGCTTTAATTGGCCCCTCTCTGTGGAATGTCCTTTCTCCATATGTTTGCTCTAAACTGCTATCGGGCAGTCTCTCATCCTCTTTAGCTTTTCAAAACATACGTCTTCTCGCGGGGCCTTGCATACTGGCAGCACTTCTGAACTGTTCACCCTACTAGAGGCAATTTATAAATAATTAAATACAATACAATACGATACAAACTGTGGTCTTGTTTATCGGTTTTTGTTGACTTGAGTTTTTACTTTGTCTGTGGACACATGCCTTGTCGTTGCTGATTGTCTGTTGACACTATGACATCATCTTGTGTCTTGGACCAGGTGGAAGGAAAGACTAAAAGACAAATATATTCGATCTCTTGATCCTCAAGGTAAAGCTGTCTACTTTGATGTCAAGTCCTGGACTTTTATGAAAGATGGCTTTGATGACTTCAGAGATGGTCTGCCTCCAGTCTTTGATGATGGTGCTTTCATTAAGGTGATTTATCGTATGTATACATGGAATTTACTGGGTTGAATGCGATGAAGACAGAAACTTGGTCCAGGGAGAGAGTCTGAACAGTCTGTTGTTGCCTGTTAGTTGGTTTCATGAATGTGTGTGTGTGTGTGGAGTCACTACTGTTGACCCTTCTAATTTACAGTGCATTGTTTTGCTAAGTTTTAATTACATTTCATTCTAAATGACATTTGTAAATGATATAGGTTAAGTAAGTAAGCAAGTAAGTAAATGAGTAAGTAACAAAACATTTATGTTGCACCTTTGGTACCTAATAAATGCACTGATTGTATGGCTCTGTAATGTAATAACAGTGATATAATAATTGTAATGACAATTTATATGGCTCTGTAACTAAGGCTGTACCGATTAATCGACTGTACTCATAATCAGGCTGATTATCATAAATATCGGGTATCGGTAATGATAATCGGCACCAATATTAAAAATAAAATTTAGTATTTTTTAATATTATTTTCAGTCTTTAAGAGCAAAGTGATGACTGCAGCATAATTTCTCAAGCTTACAGATTCATACTTTCTCCAAACATTTTAACATTACGCGACACTGCCGTGTTCTTGTACTTTGGTCTGATGATAAATCATACAGCAACGTAGACGTCCACCACTATAGGGCAACAGCGGTAATGGATTTTGCTTGATCAATTAGTTAAGTAATAGCCAGGGTGTAGGACTTTAAGCCATGCAGTCCCTACCTAATATTGTGTACATCTACATATATGCCACTCAGGCCTGGCCTTAGATAGTTTTATGCTATAAGCAAGGACAAAAAATTCTTCCCTCTATGCTTGTTTTGTTTAACTTATTTTCAAAGAAAGAAACATGTTCTAATGAATATTTATTATAATAAATCAAAATGTCTGTAGTTTAATTTGCTAAAAAAATTGTAATTATTATAACGCATTTTATAATAATTAAAACACACATTGCAAGGCAGCAAGGCAAGTGTGCAGGCAATGCAGCAGCACCAGCATAATTTCAGTTTATAAAGTCTAAAGATGTTTAATAAACAAATCATTCAGCTGATCCATTTATAAATAAAGACCTAATACGTATTCAGTCTCAAGAATCAAATTGTATTTCAGGATTTTTAATTAGTAATTAATTATTTAATTATTTAGTAATAATATAGTTTCTTCATGAAAAATAAGCTTTTCTTGCTTTTGCAGAAGCAAATTCACAAATTATTTCTGTCAGATCCTAGAGCCCGATTAATCGATCGGCCGATTAATCGGGCCAATTATAGAGATATCGGCAATATCGGATATCAGCAAGATAATCGACGCCAATATTTAACATTATTTTTTTAATTTTATAATATTATTTTCAGTCTATAAAAGCAAAATGACGACAGCAACATCACTGGGTCTGTGAAGGATGGCATTTCGTTCTGGTCCCATATTGTGTTGTCGAGCCAATGGCTTCTTCAGACCAGTGGTGAGACCACCCAGTGTGTTAGTATAGACCATGGGAACGTGTCAACACAGGTCTTGTGTAGAGTGAGTCATAGTGCCTGCTTAAGGGCCAAGGAATGGCTGGCCAATCCAACAGAGAAACCGATGAATGTACATCGTGGAGGCATGCCTAATGAATACATGCTAGCTGTCAATCAGGTCTCCTCGAAACATTTCTGTTGCCTGAGAGGCTGAGACTAGATGGGTGGCTGTGAATTGGCCAGCCGTTCCTTGGCCTTTAATTACCCTGGGCACAGTTCGACGGTGGGCGGTGTGTATAATCTGTATTGCCTGCCTAGGATTAGTCCCCAACTACATGCATTCGTCTCCTACGGAGCAAGTGTTTGCTAGTATCACAACAATAGGCAGTAGCAGCAGGTCTATCTTTTGGAACCGGACATCGTGGGAACACAATGAAATAATCGGCTAAATAATCGGCTAAATTATTGGGTATTGGCAAATGAATAACCGGCAATAATCGGTATCGGCATAATCGGCAAAAAGTGATATCGGTACAGCTCTTTCAGATTTCCAAAAGCAATCCAAGAATGCGCTCAAATAGAGCGCGCCTAATGACACAACCACAGTAAACCACACGCATTTCATAGTGTGACATGGTTGACAAGTAATCATAATTTAAAGATGCATCATGGTGCAACATTATCATAGTTGCCAGAGCACACTTCCGATAGCGCAAAGGACCACGGTTATAGTCATTTGCTAATGTGTAATTGAGAGTTGAGCTTTTAAGAAAATTGCTTTTTCAGTAGATAGCATGGAAGACTATCCTAGTTTAATTAACTAGTACCTTGTCTTGTTATTTACAGTATTTTATGGCACTCTTTTATAGTTTATCAGACATTGAAAAGTTCCCTTCACTTACTTTAATAAAATATATTCTTTTCATTATAAAACTTTTCATCTTGATTGCTTACTTGTTGACTATGCTGCATGATTGGATGAGTGTGGTTGTTTCGTTAGACTGCATTCTCATGGCTGCTATATTGCTTACAGTACACGTTGGGGCTTCTAGAAGTCTTCCGTATTACACTCTGGTCTTCTTTCACTGCTACGGAATTCCTAGAAATGCTGGCAGCCAAAACTGATTGTCTTTGAGCTTTGATCGTTGATGCTCCTCCTCCAACGTTTACTACAATGTCTTTGATGGTTTTCGACCTATATTCGAGTTGGACCTGCGTTTAGTTTTTTATCTTCTGTTAATTTGTAATCACATATACTAGATCCACTGCACCTTTTATTATTAATTAGATTTTGAATAAGCTTGCCCCTTCCCTAGTATATTTATTTAACAGGTCCCTCTCCAAAGGTTGCATCCCTCCCTCACAAAAATTGGCCCTTGTCTTTCATTTGCTCACAAAACCTAACCTTGGCATCAGCCTTTACCTTTAGTATCAGCCAATCTCAGATTTATCCTTTCTTTCTAAGATGCAGTTTTTCGTTTATCTTGAGCAATCTGGACTCCTGGACCTCAGATTTGCACTTCTGTGTGACCAATTTTAGGCTTTGGCAAACTAATCAATTAATTATGTTTTACTAATCGATTAATCGAGGGTCAACTCGATTAATCGATTAATCACGATTAGCTCAATGGTTCGATTAGTGGATCTACGCTTAGCTCGATTGTTCTGTGTGGCAGAGTTGTACTTATGTGGCAGTGCTGTCACAAGCGTCCACAGGTGGCGGATAGTAGAACAACCTTTCATCTTGACAAAGAAGCAGTGGTGAATCAACTGCGGCAGCCGCCGGCAGGATTAGCAGGGTGTGGTGTGGGACCTAGGTGACGCCCGTCCGGCAATAACAGCCATCTGTGTCGCACAGCCGCTTATGGGGGCTGTGCGACAGCCAGTGTAAGCACAGCCGCTTACGGCCGCCCTTCTAAATAAGCATGATGACCCCGCTGCCTTGCAACTTAAGGTGTGTGCCTCAATGTCATTGTTAGGCACGTACGTACTGTAAGCTTACACAGGACTTGAATAAAACCGTCGGCAGTTATGCATGGCACTATGACGTCATACTTCTAATTTGCAAATGGAGCATAGATAAATTATTATGTCATGTGCATTATAAATAAGGCCACTTCCATGATTAGTTTATGCAGGCTACCGCAACACACCATATAATGATGAACTGAATCCATGTCACGAGTTGCAATATTACTAATCGAGCTAATTGAACAGTCGAGCTAATCGTACTAATCAAACTAATTGAGCTAATTGAACAATCGATTAATTGATGGCGCAATTGCAGCTGTACTGCAGAGCAATGGTGCGCGAAGGACTTGCTCAAGGTCCCTACACAGTGACGCCCCAGATGAGGCTCGAACCCGCGTGCTCAGCACACACTGAACCTGTAACGGGCTGACTGCTCCAACCGATCGCCACTGTGCCACATATAAGTATACTCAGAGCACATTTGCATTTGTCATCAAACCGGATATGCATTCATTCGTGCAGGGTATAGATGTTATATTCAGAATTGTCTTGCAAGGAACAGCTTCTCACTCAACCAAGATGAATGCTCCGCTAAACTGTTACAGAGCATGTTCATGGTACATTAGCATCTGAGATTTCATACGACATAGCTTTGACTGACCAGTCCACAGACTCCAGTATAAACAGCCACCTCATTATTATATCAATATCATGGCATAGCTTGAAAGCTAAGGCACAATACACAAGTCTAGTCCCTAAGGAAGGGAAACAATCTTACTGTCTTAGCTAAAGGAACACAGACACAAAGGCAGGTGAATAGACAAGCACCTGTATCGGCATATATACCTGAATGGATATCAATGATATCATATGCATAACAATATGCATGTATGTGTGCATATGTTTGTGTCTGTACGTGTGTATATATCTGTTCTATGAGACTAATATTGTCACTGGAATGCAAATGGACTACGTTTCACCTCAGATTGTATGCCTATTGAAAGAGATGTCTAAATTCTCTAAATGAATCAGAACTCGTATGTTGGCCTTTAACAAACAATAGTGATGATACTGGCCAACTATTTCTCATCTTTAATGTTGCTATGCATGCTTCCTTGGTTCTGCTTGTTTCAGGGTGATAAAGATCTTAGACCAAACACTATATGTGGCAATGGAAAATCTGATAATGCCACCGAATGTTCTAGAAAAATATTGTTAAAGACCGCCACTTGTTTTTCAAAGAAAAGTCCATTACAGGAGCAGCGTCTTGATCAAGTCAACCAGATTGAAAGAGGACTGATACAACATCCTTTGGCACTCTATCCTCACCTCGAAGATTGCCTTCCACCGGATGTATGCTGTGTTATTTTAAATATATTCAGTTTTATTTATGACTTTTTCTTTTATAATTGAAGATGTTTCTGTAACTTTCTTATTCTAAAAGTTTGTTAAGCATGGTAGAAACGCATATTGTAACTTTGTGTGGGACCCATGTTAGGTAACAAGTGTATTAATTCGTCAGAATGCAGCCATGCAGTCTTGTGCACACGACCTCCGGAAAATTAGAGGGAACACTGCTGATGAGATGTTGTAGGCCCTCTCCCAGACTGTCTCAATTCTTTTGAGATGAACCTATCGAGGACTGGGATGGTCCTATGAAATCCAACAATACCCCAGATGATTTTATACCATTGGCACACCATCGGTTTGAGGCCCAGCCAAGCATCCTCCCACTGGGCCCAAAACTTATATTTACATTAGGAATGCCATTTGAATTAGTGTGCAGGAATATAGAAACAAATGTTTAAAAGAAACATGTGCAAGCTTCTTATACTAAGTAAAATAAATGACTCTTCTTTCTTACTTGGATGGCATGGAGAAAGCAAGTGCAGGTCTCAAATATGCGATCTACATGCATTGCAGATTGTAGGTCACACATGATAATGACTTCCAGCACCTTGATGGTATTAACTCACTCTATGCCCTGCATTCATTTCGAATGGCACCACCTCGTCGTCTCTTGAACACCATTTCTCTTGACTTCGTCGGTTGAGTCTAAGGTTGTTTCTATCAGCCCATTCCTGAATGCTCGCTAGTTCTTCACTTATGGTATGTCTTTTAGATGCAGGCACTAGTAGGTGTCGGCAGCAAATTTAAAGATGGCATTTCTCTCATGGACTGGTTACAGATCAGAGGCGTCGACAACGTACGCAGGAGGGCCAAAACCGAATCCTTGAACCACGTTGGCATTGATTACAGCAATCTCTGATAGGTGCCCAGCATACCATGTTTCCGGTCTTGTAGATGTTGTCTGGGAGGTCAAGCCAGGGAAACTTGTTGGCCAGCGTGGCATGGTGTACGGTGTCAAGTGCTTTAGAGAAGTCGAGAGAGACAAGAGTTACGGATGTTTCAGTTTTGAGGATGTTGGTAACTTTTGGTGAATTGAGATAATGGCAGCGGTGGTGAATCCAGTTGGTCGGAAAGTATACTGATCAGCCAACTGCTGAGTTTTAAGCTTAATTATTAATTATTTAAGCTTAATTCTTTTTGTCTTATTCCCATTACACATGATTGTTTAAATCAATCCTGCTTCTATTTCAGGAGACTTCTTTTCATCAATCCAATCTACTTAGTTGATTTTGCTGAATTTGAAGCAAAACTAGTTTCGTCAGTCCAGCTTCTATTTTTGGAGAGATCTCTTTTCATCAAGCCAGCTTCTATTTAGGTAGACTTCTTGTCATTAATCCAGTTTTGAACCTAGTAGATTAGCTTCAGATGAGCGCCATCCTGTGATAGGTTTAGATGGTCCATTGTAGCAAGTCTGAATCAGAGCAACTTTGTCCAATATCAGTGACACTGTTGTTTTCATTTGTTTCGCAAAATCGTTTGCACTGTTTGCAGGAATCGTGAATAGGTCTGAGTCAATTAACAAGTCACTGAGTCTTAAAGGATCTATTGCCTTGATGTTTCGGAATACGTCACACACTAGTTGGCGATGATAGGAAGTCATTATTTTACAAAGTCATCATCATCGTCAGGATCCATGGGCTGAAAGCCTGTAGGTGTTCACTGCACATTTGACCATTGTTCTCCATGCTTCTCTGTCTTGGGTTAGCTGTAATAAGTTATGTATATCGGTTCCACACCAGTCTTCAATGTTATCCAGCCATTCACTGCAAGGTCTTCCTCTTCTTCCCGTTCCCTCCATAATTCCTGTCATTACACTCTTTATTTTTCTCTCATTATCCATTCTACAAATGTGCCCAAATAGTCCCAATTTTCATTTGATTATGGCTTGCATGATATTCTCTTTGATGTTTAGTCTTCTTCTTACTTCAATGTTTGTTATTTTTGGTGTCCAGTTCAATTGCAATATCCTTCTGTAACAGTACATTTCAAACACTAGTATTATTCTTATATCTGCTTTCTTTGTAACCCAGGTCTCACAGGCAGATAGTTCTGTACCAGATATGCATGGTTTCAATATCCTTGGCTTGGTATGGTATCTTCTTATTGTCTTGCTTCTCCATTATGGTGTTAAAGCATGCATCACTCCTTTTGCTTTAGTAGTTCTTCTCTTTATTTCCATTGTGCAGTTGTTGTCCAAAGTCATTAGGCTCCGCAGGTATATGAACTCTTTCACATTTTCAATTACTTCTTATCCAATTGTAATTTTCTTTTCTATGTGATTCTTCCCAGACACCAGTGTTTTTGTCTTTCCTATGTTTATATTCAGATTGGCATCTCTTCCTGCTCTATCCAACAAGCAAACACTTCCTTGTAATGCTTCACAGCTCTCTTCTATTAGGTCTATGTCATCAGCATATCTCAAGTTATTAATCATCTCTCCCTGTACTGATATTCCTGTGCCATTGTCCTGGATGCTCTCTATCACGCTTCCAGGTATCCTATAAATTCTGAAGGTGATACTGGATCTCCCTGTTTTGTGCCTATGCTGATTTTGAACCATTCTTCTAGTTCATGACCTATCCTTACTGCTGCTCTTGAGCAGCAGTAAGGATAGATCATGAACTAGGAGACAGACAGACATACAGACAGGCAGACAGACAGACAGTTCACCAGCATTCTGTAGGATCTGTACCAGTTGGTGTCCAATTCCATATGATCGTAGTGTTCCCCATATGATATCCCCATATCTGTTTGACTGAATCGAATGCTCTTTGGAAATCCGCAAGACAGTTGTAGATACACCTGTTCTTTCTCTTTGCATTCTCTGCAATTAGTCTTAACATCAATATCTGTTGGACAGTACTTCTATCTTTTCTGAATCCAGCCTGTTCATCTGCCATATGTTCTTCTATCTGTTTCTTTAGTCTGTTTGTTAATATTTCATCAACACTTTCCCCATATGACTCATCAAAGCAGTGGTTCTATAGTTCTTGCATTCCATCATATCCCCATTTTTTTGGTATTATTACTAGTATGGAAATTGTCCAATGTCCATGCCTCTGAAATCTTCTCTTTGTTCCATATTTGGTTACATGATTTGGGTATTTCTTTTTGAAGCTCCTCTCCTCCAGCTTGTATCATTTCTTCTAGTATTCTGTCTTTGCCTGAGCTTTTATTTTTCTTCAAACTTTTGATTGCATTTGACACTTCCTCATACAAAATGTCATTCCATCTTTCCAGTTAGGAAAAAGGTTTGAAATCTTGAGAGTGTACAATTTGTTTAGGAGTTCTAAGGGAGATATCATGTCATCTCTGAGGTTAGCTGTATGAATTGCCTTTAAATGTTTCACCTCTTCAACTAATGCCTCACTGACATCAACTGAGTATTCTTTCACACATGCTCTTGCTCGTGTTGCTAACATTTCTTCAGTAATTCTGGATATTTCCAAATGAAACTAAACCTATCAAGAATCGCTCTTGCTCTATCATAGCGAGTGGATAAATTTGATAGAACTGAATCTATCAAGGCAAAAAATGCATTTGTCTTGAAATTATTTTCTCGTTCGAATTAAAGTTGTTGCTCATCATATTCCGGATGATGAATTTGTTTGTCAGGAGATTCATCATTAAACCGTTTGTGGTTCTTGGTCCTTTTGTACAGAAATGTGGGTGATATTTTCATTGCTTCAGCAACGAATTTTGCTTCAATCAATATATCATTCCAACGCAAATGCAACAATTTCAACTCGTCTAGTAAACTTTTGCAGAACTGCATGCTTGGATGATCTGGTTTCTTTGATCTATTGCTATTAGCACTTTCTGCCATATTGCGGACATAACTACACATTCAAAAGATGTTATATCGTATCGTATCTGGTTATTTATATAGCGCTTCTTACAGTACTAGCTATTCAGAAGCGCTCTCAGCGTGACAGCCCCGAGGAAATAAGAAAGTCTTCAGGCAGTGAAGGGATGAGGGTGGGAGCCCGATTAAAAGCTTGCTACGGATAATAGGGGGCAGGCCATTCCACATAGAAGGGCCCACAATGTCAAAAGCATGGTGTTGAGTTATAGCAGTCCTTGCCCGTGGAACAAGAAGATCAAGTCGATCCGCAGACCGGAGAGGGCGAGAGGGGACAGCAGACAAAGGCTTTCGCATTAAGTCGCAGAGATATTTAGGAGCCTTATCCTGTTGAGTTCTAAGGACAAAGAGGAGTACCTTGTATTGGATGTGAGAGAAAATTTGAAGCCAGTGTAGGATGTCAGTCTTGTAGGTAGAAATGTGGGAGTAACGAGGGAGACGAGCAATGAGTCTGGCTGCAGAGTTCATAACAGACTGTAGGGAAGATAAGCGTGCCTTGGGAAGGCCGGCAAATAGTGAATTGCAGTAGTCAATGCGACAGCAGATGAAGGCATGGACTATTGTTGTGAATACAGGAGAGGATACAGATCTTCTGATGGCTCTCAGATGCCTCAGGTGATAGTAGCATGAGCACGTCAACTGCAAGAGATGCTCTGAGAAGGACAGGGTGCTATCAAGCGTGACACCTAGGTCAAGGACACTGGATGCAAATATACTTGACAATCCCGTTGACCTCTGAACGCATTTCTGGTGTAATGTTAAGGGTTAAAAGTGCATCCAGTGCTTTCATCAAACCTGGCAAATGAGCAGCAAATGGTCTAACGCTATTGACACGATGAGTCCATCGAGTGTGGCATAAGTTATGCAAAGAACAACCGATTTCTCTTTGACGAATTTTCCAGCGCAGTGACCTGCTGCTGAACAAGTTATACAGCTTCTGCACAAAGCCAAAGAAATTCACAGCTTCTGGAATGCTGCACTCAGCCGCATGAAAACCCGTTGAATTTAAACTGTGACAACCACACGGTGAGAATATTGCAAGGGGGTTCTCTTTAAGAATGCAAGCTTGTGCGACAATGTTTTTGCCGGACATATTGGTTCCATTATCGTATCCCTTTCCTCGAAAATCATTAATATGGACCGAGTTCTTTTCCAGGGTGTTTAGAATTGGTGCTGCAATTTCAGCTTCAGTTTTTTGATTGAAATCGATGAATTCCAAAAATCTTTCGTGAATTTCAAAAGTTGAAAGTTCCTCACTTTGGGAAACATAGTGCAAAATAAATGTTGTCTGTTCCATGTGTGCAGAATCTGGTGTGGCATCGACCATCACTGAAAAATATTTAGCCTTCTGTCTTTCTGCCAATATGTTGCTTTTTACTCTAAAAGTACAATTCGTTTTGTGATTCTGATGACAGATAATGAACTTATAGTCTTTTTCCTGATTCTTGCGATTTCGCTACTTTGTCGAGGTGTTCTCGAAGAATTGGATCATAATGACTTAACAGCTCAAGTAAGCTTAGGAAATTACCATCATCTGAATTTCCCACTCTGAAAGATGAGCCTCTGAATGCTACTCCTCTTTCACCAAGAAATAATGTTGCATCCAAAATACGTTTCAGAATTTCCTTCCAGACGATAGTTTGGGACAAAATATTTTTTTTAAGTTGGTGAGTTATTGTTTGGTTGCAGTTGAAGCGATGCTGTAACTCATGCATGTAGCATTGCTTGTGACTGTTGCTTTCTTGGTGCTCTATAATATTTTCATACAATTTAAACCATTTCGATGTCCTGGAATACCCTTCTTCAGTGGCCAAACATGATTGAACTGACATGGGTTGCTTGGATAATAAGCGACAAGGAAAGCAATGCAATGCTTGTTTCATTTGGCTCCACACCAACCAATCACAAAGCGTGCTTTCAGAATTTCTTAATTTTTTATGGAAAACAGAGTTAGGAAACGAACGGTTTTCTATATCTTTTGGTAATGTCTGAGGCAGTTTCTTAAGACCATGATGTACTGCATTTTCAATTTCTATAACCGAGGGAATTTCTGATAATGTGCCAATTTTTCGATCCAACCCTGATTATTCAGTTGGAGACGTGGACCTTTTTGATCCAGGCGATGTCCTAGCCGGTATGGTATTTGTGTAGTTGTCATGATGTGCATTGGATTTCTATCATCTTGTTTCATTATGGCCAATGTATCTGCACCCATTCGATCAACCCTTCTCTTGTTATCAGGCTGGGGACTGACTCTGATGCTGTGAAGTATCAGAGGCGAGGTAGTGGTTTGACAGAGTTTTCCTTCTCCTATACCTGCTCCTCTCCAGAGATGCCCACTGGGCAGTGGGGGCCAAGTTTATTATGATGGTGACCTGATTTCACCATGTCACAACTCCGTCAATGTGTATATGCAGTTTTTCAATGAGGTGGCATCGCTACTCACCACCCCTATGCACCCTGGTGGAGCTGCCGATGTTGGTTCACGACTGCTTATTCGTCAGGGATAACCCTGCTTATTTCGCTGATACCCGTCATGCTGACGGCCATTCCACCATCTGCCACCTGTGGACGTGCTGGGTTGCAGTACAGCTCTGTGCCCAGATTTTGCACAGTACTAGTTTGTAATCCGATATAAGACCAGCATCATTCAAATGCGTGTCATAGACTGTTGAGCGATCATAGGCTGTTGAGCTGTCGGCTGCTAGAACATCTAAGATGTTACCTCCTGGGGTTGGGACTTCAACATACTGGCACAGACCGTAGGTATCGAAAGTATCGGCCAGTATGCTATTCATTCGACCTCCAGAGCCAGGGCAATTGAGGTCTCCACAGAGCACAAATCTTTAACCAGCCTGGACACATATGGATGAAATTAGGTTGGCGAGGTCATTGTAGAAATCTCCCATTGAGCCAGTTTTTTCAATGGTTACCGATGAGGATGATCTGCCAATCGCACTATTTGAAGCTCACACGAGAAAGTGCAGAGCCTTGCTGAGTGAGGGTGAACACTGACCTCTAACATGGACCTGTAGATAAGAGTGAAACCCCCGGCAAACTCCGAGTAACCTGACGTTTCGAAAGTGCACACGCCTTGATGGTGCAATTGTAGTTGTACTGCACAGCAATGGTGCGCGAAGGACTTGCTCAAGACCCCTACACAGTGACGCCTCAGACGAGAGTCGAATGTAATGTAATCGAGCATTTATATGGCACCCCTTCAAGACATCTACTTTACTAGAGGCAATAACATGTACATGGTCAGCATAGCTGAGGCTCGACTGCATGCACCAGAAGGGATGGTCTGATGCATTCACATACATCAGAATAAGTTAGCATAGTTAGCAAAACTATGCACAGTAAGCTAAAAATAGTCAGCTGTGGTGGGCCTGTGCACAAACATGGAACCAACCAATGGATTCCCGTCGACAGCTGACAGATGGCATGGATGTTCAGAGTTTCTGAGCCAAGTTGCGTTGAAGAGTAGAGTGACAACTGTCAATGCTGACCACAGACACGGTATGTTGTCGACGAGTAGTCTCTCGCTGGTCGAAGATGATGCATGTCCGGATATTTGTCAAGGTACACGGAGGATGTAGAACTTGTCATGTATTGGTCGGTAGATTGAATACCCACCTGGGACTATCGGTCGAGTTCACTCCAATGGCCGAGTCGCTTGTCCTCCACCAAGATGAAAACACTTGGCTACAGGGGCATACACGGTCTGCATGGCTGAGGCTCAACCGCGTACATCAGAAGGGATGGTCTGATGCAGTCACATACATCAGAAGGGATGGTGTGATGGTCACATGGCATAGGCAACTTGTAATCAAAAATGCTTCAAAGGCATACTATTGAACGTACAAAATCCTTGCCAAAGCCGACGAATTATTCCAGTGCACAGTCCCAGCACTAGAAAACTCCCACATGTTCGAAGTAGCTGAGCAAATTCTGCATTTAGATGGAAATAATCATCAACATGACATGCCGTCAATAAGATCGACCAATATGGCCAACATGGCGAATGTAATTGGCTAATGAAGACTATTCTATTATTTGTGAATCATGTGGATATTATAGCATCATTAAGGTTAGCAGTAGTGCCTTTGTTTTATGGTGTTCATTTTTTACACTATTTTTAGTTGTTTGAAGATGTGGTGGAAATCTTAGACCCTGAAATGAAGTCTGTTCTGGATGAAGATAATTCTGAAGCTGAAATGGAACATGGTGAATCTGAAATTAATTGCAAGCAATCAGCTAGAAAGGAACAGTCTTCTCCACTAAGGGATAATGAAGAGACGGAATTGTCTGATGAGTGAGTAGCAAAATTTTAGAATTTTTGCATTTATTTGTATTATTTTTTACACAATCACCACTGAAAATTGTTATACAGCATTTTTTCCCTAATTTTAATTGTAGTTGTGTGACATTATATAATGTATATGGCACCCGACAAAAGACCGCCTGACAAAATAGTGCCGGCAAAAGAGCGCCAATAAAAGAGCGCCAACAAAGGAGCACCCGACAAAAGAGCGCTCGACTTAAGGACGTCGAACGGTTTACCCTTCTGCTTGATCTGAATTATTTTTGAATCGGTCTCGCTTCCATTTGAACGGCAATCTCTTCATCAATCAATCGTCCATTAAAGCAGAATTATTTTCACCTATCCAGCTCCATTTAAGCATGATTCTTTTCATCAATCCAGCCCCGGTTTAATAGAATTAATAGCTAAACCAAATTATTTTCATCGATCCATTTCCATTTGAACGGCATTCTTTTCATCAATCAATCTTCCATTCAAGCATGATTATATTTCATCAGTCCAGCTTCTGCTTAAACATGATTAATTTCATCAGCCCACTTCCATTTAGGCGTCATTCTTTTCATCAGTTTAGCTAACAATTATTTTAATCAATCCAGCTTCTAATTAAACATAACTTTATCATCAATCGCTGTCTGCTTAAGCATGATCATTTTCACAATTCCTGTTCTTACTAACACGTGATTATTTTCATCAATCCAGCTTTGCCTAAGGTATCATTCTTTTTATCAACCCAGCTTTGCCTTAAGCATGATTTTTTTTATCAGTCCAGCTTCGCCTTAAGTGTGATTCTATTCATCTGCCCCGCTTCCATTTAAACGACATTCCTCTCAGCATTCAAAGTTTAAATTATGCTGAAATTTTCTCATTCGTCTAGCTTCCGTACTTAGGCTAATTCTTTTCATCTATCCAGCTTCTAATTTAAACAGGATTCTATTCATCAGTGCTGCTTCGGTTTATATAAAGTGTCGTAGATGAAAAGTCTTAAGACAAATTGTCGTGGAACCCACAAGAGCACCAGCTGACCAAACTAAAAGTCATGGTATTAACGAAAATGAACTATTTAATGAAAATACACAAGAGCGCTGACCAAACGCGTTAGATACGTGTTCAGCGCCCTTACATCAAACGCTCTTTTGTCGGGTCACGAATGTATATAATTTTATACTAGCTATTGTATGAGAATGGCAAGTCACTGTGTGTATGTATGCCGACAGTTGTTTGAATTTTATCCTCACTTGAGATGGCTGCAGTCCGGCCGCAGTCACCTCGAGTTTATTTAAAATTCCAATCTTTTCTTCTGACCCACAACCTTTCTCTTCTCAACCATGGCCAACCAAACAGATCGCAGTTTCAGGGTGGATGTCGCTGTACCAGAAAGTCTTCTGCAAGAGCTTTTGGAGCACCATCTTTATTGACTACCTGTGGAAGTTGAACCCTTCAGAGCTGCTCAATCTACTCATCATCATCATCAAGCATTGTGGGCACAGTGCCTGTAGATGTCCGATGCCATTTTTGTCAGGTTCTTCCACTGTTGTGTGTCCGAAGCAAAGTTCGTCAGTTCCTGAAGTCGTCTTTTGCCACAGTCAACAATATCATTAAGCCACTCTCTGTTTGGATGACCTCTTTTGTTTGGACCCTCTATCCTGCTCCTTCTGTCATCATTAATTCTACATATGTGGCCAAGTAGCCCCAACTTTCTTTGAACCACCTTCTGCATCAGATTCTCCCTGTGGTGGATTTGTTTATACCAGTTAGGACCACTTTTATATAGTTAGAGGACATGATGGACCACAAGGTTAAAAATAATTGTTTTAAATTTTAACAGTTGTTTATTTTATAATAGAATCAAATTAAATATGGATAAATTCCAGTTTAATCATTTTAGATTAGTATTATTTATTTGAAGTTTAATCATTTGACCCTCATTAATCATTAATGCGCTTTTTGTTGCTGAATATTGTTACCAAGTTTTCTATTGCCTGGTTGAAAATTAGTTGTTGCCAAAATCATAATTGTATTGTATTGTATTGTATTTTCATTTATTCAAATAAATTGTTGTCAAAAAACTATAATTTCCAATAGGTAGCACACGCAAGATATGGCGATATTAGGTTGCAATAATCATAATGTCAGGGTTAGAACATGTCTTTAGAGGTTAAGAGTCACTTGTGAGCCTGAGAGCCGATTAATAAATATTCTTAAACATAATCCTTGATAGAAAGTTTTTGTTGTCCTTACTGTCCTTCAGGCGAATAGATGTGCTCGATGTCTTAGGTCATGTCAGACATTCGATTGCACCCGACACATAGGACGCAACACATGAGCTCTATCAGCCATTATGGCCGAGAACAGTACGTCGTCTGCACGACCAGCCAGGCACTCAATGGTTTATTGAGTCCGGCGGTAGGAACCCGGATCGTTTAATCCTTCTGTTGAGGCTCTCCAAACGGTCATGTTCTTCCACTTTCAAGAATCCCCACCAAGCAGGAGACGCATACATAATCCATGTCTGCAGTGTATCTCGTGTTACCATATGTAGGGCCGGCTCAGGCATGCCTCGCGAGCGGAGAGTCTTCAGGGCATAGAGTGAAAACGAGCAAGCCCTTAGAACTGACAGTCGCTCACCAATCGTGACGCCCAGTATTTTCATTGCGGTTACTCGTCCAACTCCTGTGACAGAGGGCTTGGATGACAAGGAGGGCATATTCCAGTGGACAACTGCCATCTCGCGTGTCTTTGCTGAGTTGATGTGCAGATGCTTAGCTTCCGCCCATATGGAGATTTTGAGAAGCTCTTCTTTGGTTGCTGAGATGTTTCGCGAGCCAATGAGCAGGTAGAAACCATCTGCATAATTCAGCAGCCTATTCTGGACAGATACTAGGCGCAGATCCGCCGTTCCGAGGGTGTATTCTGGAGGCCCAAGTACTGACCCCTGTAACACACTTGCATTGATTGTAGCCACTGAGGATATAGCGCCACCGAAGTTAGTGAAGTGCTTCCTTCTGTCAAGATAACCGACAAGCTAGTTATAAATGCTGTCGTGCATCTTGAGAGGACGTCAGTGATGGCCACGTGACGGATGGAGTCAAAGGCCTTAGAGTAGTCCATCGATATATCAAGAACATACTCATTTCTTCTAGCATCTCAGTGATGTTTTGCAGGATGGCTACCATAGCAGCAGTGGACGAAATGCATATTAATCGTCAAGTGTTAGCGGCGATGGTAACTTGTTGAAGTTGGGGTATAGTACAGACCGGACCAATATCCTCTTGACCACGCGAGACAAGATTGAGAGTACCGATATTGGCCGGTAGTCAGCCGGAGAGCTCAGCGATGCGACTTTCGCCTGCGGATGGATGATAGCTGTCTTCCACTGTGAAGGGACACAAGGTTTCGCTGTGAACCTCAAAATGATTGCAGCTGTGGCATTAGTACCTAGCGACAATGTAATTGCCGCATTTGAAGAGTTGTCTGAATATCTACGCTTTCTCGGTTCCTCCATCATCACTGCCCATCATTCAACATCATCTGTCCCTAGCTCCCTATCCATCACCCCGGGGGTATCCACTCTAAACTTAAGTCTCACCTTTTCAAGAACTCTCACCAAAACTCCTTACTTGACATTCCACCTGTCAATCCTCGACCAAAACAACACTCTCCTTAACAGCTACTCTGCCTCCGCTGACCTCCTGGAAACCTGACTCTGGAAGGCATCACCTCTGGTCCTAGGTCTACTAACAATCATCTCTTTAGATTTGGATGTGTTAAGTTTAAGATTACACCTGTAGGCCCATGCCTGCAAGTGGACTACCTCAGAGTCAGTAGAAGCAATAGCTGAGGCAGGGATCAGGACATTGCAATCATCCGCATACTTCAACAGCTTATTGGCGCTGTTGAGAAGTTTGAGGCCAGAGATGGCAACAATAAAGTTGGGTGGGCCGAGACGAGAACCCTGGATGATCCCTGCATTAATCAAACTGAGGAGAGAGACAACACCTATGAACTTTGTGCTACTGGAACGATTTGATAGTAGTGAGAGTATCCAATTATAGATGAAATTAGGTATTGGGAACAAGGCAAGCTGCTCAAAAAGGTATTCATGGCTCACCATATCAAATGCAGGGGAGAAGTCAAGTGAGATGAATCGGACATACGGTTCAGTAGTAAGCATATCTTGGATTTGATGAAGAAGGGAGACAGTAGTTGGCAGTAGTTGAACCATAAGGACGAAGCCAGGGATGTGGTCTCGAGACCACAGTCTTGGTCTCGAGGCGGTCTCGAGACCGGAAAACTCCGATCTTGGTCTCGGTCTCGAATGCATCGGTCTCGGTCTTGGTCTCGGACCATCGGTCTCGAACTGTCGGTCTCGGTCTTGGTCTCGAATGCATCGGTCTTGGTC
The DNA here is from genome assembly GCA_959347315.1 of Bimastos eiseni. Classification (NCBI taxonomy): domain Eukaryota; kingdom Metazoa; phylum Annelida; class Clitellata; order Crassiclitellata; family Lumbricidae; genus Bimastos; species Bimastos eiseni. Next base: position 19,384,109 of record OY365810.1, read on the forward strand.
TTGGTCTCGAATGCGTTGGTCTTGGTCTTAAAGGAATGGTCTTGGGATTGGTCTGTGTTTTAGGCTAGCGTTCTTGGTCATTTGCCATATCAGAGCAATTTCTGTGATATTTGTCGGTTATTTTCGATTATTAAACACACCGGACGTTTAGGCCCTAGGCTATTGTTATCGATTTATGGCGTGCTGACCATCTACTGTATATGTACATGTTACTATGGGCAAAAAATGCATTTGCAGCGGAACCAGCCATTTCAAAATTTGCTTTCACAAATTTCAAGGTTTTGGAACAATCTAATATTATGTGGTTGGCCACGTGTAGTCACTGTTAACCTACAATCCCGAGTACAAGTAGAACTACATCATTAAAACTGAAGGCTAATCTACTTGTTCAGATGTCTTAAAATATTTACCTATCGTATACTGTAAGTAATTTATAGTGAAATTTTCTCAGGCCTAAGCCAAGGGCTGAACCTGCAAAAGTTCAGACTGGCCGGTAAAACCATTTTCTGGACCATTATTAAGATTAGTATTCTTTAGCAATAAAATTAATGTTTTAAGCGTGTTATTCCGTTTTAGTGTCTTAATAAATTAAATTGTTCATAAAAAAAGAGCATCGGTCTTGGTCTTGGTCTCGGACCCTCTGTCTTTGTCTTGGTCTCGGACCACTTGGTCTCGGACCACCCGGTCTTGGTCTTGGCGTTTGACCTTTCGGCATTGGTCTCGGTCGTGGTCTCGAGGTTTTGGTCTTGTGCTCTACACTGGATGAAACGCATATTGGTCTGTGAAGTCTGAGTTAATCAGAGAATCAGTGAAGATGGGGTAAAAGTAGCATCTGACAGCCAGCTTTTTGAGCATTAGGCAAAGTTTAGAAGTGATGGAGATCGGCCGGAGATTGCCCTCTGTGGCAGGACGAGGAATTTTAGGCACAGAGGTGATGCAACTGGCATGCCATTGAGACTGAGTGAAAGAATCTGCTAGAGAGTGATTGAAGAAGGTGGCAACCCAGCCACAGAGTAAGTGGGATATAGAGGAGAAAAGCAGAGGGGAATACCATCAGGTCCCACTAGCGTGCCATCAAATCAAATCGTTTATTTTGTAACCAACCACAATTACAAATCAGTAAAAATCTATTCTGAGCCACAAAATGATGATTCACATTATGCTTGATATCGGCCACAAGGAAAGGCCATGAAGGGATCAAAACGATCCTGCTAGTAGGGACACCTATGTACAGTGCAAGAAGACAAACACAACGGCTGAGTGAAATACGGCAATTAAATCATTATCATACATGAGACTTGACTAAGCTAAAAAGTTATAAAATAAAACAGAGTTGTTCACAAATAAAGGCCAGCAATAATTATATGCAATTCACCAGGTTTAATTATTTTTCTACCAAGTTAGTGCATAGCTTATTCTTAAAAGACGAAAGAGTGTCTAATTTCTTGTGGAATTTCATTCCAAGTCCTAGCACCCCCAGAGTTAACTGAGAACTGAAGCGTATTAGTTCTCGAAAATGCCTTTCTGTAGTTCCATAAATTTCCACTTAAGTAAGAATGAGTTTCTGAAGCAAGAATAAAGTAATTTTTACATACATACACCAATTTGGAAAGCCATAATTTGGTCGAGTCTTAGTACTCTGAATTGATGATTAGGGCCCTAAATTTTTCGTAGTCATCGTGATATTCGCAAAATTTGCAAATTTTGGATACTACCACAAATTTTAACCTTTTGCTGCGAATGCCACGAGTTTGACTTTTTTTCGTGCTGCCCATGTTTTTGATATAGTAAAGGCAAACGTTCTAAACATTAGTTACGATTTTGTGTGTGAAAACATTCAGTGCCTAGAAAAAGACGTTAAGATTAAGCCCGGTACGTTTCAGGCCAGCAGCGATCTACTATTTTGCAGAACATGCAATGTGCCGGTTGAACTTAATCTGAGGGACAGCTTCACTAAGCACCTGAATAAGCACCGAATGCCACCGATCGCAAGCGCAAAGCACAGAATGTCGAGAGTGGAAAGGCGAAAAGGGAAAAATTGCATCCTGCTCTTTCACTGTGTTTGCAAAGCAGACATCGCAGCAACAGCACCCGCCATTATTGGCATAAATGGTTGCTGATTATGGTTGTTGCAGTTTAACGACACTATGTGATAACATAGATCATTAGCGTCGCCCTCCTCCTTTATCCAGGCTTGGGACTGGCACTGGCTGAGTGCGACCAGTAGCGGAGTTTTGCTGATTATACTCAGTTATTGACTTATTTATTGTGTTACATATTTGACTGCGAATACGTCGCAAATTCTGTGTTTTTGGCTGCAAATTGGCTGCAAATTTTTAAATTTTTTGACTTCGAACAATTTTACACCCATATTCATGATGTATAAAATTCGGTGCTGGACAATGCGGCACCGGACAGTTCGGCGCGAGCAATTCGGCGACGGACAATTTGGCGCTGGATGAGTTTTTAAGTGTATTTAGACCAGATATCGGTATATAGTTACTGGCATGTTTAGAATATTCATAATGGGTGCAAAATAGTATTCTCCAAATTATCCAGCACATGTTATTATAGAGACTGGTGAAGACAACAGCCCTAAAATACTGACTTTGAGTAATTGCGATTAAAGAGTACAATAACATTAAGACATGGATTTATCAACTTCTACTGTCGTTAGTAAATACTATGTGAGTCAGAAATTGAAATTGATGTAATCTGTAATATTCTTTAGTTTTCTCTACAGTGGAGGACTTCACTGGTTAGAAGGTGACACAGTCCCTATGTGTTGACTATGACTCTACAATAGCCAAACATGTGCTAGATAATATGGAGAATATTATTTCGCTCCCATTCTGAATATTTAAAAAATGTTAGTTACTACATACCGATATTATGGTCTAAATACACTTACAAACTCATCTGGCGCTCAATTGTCCGCGCGCCAAATTGTCCGCGCGCTGATTTGTGCGACGCCGAATTGTCTTGTGCTGAATTGTCTGGTCACCCTTTTCCCATAGCTATTCTTCTCTTTATTTCTATGTGACACTTTGCATCATTTGTGATCATACTTTTAAGTAACAGAATTTTCAAACTTGTTCCAGTTCTTTTCCATTTATGGTGATATTTACTGTTGTTTCCTTTTCTTATCCACATGATCGCTGTCTATTTGATGTTCATTTTCATATCATACTCTATTTAGATCTTATTTAGCCGATCCATCTTTTTTTGTAGTCCCTTCTGCATTACCTGGTCTTCTTTGAATCTTAATCATGCACATCCGTGATCTTCGTAGAATCCGCCCTATGCTTGACTCCAAAACTGCATCCACAATCGCCACATCAATAGTCTACACTAAATTGGATTACTGTATTTCTTTTTTCCTCAATATAGACGCCACCCAATTAAACTGGCTCCAAGCCATTCAGAATGCTCTCGCTCGTGCTGTCACCAAGACCCCAAAGCATCACCATATCACTCCTGCCCTCAAATCACTCCACTGGCTCAAAATACCTGAACGGGTCTCATATAAGGTCATTTCACTCACCTACAACACACTGCAATCCTCACAGCCCACAAATTTCCGTCAGTTGTTCACTATTCAGCCACATCGTTCAACCCGTTCCTCTTCCACCCTCATACTACTTCGCCCTCCCATCAAATCATCACTCATATTTGCTAATTGCTCCATAGCCATTGCTGTCCCGCCTCTTTGGAATAAACTCCCTCCAGCATTAAGACAAGTATCCGATCCGTCCTACGAACTCACAAACGCCTCACCTCTTGCTATCTCCCCACAGGTTTTTCACTCACAACTCAAAATACTGCTCTTTCCCAAATCCTATCCTGATTCCTCCTGTTCCTCCTACCTCTCTTGCCGTTTCAACTCCAAACACCATCCACCTTAGCCGTCTACCTGTCTGCCAGCCTGACTATCTGGATTTGACCCCCTGCCTATCGATTCTGTTTTGATTAAGCGCCTGTGAATAAGCTGGTTCCCACGACTTCGCTTTTGTTAGCGCTGTAGACATGTTGAGATTAATGTGGCGATTGATCAAACATCACGATCAAGCGTCACGGATGGCTACTCAATCTACCGACCAAGACACAATGAAATGCCTTTCTACTTCCACCTTGTAGCTTGACGAATATCCGGACGTGTGTTGTCTTCATCATTGAGGGTCTACTCGTCGACCCCGTCCCGTGTTTGCGTCCCGGCGTTAACAGTTGTAGTTGTACTCATCGACACAACTAGGCCCAGAGACTGTGAACATCTATCAGCTATCAATGAGAATCAGTGTATTGATTCCACGCTTGTGCGTGGGCCCACCACTGATGACTCTTTTCAGCTTACTGTGCGTAGTTTTGCTAATAGATGCATTTTTTTAACCCTTTGAGTCCCAACCGTGGGTGAACCCCCAATTTCAGGTTTCATTTATGTCCCATTTATATACCCACCATGCTTCCACGCCGTATGAAACTTAACAGGCATGTGTCAGGTACATTATAGGCATATAGTTGGGTCTTAGTTTGACTGTCAGTATTGGTTGCTGTGACTCTGTCTATACAAGAAGACCAAGGTAAATTTTGTTGTAAATATTCCAAGGAACTATTATCTTGAATATACATTTAGATCTAGAAGAAAAAGTTGTGGAATTATTTAGGAATGGGCGCAAGTAGGCTCAGTTTTATGGAACGTGCAGCACATCCTATGCACGCCCATTGCATTTTATTGCTTCGCGTGACCTACCAGAGGATGGTAACGGAAGCGATAATGGAGATAACAATTATGCTGACAGTTCTGGTGGTGACCAAAACGACTGCGATGATGAATGGAGTTGTGAATCGAGTGGTTTTAGTGCAGAAAGCAGAGATCTGGAAAATGGTGACAGTGATGACAATCTCTCTAGTGTGCACGAGTGGGCAACTGCCTTCCATTCAGCTAGTCTGCCAAAACCGTTCATGGTGGATGAAGACCCTTAGTTGTGCTTCCACTTGATTCCCCAGCATCACAGCTGTTGAATCAAACTTTGACCAGCTCTTTCCAGCATCCCTTTGGAGTATTTAGTTACAGAAACCAACATGTATGTAAGGGAGAAGGGAAAGACCGATGACGAAACATATGATGACTCCAAGTGGACACAAAATTATTGATTTGTGCCCTCGTGGAATTTGTCAAGGTCGATGTGAAATATGTCCCGTTGGACCATATAGGAAGCCAGGGAAACGCAAAGAAACAATGTTTGGTTGTCTGAAGTGTATGAAACGTTTATGTCCAGTTGGATGCCGCACTGAATTTCATATGAAGTATCAGCCCCAATAATAAGTTGTCTTGTTTTCTGATATTCTATGATTGAGCAAAAGCGTATCAAAATTAACGGATTTGAAGCCGCAAAAAATGCTGGGAATCAAAGGGTTAACATCATTATGGCCAACGTAGAGAGTGCCTCTGAGTAGATATTTTGAAAGGGTGCTATATAAATGTTTTGATTACAATTATGAAATGTGATGAATATTGCTTCCCCGTGCTAGTTGAACAACATTATACGAGAAAAACGGGCAATTTATGACACCGTCGGCGTTTCATTGAATTGTCTGCATGAGCGGCATTATTATACATGACGCATAGCACATGCCAGTTTTAATTATTAGGTGGCATTTACGCAGACTATCCTTTGCACAGGGCTCGAGATGGAAAATTTCACAAAACGGAATGCAACACTAGTAAATATATTGGACCATTCACAGAACAATTTCAAGGTTAAACGTAAAACCTGAATTAGTCACTTTATTAAAATTAGGCTATATAATTAAGGCATTCGTTAGGCCAATTTGCGTTTGTCAATATTGTACTGGCAGTCTGACACTCAACTCAAAGTTAATGAGCAAGTAAATTGAAATTCATAAAGTAACATTATTGCAAAAAATATAAATAAATTGCCTTGTAAACAGGAACTGTGTGTTTGCTGATTCGTGTGTTCTGTTTACTTCATCATGTTCATGTAATAAATCTGCATCTGCTTCAAGCTTTCATCACCCGTATAAATTATTAAGATTATTCCTACAGACCATAGTATTTTCCACATGAATTCATATATAGTGTCTTCTTACTTCTCACGCTAATGTATTGTCGCCTTTACACAATCAAGACCGCACGTAAGTTTTTGGGTTGAATTTTGAGAGTGGCGGACCAATGCAATTCACACTCATGATGGTATATTACCAAATATATTTTTATGCCTGAATCTGATTATTGTTCTCCTAAAATAAAATCTTCATTAGGCCTACAATTTTAAAAATTAAAACACAAATACGCAATCATCCTTTTTGAATAGGCCTATATTTATTTTTAGACATTACGTCAACAGGTGATAGAAATTACGTGAAACACAACTAGACAACGAACAGGGAAGAGTGGGGCTATAGGCCTATAGCTATCTCGTTATATATAATGCCCCTTTATTGGCATTTTTCAAGATTAGTATTGTAATTCATTGCAAAAAGTGGACTATACAATCGGAGTTTTTAATAATTTTTCCTGAGGACAAGCTGAACATCAGAATGGCCACAAAGTTACATTTTCCTTTAGGCCTACACGCGACGAAAAGGAATGGCGTTCTGATGCGTTTTGGTATATTTGATGACACGGAATGGTAATACCGCAGGATTTTAGGAACAGGAACGGCGTTCCGGTTTGTTCCATTTCGAGCCCTGTTTGCACAACCCCTCTGACTCAGCACTCGCGATTCGTGAATAAGACCCCCATATGTTTGTTCTCAGGTGGTAAAGAGTCTTCATGGAGCATTGCCCTGGTTGCCTTGCAATTCTTAAATGTGTTGAACATTGCACATCAATATATTATGTTAAAAAAAATTGAATTTTTGGACCCCTTCCCTCTGTTGCACCGCGTACATTTCGTGGACTCCCTCTCCCCATTCGTATGTACATTTGAGCTCTATTCCCCCAATGCACAGGTTAAGAGCTTAAATTTTTTAACTTTCGTGAAGAAATAAAACACTAACAATACCTCCATTTTACAGATTTAATGCTACATAAAATTGATTAGGCAAGAATATTGTCTGTGATTGGGTTTACAGTTCTTATTTTGATATTCCGTATTTTGCACGTCATAATTAGATAATTATATTTGCGTACGTACATATTTTCGGAATACCTCCTCACCACCATTCGCAGCCCTCTCCCCTCGTTGCGTACATAATATGTGGACGACCCCTAGGTCTATTGTTCTGTGGTCAATGCTGTACTAATTCTCTTATTCCCTTTTCTTCCATGGTTTAACCATTTCATTTGGTATATTATCAATCCCTTCAGTCTTCTATATTTACTCAATTCCTTAAGCCTATGTTTAGAATGGATAGCCGTCTGAATGGTAACATGCTGGCACAAAGATCAGAAGGACGTGGTAGCCCCATAAGGTTGACTAATCTTTCCATTCCATAGGTGGCATTGGTAAAATGAGCAGTTGTACAGGCTTCAATAAAGTTCAATTCGATTCCTGTTGAACTTGTTGTCATCTGTTACTACTATAACCTGATGCCTATTACATGTATATGTGTTGATTTACGATTCTTGACTGTACACCTGATAATTTAGCGTCCATCACTAAATTTCCCTACTGTCTCTGCAATGACTTCTATATATGCCAGATGTTCAATCAGCAATCAATCAACATTGAACCATCTTTAGTACTAACACATCAGAACAGAACGGACTTAGACAGAACAATGTGCAAAGTAATAGTTTTTAGAGACAAATAATAATAAAAGAAAACAGCAGGCTTGGGGGCCGTTCACATATTATATAACACTCAAGGGGTAAGTGGGTAGGTTCCAGTTTTGTTAGAGTTATATTGTGTAGGGTGGGGGTAGGTTGAGGGTTTTGTTATATAACAGACTTATTTTCAGCTTATGCTATTTTGGCTGTTTGCTTGCCAATTGGAAATTCCATGTACCGCGGACCTTCATTGTTTAATCGAAGTTCACAATACGTTGTGAACCAAAACTAGCACTATTAGCTGCCACCTGGTGAATTGATTTGACATTCTTATTTATTATTTATAAATCCACTTTTAACAAGTTCCTGTTTACAATTTTAACAATTTCCTGTGCATAGCTTTAAATGCTCTAAAATTCAATTCTGTGTGCTTTGTTTTGATTCTGGTTTAAATTTAAATTAATTCACTTGAAATAATTTTTTGGAGGTATTATCAGGATGCTTGATTTCATTCTCTATATTACGTGTAAATAGTTTGTTTGCTTAAATACCAAATTGCAGTTGTAGTATACATTTTGTATACATCATACGCTATTAAATAGGTAGAGTTGTACCGCAAACCTATCGATAAATTGGGCCTACATGATAGTGCAATATTAAACCAATCCATTCTGTGTGATACTGTAATCCTCATTTCTAGTGCAAAACAGTAGGGAAACTATAATGGTGCTTTTAAATAGAATGTACGTCACTACCATGTATTATCATGCTGTATAAGTAGGCCTACATCTACATGTAGGCCTACTTATACACGGTGACAATCGTCGACTGTCCAATTAGTTACCGTAATTAATACAAGTAAATTTAAAAGTCATTAAAAGTCCGATTATTTAGATGCAGAGGAGCTCCATACATCGGGTCTAATCATCGTTGGCATGAGAGAGTACATAATTTTAAGATAGCTTTTGTTATGTAGCTAATTGGGTGTATGATGATTTTTTTACTGCAGTTCTTGAAATGGATAAAGGCAATTTTCAGCTGAATTTCTACTATTAAAGTGCTAATTAACATTGCATTGTTATAAAAGTTCAAATTGTGCAATACAATTATGTCGATTGTATGTCTTTTAATGTGATTATAGACTGGGGTTGGGTAGGGGTAGGTAGCATATCTGTTATATAATACAGGGGTGGGGGTCACAGCTGCTGTTTTATAACGTTATTATGGGTAGAGGTGGGCCAAAAATTGGGATTTTATGCATTGCATAATATGTGAACGACCCCTTAGCTTAGCCAGCAATGAAAATAAAAAAATAAGGAGAAAAATCAGAAAGACTAGATATTAGGGGATAGCCAAATGCATGAAAGCTGGTGAGAGAAGTTGGGATACTAGTTAGTGAGCCGGCAATTGAAGTTGTTTAATCTGCGTGTGTAGAGATTAGATATGAGCGCAGGCTGTGCTTAAATATGGCCAAATTAGGAGACCTGTGGATCACTAGAGGTAATTCATCCCACATACGGGCGCCAGCAAATTTGATTGAAAAAAGTCGGGTATTGGTGCGAGCAAAAAGTGTCTGGTGTAGTGAGTGTGGATATCCGAGCCTAAGATAATAAGATTTCTATATACTGCCGGAAGGAGACAATTGGTGAAACGATATATAAATTTGGCTATTTGGCTAGGTCTTATCTGCATAGCCATCAGTAGACCAAGTTCTGCAAAGAGAGGGCCATTATGAGAGTGGAAAGGGGTACCAGCGACTATTTGAATGGCCCTCTATCGACTTATATAACCAATCTTTGTAGATTGGTTATATAAGTCGATATCCAGATAATGTTGCAGTTGGTGAGATATGGATATATTAGAAAAAAGTACAAGGTTTTACATATCCTGGATGAAATTAAATAAGAGGTGCAGGTAAGAATACCGTTATTTTTTGCCAATTTACTAGAGATAGTAGAAATATGATTTTTCCAGGTAAGGTGCTGATCTATAATGACACCAAGGAATCTTGCTGAAGAAACTTGTCTAATTGGATAGCCATCTATGTGAAGATTGATAGGGGTAAGTGTGCAGGATTTATTATGGGGCCTAAACAGAATATAACTAGTCTTATCAAGATTAAAAGGTGAGTTTGTTAGCTCTAAACCAATCCGCTATTTTAGATAATTCGACGCTCATGATTTCATAAAGTGTAGAGAGGGAGCAATGAGAGTAAAAGATGTTAGTATCATCGGTGAAGAGGATGAATTGGGCCAGTGAAGAGGCCAGTGAAGAGGTCATTAATGTATATCAATAAAAGTAAGGGTCCAAGGTTAGATCCCTGAGGAACACCAAATTTGATTGAGCATAGTGTGGAGAGAAAGCCATTGCAACAGACAAGCTGGGAGCGATTATCAAAATAGCTATTAAACCAGTTTGAAGGCATGCCTCTGATCCCATGGTGACTTAGTTTATTCAGTAGAATATGGTGGCTGACAAGTGTCAAAAGCCTTTGCTAGATCGAAAAGATTCCTACCCTGTATTTATTATTATCTAAGGCTTCAGTAATTATATCCTGCATGCTGAGAAGTGGCATGAAAGTAGAATGACCGGATTGAAAGTCATGCTGTGAAGGAAAAAGTAAATTAATTTTGTCTATATATTTACTAAGTCTGATGTACATAAACTTTTAAAAGTACTAATAAAAAAGGTAGGACAGATATAGGTCTGTAGTTTGAAACTTCTCCCCTATCCCCCTTTTTAAAAATGGGTACTGCATTAGCTACCTTCAATGCCTGCAGAAAGCAGCCTGCGTTGAAGGAGCAATTAATTATTTTGGCTAATGGGTCCGCTATATGCATAGAGGGTGAGGCTATATGAGGGTCAATATTATCAATTCCTTTACCATGGGAGACTCGATTGGAGGAGTGAAGGCCTATAATTTCTCCTGGGGAGATCTCTTCAAGTCCAAAGGAACCATATTGAGAATGAGTAAGGAAAGTTTAAAAGGTTTGGGAGGACTCGGGAATCTTGTTTGCAAGGGACTGGGCGATTCCTGAGAAATAGTAATTGAATTTGTTAGCAATATCGCCTGGAGCTACAACTCTTTCCCCATTGGAATTCAAATAGAGCATGCCAATAGGCTGTTGTGGAAAGGAACTAACTCACACGGAACCAATTAACATTGATCGTAGTTTTCATAATATTTCTTAATTTGCTCACTTAAGAAGGGATACAGACTAAGTTTACCATTGCCAGAGAAGATTAACATTAACTTGTAAGTTATAACCACAATAAAGTATTAATATAAATAATAGTAATTTCTCAAAAATCAATAATAATCAAAGTCGCAATCCTTATTAATCAATCAGATACAACGACTTACTCATGATCTCCTAAGCATGGGTTTTGCAATCATTAACAATGACAGACTTGTCTTAACATACAAAACTGTGTTCAGCATATGTGACACCGGGGGTCAAAACCCATCACTTGTCAATTTTGAATTTTTATTAAATCATATTCTACAATGCATCTGCTTCAAAATACTTTTTACAGAATCAAAACAGCTTTTATTTAACATAAGTTATACTCGTTTGACTCTTTCATTAGTATAATCTTAACAACTGAGAAAGTTGAAGTCAAGTTTCAGAATATTCATGTCATCAAAGATCTTAACAACCATTATTTGATTACTCTGCAATTCTGCTGGGCAATTAAAGGGCTTTATTCTGTATGAAACATGGCATCAAAATCTGTTTGCTATTTTGCAAATTATGGCAGTTCAGCATATGAAATCTAGGTCGTTCACCTCTGAAACCATGCATATTTTAGCATGCAAATCTTTACACCACATGCATTAAAAGTCATTTTTCTCCAACTAAATATTTGAATTCAACATCTTTTTTTCAGAAATTGAAAAAATTGTTCTGGTGAGCATTTATTTTGTTGGCTGAAAAGAATAAAAACAAACAGAGAACCACAATAGGTCAAAAAAGGTTAGGTTCACTTAGTTTGCTGTGTATTGAATTGATATTATAAGAGAGAAATACAGTTTGATGACATTTGTTTTGATTTTGCAAGACAAAAATCCAGGAAAAAATTCAGCTATTTATTGGTAACAATATACCATAAAACGATTTTCTGTGTTTTGACCTCTGTAACCTATTGCTATTTCAGCTTTCATCTCAATAACTAGGAGCCGACAAGCGGCGGGTTTTGACCCCTTGCGTCACATATAATTAATCTTATAATCTTCAGTTTCCGTAATACTACTTCTACTACTACTAATAATAATTATCATGCAGGTTATATGACTATACCTCAGAGCTGTTTTGTCAAGTGTTCCAGAATCACTTGGCTGATATAAGTTTATTTAACTACGCCTCTATAACAAGGATGATATGCTAGTGCTAGAATGATCAGTTAGGCAGATTATTGTATACCCAGGTGAGCAAGGCATGCTGTAGCTTCAACCAATCCTGGAAGAGCAACTTCCAGGAACCCGGCCACAAGATGCGAGGTATACTGAGACATCAGAAACCACTCAGATCCGGCTGACCAATAGAATTGTATTATATTGTATTTCTAGAGTTATGCAGCGCCTCTCACAGAATAACCATTCAGAAGCGCTCTCTGCACTGGCCCATAATGTGATGTTAAATGTCATTTCTATAAAAAAAATATCACAACAATTAGCAAAACAATGCACAGTAAGCTAAAAGAGTCACAATCAATGGGTATATGTATAAGCCTGAAATGAATCAGCATATCCCCGTCGACAGCTGAACAGATGGCATAAATGTTAGAAGTCTCTGGGTCAGGTTGCATCTAAAGGGTAGAGCGACGACTGTCAACAGCAATCGCAGAACACGGGATGCTGTCGATAAGTGGTCTCTCGCTGGTGAAAGATGACGCATGCCTGGATATTTGTCGAGACGCCAGGAAGGCGTAGAAATGGCATTCGTTTTATATTGGTCAGTATATTGAATGGCTACCCGTGACTATTGGTCGAGGTCACTCCGTTGGCCATGTCAGCCGCCCTCCACCATGACGTAGACGCTTGGCTACAGGGGATGTACACGGTCCGCGTGGCTGAGACCTGTCAAATGGCCATGGCATCTTTCAACAAATACCTTTTTAGAAAATGTCCAAAATCCCTGCAAAAGTTGACAAATAAATTTGGCACGCCAACCTGGCAATGGAATACTCTAGCATGTTTGAACTTACTGAGCAAATTCTGCGTCTAGATGATAATCGCCGAAATGACGGAGCAGTCAATAAATCAACTGTCATGGCCAATGCCATGTGCAGATGTATGCGTATTGACTCCATATATATATATGTTATAACATTATGATAATAATTGGATCCAACTACATCAGCTTGGTCATATTACTATGTCATGTAATCATATTGAAGTTTGCCAGTTTTAATTGAATAAACTGTAATATGTGATATTCACTCTTTGCCTCTTCTGTGCTTTGATGTTTCCATTTGAGAACTTTCTACCATCTCTTCATGAGCTTAGATATTGTGATTATGAAATTGTTTTGGGCCAGGGTCAGGGCCCGAACCATGAACCCTGAACAGTACTTAAGTTGAGACTGATAGTGGGAGATGTGATGCCGTTGAATTTAGTTTTTATTTAGGATACTATATTTACTTTTGCATAATATTTTCAACATTAGATGCTTTTGGCCTCTTGTCTTATGCAGAGTGTAGCTCAAAAGAGACTTTAAGAAGGTCTACATAATTTATATGAATTTATAGAGAGATTTAACTCTTACTTCTCAATTATTGCCGAAGCCTTATCGGATAAGACTGTACGATTATGTTACTAAAATGAAATCCTATATTCTAACCAACATTGATAAATAGAATATGATTATGTTACTAAATTCTATATTCTAACCAACATGGATTTCAGGCTGGACATTCAACTGCCATGTCTCTACTGAATATCCAAGATAAAATATCACAGGCCATTGAAAATAACAAGTATTCTGTTGGAGTATTTCTAGATATCTCAAAAGTGTTCGATTCTGTCGATCATAAAATCCTTCTTTAAAAAAATGAAAATTATGGCATCCGAGGATTACCCCTTTTTTGGTTAAAAAATTATCTCGGTAATAGACAACAACAGGTCCAATGCAATACTAAACTATCAAAACTTCGCCTTATTGAATTTGGTGTTCCTCAAGGTTCAATTCTGGGTCCTGTTTTATTTTTGCTTTACATAAATGACCTACCCCATGTTTCTTCCATTTTGCACTTTGAATTGTTTGCTGATGATTCTAACATTTTTATTTTGCTCAAGTCCCATGAAAATTTATTTAAAACTATGAACCTCGAACCTTGCTGGTGACTGGTTTAAAGCGAACAGGCTTTCACTTAACTTTTCTTAAACAACTTTCATTCTATTCAATTCTTACAGGAAAATCCCTCCCATGCAAACTATTAATTGATGGTGTTTTCGTTCCTCAAATCGTTAAAGTAAATTTGCTTGGTGTCGTCATTGATCAAAATTTGACCATGAAGGAACATATTTCTCAAATATCAATAAAATTGGCCAAAAATATAGATATTTTATTGTACATCTCATGTAAGTTACCAATGCACATCTTAACCAACCTATATTACTCGTTAATGCATCCGTACTTAGGATATTGTTTTGATCTTCTGCAGCCGTTAGACGCTCGTAGCACAGCGAGTCGGAACGTAACTCTGGGTGTTGACATTGACCTCTTAACGACTCTACTCTATCAACAACGGTTATCAGTCTGGCAATTTCACCTCTTCTCGTCGTACTCTGATATGAATGTGCAGTGTCATCGAATGTCGCAAAGTTGCCCCATGCAAGCGTTAACTGTACAAATAAGCCCCACGCTGCGTCACATTACAGGGGCTTTGTTATGAGTACGTACGGGCCGACCCTTTCGTCCCCAGCGCCATCGTTCTTTATCATGCATAGCTGTTGCACTGCTTCTGTTACTATCGGGTGATATTGAAAGCAACCCTGGGCCACTCTCCCGCAAAGTCCAGTCCAATAAACCTACATTGAAACCATCGTCTATAATATAAACTTTGGTAGCTTCAACATCCATTCAGCCATCCGTCGCTCAGCCATCATGCATGACCTCATCAGAGACGAGAGGCTGGACATACTAGCACTATGCGAAACTTGGATCTGTGCTGACACTCTTGATTGTATAAAGCGTGACATCGCTCTTGAAGGCTTCTCTGTTCTCCATGTTCATCGGAATGGATCCTCAGGTCGCTCAGTGTCTGGCGGGGGTCTCGCTCTTATCCACAGGTCCACGTTAGAGGTCAGTGTACATCCTCAATCCTCAAGGCTCTGCACGTCCTTGTGTGAACTTCAACTAGTTCGATTGGGCAGATCATATTCATCTATAACTATTGGAAACATCTACTGCCCACCGGGTATAATAGGAGATTTCTACAACGACCACGCCAACCTAATTTCATCCATTTGTGTTGAGGCTGGTGAAAGACTTGTGCTCTGTAGAGATCTTAATTGCCCTGGATCTGGAGGTCGAACGAATAGCATACTGGCCGATACCTTCGATACCTACGGTCTCTGCCAGTATGTTGAAATCCCTACCCGAGGAGATAACATCTTAGACGTTCTAGCAGCCGATGATCAAACAACAGTCTATGACACGCACGTGAACGATGCTGGTCTTATATCGGATCACAAATTAGTACTTTGTAAAATAATGACTTCCATTCATCGCCAACCAGTGCGTCCTGTATTCCGAAACATCAAAGCAATAGACCCTTTAATACTCAGTGACTTGTTAATTGACTCAGGCCTATTCACAGCTCCTGCAAGCAGTGCAAACGATTTTGCCGAACAAATGAAAACAACAGTGTCACTGATATTGGACAAACTCGCTCCAATTCTGACTTGCTAAAGGCGACCATCTAAATGTATTACTAGATGGCTCTCATCTGAAGCATCCCGTGCAAAGAAGGAGCGTTGTCGACTTGAAAGAAAGTGGAAACATTCTTGACTTGATGAGGATAGGCAGTGTTATCGTCGACACTGCCGTGTAACAAATAAACTTATAAACGATTCACGAAGCTCGTATTTCTGCAGTCAACTTGAAAGTGCTGATAATCCTCGGGACCGATGGCGCATCGCTCAGCATCTTCTACACTCAAAAGAATAGAAACAACTGCCAACGCTCAGACACAGAAAATCAGACTCTGTGTGCAAATTTTGCTGTATTTTTTGTTAACAAAATTATCGATCTTAAATGTAACATTGATAGATGTGCTGCTAATTTAGTGTGGAATGACCTGCTGCTTGACTCCGAATTCTCCGGCCCTGCCTTCGATGACATACCGCCTGTCACATTCTTTGAAGTCTTTAATCTTCTCAATAGCATGGTTCCTAAATCATCAGCATTGGACTTCATACCTACATCACTCATCATCTCTTGTTCTGATGTATTTTCTCACCTCATTGCACACTTGGCCAACCCATCTTTTGCTGAGGGGTGCTTTCCTTCAAGCTTCAAATCTGCATTAGTCATGCCTTTACTTAAAAAGCCTGACCTTGACACTAGCAATTTGTCTAACTTCAGACCTATCTCCAACCTCAATAACATTTCCAAGATTTTTGAACGTGTTTTACTTATGCGTATCAAGAGACACATTACTTCCTCTCCCAACTTCAGTCCCTACCAGTTAGCATATCGCGAAGTTTCCACGGAAACTGCTCTTGTCTCTACACTGGATTGCATCTTCTCATCTATTGACGATAGTAAAGCCTGCCTCTCTGTGTGTCTTGACCTTAGTGCAGCCTTTGACACTGTCGACCACCAGTTACTCTTTTCAAGACTTGTCTTACACTGGTTAGCTTCATACCTGGTTGACCGAAATCAGCAGGTGGGCATTGGATCTGCTCGGTCGGAGCCCACACTTTGCACTGCTGGAGTGCCACACGGATCTGTCCTCGGCCCTTTATTATTTACAGTCTTTACTTCCCCAATCAGTCGTATAGCTAAACACTTTGGAATTTAATTACAACAATATGCAGATGATATTCAGCTCCATATTGCTCTGTCACACACTGATCAGTCTGGTAAACTAAAACTGGAAGAATGCCTCTCATTGTCTGCATGTATGCAGACAATGTATGCATGGTTCTGTTTCAATGGTTTGGCCATAAACCCAGACAAGTCTGAAGCAATTGTATTTGGCTCATGACAACACCTGCGTTCTTTCCCTATGCTCTCTAGCGTTGAACTGGCGGGCACTGCTGTGCCGCTTTCAGACTCTGTCAAAACACTTGGGGTTACCCTCGACAGCAAGCTCACATTTCGAACTCACATAATGAGCCTTTGTAAATCTTGTTTCTACCACATCAGGGCAATACGTCACATAAGGTCGGCTCTAACCCAAAATATGTCTGAGACTATAGCCTGCTCTCTTGTCTCCTCTCGCCTCGATTATGCTAATTCACTTTTTTGTCAGTCTCTCAGACCTTGAAGGCTTCAACGTATCCAAAATACCTTAGCTCGAGTAGTGCTACATGTCCCACTACGAACATGCTCCTCTGCCCTACTCCACCAGCTGCATTGGCTCCCTGTTGAATTCAGAATCAAATTTAAGTTAGCTTGTTTGACCTACAAAGCTGTCATCACCAGTACACCTACCTATATTCATGCTCTACTAACTCCTTACATTCCTCCTCGTTGCTTACGATCATCAAGTACAGATCTTTTAGTTGAATCACGATGCAGGAACAGTTATGGGCTCTCGTGCATTTGTAGCTCAAATTCACTGCCTTCCTTCAAAAGCGACTCAAAACTCACTATTTCTCTCTGGCTATCAAGGATTTGGAAATCTAACTGCATCTTCTCCTGGCGACTGACTATCCGTGCCTCAGATTCACATTTAGGTGTGAGCTTTTGTGCGTTACAAATTTATTATTAATAATTAATATTAATAATTGTAATATGATATCGGCTTCGAACTATGTCTCACGACTTACACGTTTGGTTATTTTACAAAAAAGAGCTGTTCGAATTATAAAAAAATCTGATTATAAATGTCTTACTGCTGATCTCTTCTGCCTCCATCGCATTCTAACATTTGATCAGATTAGAATATTGCAAACTGGTGAATTTTTGTCTTGCTATGAACATGACTTGTTACCTCACACCTTTAGTGGGTATTTTAACACTGGATCGGCCATTCACTCTTACAGCCCTATTATGTACAGGGTGGGCCAGCATAAATGGTCCGACTTTGCATGCAAATAACTCCGCCAATATTTGTAAGTTATGTGTACTTAATATGTAAAATTAAAGATATTTCATTCTAGAATTAGCATGGAAAAGTTGAAACTGATACTAATTGTAATTTTAAGCAAATATTTGCAACAACACAAGCTACTATATTTTGTTGTCATTTGTGACGCAAAATGGCGCCGCCGTCCAGGTATTAGGCCTACATCTCGTATTTTGCTAACATGAGCATCGACACGATCATTTTAGGTGTTTGAAGGGTCTGGTAGATTCTGTACCGTGAATATCTTCTCATCGCTAAACCATTTCCATTCAATGTTATCAACAGTAGTGCACTGCAGCCTGCTTCAGAGGCTTGCATGGTTGCAATCGTTTCTTGGCGTCAGACTAATAGAGTTGTTGGACTTCACGTCAACAAAATATCTTTAAATACAGGTCATCCTCTGCAATTCGTCTTACGGTGCTTCTCGAAAGGTCTGTTTTGCGCTGAATTTTCTGGGGAGATTTACTTGTACCCGGGTCATCGTCTTGACTGCAAATTATTTCAAACACAGGAGCAATGCTAGCGGGTGCGCGCGCCATGCATACCGATTTGTGTGGTTTATGATTTGAAGCTCCTGTTTCATCAAATTTTTGTATCATACGATTTAGAGTAGTTTTATTCCAGCCTCTGTTAGGAAACTCTTTAATCATTTGAAATTAATTAAATCCCTTTTCAGTTTGCAAAATTCTGATCAAAACTCGATCATCATCTGTAAACGGCGCTATTTTGCGTCACTAACAACAACAAAATAGGGCAGCTCGTTTTGTTCCGAAAATTTCTTAAAATCAAAGCTAGTACCAGTTCAACTTTTTCTAGGCTAATACCAGGATGAAAATCCTTTAATTTGATGCATTAAGTATAAATAACTTCCAAATATTGGTAGAGTTATTTGCATGCAAAGTCGGACCATTTATGCTGGCCCACCCTGTAGAATGACCTTTGTTCACACTAACACTCGTAAATTCTCTATCAAGATAACTGGTCCCACAGTTTGGAACAATCTTCCTTCTGACCAAGGATGGCTCTTCAAAAAAACTCTTGTGTGTTCATTTTATAACTCTAAATGTATAATATTGTCTTTTCTTTTGTTGATTTTAGTTTAAAATATATAGCATTAAAAATACTAATTATGCTAACATTACAATTTAGCATGTTATGTACCTCTATCTAATTGTATTGGTACATAGGTGATCCTATTTCCAAGGTCCTGCCCAGCTGGACCTTGGTCCCTTTAGGTCCCCTTTTGTAGCCCTACTTTGTTACTAGTATGAAATATGATCATTTTGGGAACAATAAAGAGCGATGTTATGTTATATCTGTTATAATTACAATTACAGACTCTGTGGAATTTTGCCATTATATTTTTTATTTAGAATTGATGCTCGGCCATTTCGTAACCCATTTTGTTGGCTACCGAAAGCTGAGGAAAAAGAGAAAAAAGAGAAGAAGAAAACCCTTGAAATGCATAAACGTGGATCTCATAGTGAGGTAATTTTGATGTGTAGTGATCAATGTTCCCTCTAAGCCGTGCGCATGTGAGCGCACATGGGCCGTGGTGCTAGTGCGCAAAAAAATTTAGTGTGGGCAAAAAAAAATTTTTTCTGAAATTACGTAAATCGAGTCTTTTAGCCAACAGCAGCCTACCTTACTCTGGAAACTTTGGTTCTTTGGCTGACACGTCCTCTGATTTATCTTTAGACAATAGTACAGGCATTTTGTGAATATTTTTAAGTTAACCTCACGCAAATTGCAAAAAAAAATCTAACAACTGTTTATTATACACAAAAGTATCCTCTACAACATATCAAAAGTCTGCAGCAATACTTGTGTTGGAAGTATTATAAAAATCGAGACATTTAGCAGCACTGTAATGACCAATGATTCATCATCGTCATCTCATTCAACTTGGGATGAATTTGTGCCTGCTGGTCCTTTGCAGTTGCTACATGCAACAGAGCACTCAATGTCATGCAGTTTACATGTGCATCTAAGACTGCTGCAATCGGTTTGCAGCTGCATCTGATGATCTGTTTAAAATGTTCCTTCGGTTTGGACTTCATGCAGTGGCGTACCCAGGCTTTAGGGTCAGGGGGAGCGGCGAACACATTAAAAAGGTGCAAACTTTTCAATATAAAATGTGATCATTTTAAAGAGCCACATCTGTAAAAGGCTAGGTAAATCTTCTATTTGTCTTAGTTATCACAGAATCCATTGACACTAAATGCATCAACAATTAATTTTTTCAAAGGATGAGATATTCTATCATCCTCTGCAATTTTGTCATGGAATCATTTTCGTTTGCGTTCTTTCTGTTGCTTATATTCGGTATAAAAATCACATTTCTCAGTTTCTCAGCCAGATAAGTAGCTTCTTTCTTGTTCAATTCTGATTCAAATTTATTTTGCCAGCTTCTCATGTCATTTTCAAGAAGCTGAATCTACTAACTAGCTGTTAACCAAACAGTACTACTGTTCTGTAAATGTAGCCTATGGATAAATTGAAAGCCTTATGCAGAATTTTTTCAAAAATATTAAAAGAACTAAAAATTCGTATGTCTCAATTGTAGCAAGAATTCCCGTTGCCCCTGCAATCGATCTGTTTGTCTAGTGGTACAGTTTTAATTTCACCATCAACAATTCTTTGTAAGACAAGGACCAGTGCTGGTAAGTTATGCAGGACAGCATCAACGGTTCTACATCTTTTGATCCCCTGCCAGTTGATCCCCCATTAGTTGATCCCCGTCAGTTGATCCCCGGTCAATTGGTCTCTTAGTCAATTGATCCCCCGCCTATTGAACCCAGCCCAATTCATGTTCCACTTGCGACCTCCATTTATTAAAAGATCGATTTTAAAAGGGCACAAAATGTTAAAATGATAAAAAATACAAAAGCGTAATAATATTGAGAGTCATGATATGATTGACTAGTAGACCAATTGACGGGGGATCAACTGACGGTGATTAACTGACGGGAGATCAACTGACAGGGGATCAATTGACGCGATACCGCATCAGCTGCTAATTTTCTGGACACCCATCTGGTATGACAAAGTCGTTTTAGAGTCAAGGAAAAAGATTATATTTTTTGTGTTGTTCTTCTATTAGTATTGAAACACAACGTTAAATGTCAGAAAAAAGCTATTTGACGCTCTACGAAAATACGACAATAAATTATGTTATAAATATTAGTGACAATAATATTATAAAATTATAACGTGTAATAGACACGCATGTTTCATTAATATTAATATCTAAAAATTGTACTATGAAATATCCTTAAAAGGCGCCACTTTTCTACAAATGTTCTCAGGGGAGCGGCCGCTCCCTCTGCATCCTCTGGCTATGCTACTGACTTCGTGCGCGTGTACCCATATGCTGGAACCTCTGAACTTTTAGATTCAATTCCATCTGGCTAATAAGATCATTTCTTGTGATATGCTCTTCATCATTATTTTCAAGATAGTTTGCAATCTTGTGGCTGACCCAATTATGCTTTTCTATGTCAGTTTTGCTGGACTGATGATCTGCCGGCATATTGACCTCAGCTCCAAAGACCTGCGACCTGGATCCTCTCTCCACGTTTCTCCTCCAAAAATTTGTGGATACACGCCTTTTTTCCATACCACTCTCTGCAACCATTCCCTCGAAGGGGGTATTATTCTTCAATTCTCGCAAAAAACGCTCAATCCATAAGTTGTTCCTGCACCAAGACGCGAGGGACTGGGTGCAGCTGATCCTAATTACTTTAGGCCAATCGCTAATGTTGCTTTCTTATAAAAAATATTTGAGAATATTGTAGCCGCCCATCTCACTGCCAACATCGATAAAATTTACTTATATACTCCAAATCTTTCAGTCTGGGTTCCGAAGGGACCACTCCACAGAACCCCTATTGGTCCGCCTTCTCTCTGATATTTAGGGAGTAATTGGCAGGTTTCTCTCTTGGCACTATTTGATGTCAGCTCCCAGGTACCTGCTTTCGATACCGTTGACCACGGTATCCTCTCTGCTTCGTTTGGTCTTTCAAGCACCTTTCTTGGTTAGCTCGGTTCTTCCTGCAGGACCATCAACCAGGGCGATATCCCACACAGGACGGTATCCCGCTCCATTTGGCCTATCCGAGGTTCGGTCCTAGGCCCTCAACTGCATATTATTTATACCGCGGATTTATTCCCTCTGCTGGCTGCCGATGCTGTGCTGAGCCAGTCCTATGCGGACGACCTCCAGGCCTATCTGCACTGCTCAGCTCTGGCACCTGTCACCGTGGTCCGTGCAATGAGCCAGACCATGGAGACCTTGGAGGCCTGGATGTCTTCCAACCGCCGGCATTCCAGTCCATCTAAAACTCAGTTTATCTGGTTTATAAGAAGCAGACAACTAGCCAAAATTGACATAAAAGCCCTCGCCCTAGAGTACCCTCAGTTTGGTTTTTATCTTCTGTTAAGGATCTTGGTGCTACTATGGACCAAGAGTTCACCTTCACACGGCCCTATATTTGCTCTGCCTTGATTGCTATTATCAGCTGCGCCAGCTCAGGACGGTATCCCGGTCCTTGTCCACTGATGCTGCTGCAACGCCTATCCACTCCTTCGTGGTCTCTTGCTCTGACTACTGTAATGCCCTCTATGACGGGCTTCCTCACCCTGCATACCGGATTGGGTGCTTGGATCAGGTATTGCGAACGGCTGCACGCCTTATTTGCCGCATCTCAAGATTCGGCCATGACTCTGAATATATGCGGAACACCCTTCGTTGCAATGGCTGCCCTTCTGTCAGAGGAACTCATACCAGTGTTGTATGCAAGACTTGAAACTTCAAGACCAAGACGAGACTGAGACAGTGAGGTGTCGAGACCGAGACAGTGAGGTACCGAGACCGAGACCGAGACACTAGGCTCAAGACAGTACGAGACAGTAAAAGACAGATGATCCTATATAAAATTATATAAAATAGTAATGTATCAGTTTTCTGGAAAAGGTTCATTTGTAATTTCAATTTGAAACTTGTAATGTATATATAGTACCAATTCCTGAAAATAGTTTTTATATTGCCGCAAGATTTTAAGACAGTTAACGCGAAACTTATCGAGATCTCTTTGTTCGAGACAGAACAAGACTTTCACTTCAAGACTGTTTCTAAAAATTCGAGACACTACCTCGAGACCAAGACCGAGACAGCAGGCTTCCGAGACCGAGACTGAGACACTGTCTCGAGACCATACAACTCTGTCTCATACTAGACCTCTTCATTATTATTATTATTTACTATTTATATATTAAATTTGTAACACACAAAAGGTCACACCTAAATGTGAATCTGAGGCACGGATAGTCAGTCGCCAGGAGAAGATGCAGTTAGATTTCCAAATCCTTGATAGCCAGAGAGAAATAGTGAGTTTTGAGTCGCTTTTGAAGGAAGGCAGTGAATTTGAGCTACAAATGCACGAGAGCCCATAACTGTTCCTGCATCGTGATTCAACTAAAAGATCTGTACTTGATGATCGTAAGCAACGAGGAGGAATGTAAGGAGTTAGTAGAGCATGAATATAGGTAGGTGTACTGGTGATGACAGCTTTGTAGGTCAAACAAGCTAACTTAAATTTGATTCTGAATTCAACAGGGAGCCAATGCAGCTGGTGGAGTAGGGCAGAGGAGCATGTTCGTAGTGGGACATGTAGCACTACTCGAGCTAAGGTATTTTGGATACGTTGAAGCCTTCAAGGTCTGAGAGACTGACAAAAAAGTGAATTAGCATAATCGAGGCGAGAGGAGACAAGAGAGCAGGCTATAGTCTCAGACATATTTTGGGTTAGAGTCGACCTTATGTGACGTATTGCCCTGATGTGGTAGAAACAAGATTTACAAAGGCTCATTATGTGAGTTCGAAATGTGAGCTTGCTGTCGAGGGTAACCCCAAGTGTTTTGACAGAGTCTGAAAGCGGCACAGCAGTGCCCGCCAGTTCAATGCTAGAGAGCATAGGGAAAGAACGCAGGTGTTGTCATGAGCCAAATACAATTGCTTCAGACTTGTCTGGGTTTATGGCCAAACCATTGAAACAGAACCATGCATACATAGATGAGAGGCATTCTTCCAGTTTTAGTTTACCAGACTGATCAGTGTGTGACAGAGCAATATGGAGCTGAATATCATCTGCATATTGTTGTAATTGAATTCCAAAGTGTTTAGCTATACGACTGATTGGGGAAGTAAAGACTGTAAATAATAAAGGGCCGAGGACAGATCCGTGTGGCACTCCAGCAGTGCAAAGTGTGGGCTCCGACCGAGCAGATCCAATGCCCACCTGCTGATTTCGGTCAACCAGGTATGAAGCTAACCAGTGTAAGACAAGTCTTGAAAAGAGTAACTGGTGGTCGACAGTGTCAAAGGCTGCACTAAGGTCAAGACACACAGAGAGGCAGGCTTTACTATCGTCAATAGATGAGAAGATGCAATCCAGTGTAGAGACAAGAGCAGTTTCCGTGGAAACTTCGCGATATGCTAACTGGTAGGGACTGAAGTTGGGAGAGGAAGTAATGTGTCTCTTGATACGCATAAGTAAAACACGTTCAAAAATCTTGGAAATGTTATTGAGGTTGGAGATAGGTCTGAAGTTAGACAAATTGCTAGTGTCAAGGTCAGGCTTTTTAAGTAAAGGCATGACTAATGCAGATTTGAAGCTTGAAGGAAAGCACCCCTCAGCAAAAGATGGGTTGGCCAAGTGTGCAATGAGGTGAGAAAATACATCAGAACAAGAGATGATGAGTGATGTAGGTATGAAGTCCAATGCTGATGATTTAGGAACCATGCTATTGAGAAGATTAAAGACTTCAAAGAATGTGACAGGCGGTATGTCATCGAAGGCAGGGCCGGAGAATTCGGAGTCAAGCAGCAGGTCATTCCACACTAAATTAGCAGCACATCTATCAATGTTACATTTAAGATCGATAATTTTGTTAACAAAAAATACAGCAAAATTTGCACACAGAGTCTGATTTTCTGTGTCTGAGCGTTGGCAGTTGTTTCTATTCTTTTGAGTGTAGAAGATGCTGAGCGATGCGCCATCGGTCCCGAGGATTATCAGCACTTTCAAGTTGACTGTAGAAATACGAGCTTCGTGAATCGTTTATAACTTTATTTGTTACATGGCAGTGTCAACGATAAGTGTTATCATCAAATCCAGAATGTCATGGTATGGCATTGCATAGAGGGATCAGCTTCCATGCAATTATCTGCAGGAACTATGATGTTCTACCTTGGACGTCCAATGCCGAGGCTCCCTTTGCTCTTCTTTGCAGGCTGAGCTTCTTTTCCTTCTCTCCCGGACTTCCATGCGGCACCATCGAGCCTTCTCGGTTGCTGACCCAGCAACCTGGAATGGGCTCCCTGTCACCCTTTGTCTAGTGCCCAGAGGACACTCCACCGTGTTTTATGCCAACCTTAAGACTCTCCTATTTAGCTAGGGTTGGGTTGGGCACACTTCTGAGTAGATGCTCTTGTATGGGTGCTATATAAATCATCCAAATAAATAATATGTGCTGTTTGGTTCTAAAATTCACGCTACACACTGCATCAGTAATCAGCAGCGTGCAGGTCGTGAACATGCAATACGCTAGCTCTTACTGCGGATGCCCAGTCATTGCAAGATTTCAATAGAGTGTTCTGTCCTCACTGAGAATACCGTCAAATCAGAACTCTTCCTCTTCATACCAACATGAGCTGACCTCCCAAAGAACAGACAATCTCTGTCATAAATTAACTCTTTTTCAGCTAAGAGTAGAAAAAGTTCTGTCAACTTGCTCCTCAGGTTTTTGCTTCTGAAATTTAGCTATTTCTTGTTAGCTGGTAGGCCCTATATTTATTTTGGCAGACCACTTCTTATGATGATGCATGAATGTTATCCTTTCGAGATGCTCTTGCTCAGTTATTGGAGACACTTCCCTTCTCAGTCAGGGTAGCTGCTGGCTCATTTCCTCCCACTGCAGGATCTTTGTAAATGGCACATCTAGAAGGACAACTCATTGTTCGAGTTGTAATGTCACTCTGTATAAAAGTAGTATAAATAGTATAAAAATAGTATTAAAAAAATAGTCTAATATTTATATTCTATCTGCAGCTAGGACGATTATGTGTGCTATATATTTTTATTTTCAAAATAAAAGTGGAGTGTGAAAATTAAAACATGTAAAAATTCTTGTAAGCCTATTTAACATGGGCAGAAATTGGAAAAAATTCCATCAATAATTTCAATACTTTCCACCACTTGCATTGCTGGAGACTTTTGATATGTCAAAGAGCACATATTTCATAGTATAAATCAGTTGAAAAAGTTACTGTTGCAATTTGTGTGAGGTGATATCATTATAATACTACTAAGGACTTTTCGTAGGTTATCAGAACTTATCAGCACAGACTTTTAGATATGATATTAATGTAACAATCATCTGATTCAGGTTGGACCTGTGCAATAAAGTGTGAACTGTTCATAAAATATTGCACACAAAATTTCTTGGTGCACTATCTCCAATAGATTAGAGGGAACATTGGTCACCTTGTGCTGTCATTTCTTGGAAACCTAGCGACCCCATGACCAATCCTCTCCATTTTTTCTTTCCAAAGTTGCGTCCCTTAATTCCTCCAGGCTCATTTCAGTTTTTTCATGTATCACATCCATCCATTTTTTTCTTGGCCGCCCTCTTTTCTTGTTTCCTCCTCCACATGCCAGCATCATTTCCTTTTCCATTCCATTTGATCGCATAACATGTCCGAAAAACCCCAGCTCCCCTTCTCAACGTTGTTTGTTGTAACGTCTCATCATTCTCAACTCCAATCTTCATGCGCACCTCTTCGTTTGTCTTCTTCTCCGTTCATGATATTCTCTGCATCTTCCTCCATGTCCACATTTTGCATGCGTTGTTCTTCTTCTCCATGTTCTTTGTCATTGTCCATGTCTCATAGCCATATAGTACTGTAGGAAAGATCATTGCTCTCATCACTAATCTTTTTTTTGTGTCTATGCTCACATGTTTGTCTCTCCATATCTTTTCCAGTCCGTTCATTGCAGTTTTCCCTATCACCACCCTTCTCTTTATTTCCGAGTCACATTTTCCCTCTTTTTCTATTAATGATCCCAGGAACGTGAAGCTTGTTACCTCCTCTATTTCCTCTCCGTCTATCTAGAAACTTTCCCAATCAGCTGTCATCATTATCTGTCTTCTTTGAGTTGAAGTATAGGCCTGCCTTCTCACTTTCTCTCTTCAGTCTTCTTATCAGTTTTTCCAGATCTGCTTTCTTTCCTGCCAGTAGTGTTGTATCATCTGCATTTCGCAGAATATTCAATGTCCTTCCTGCTATCTTTACTCCTTCAGTTGCCTCTTCCATTTCTGCCCTTCCCAGTATCCTTTCTGCATACAGATTGAAAAGAAATGGGGACAGGATGCACCCTTGCATCATCCCTTTCTTGATTTTAAATTTGTCTGTGTCTCCAAATTCTGTTCTTATCACCCCTTTGAATAATCCCTTTAGCAGTTGTATCAAATGTTTGGTATTCCCATTTCTATTAGAGTTTTCTACATCAGTTCATGGTTAATGCAGTCAAATGCTTTGCTATAATCGATGAAACAAATGTGTATTTTTTGTCCATATTCTCTTTGCCTTTCCATTATCCACCTCATGTTGGCAATATGATCTCGCGTTCCCCGGGATTTCCTAAATCCTGTTTGATTGTCCAGAAGCTCTCTCTCAAATCATGTTCTCCATTCTTTTATGAATTATTTTGAGTAGTATTTTATTTACTTGTATGTGATATCAATGCTATTGTCCTGTAATTTTCACACTCTCTTGCGTCTCCTTTCTTAAATAAAGGGATAAACATTGATCTCTTCCATTCCTCTGCCCACTCACCAGTTTTCCATATGTTATTGCACATTTTTGGTATTGTCTTCGTCATTGCGTTATCGCCGCTTTTATCAGTTCTATGTGTATACTATCCTGACCTGGTGCTTTGTTGTCCTTCAGTTGTTTGATTGCCCATTCCACCTCTGCTTCCATAACCACCGGTTCCTTTTCGTGTTCTGTTATATCGTTTTGCTCTATTTTTACTCTCTTGTCTTTGCTGTACAGCTCCTCCGTGTAGTCCTTCCATCTTTTCTTAATCCCCTCTTCATCGCCAATCACGTTATCAACTCCTGACTTCAGTGAGCCCATTCTAAGTGTAAATTTTCTTGTTATTGCCCTCACTTTTGAGAACATTTCTTTCGTTCTCCCTTTCTTTCCTTCTTCCTCCATTTCCCTGCACATTTCATTTAAATGTTTTTCTTTATCTTTCTGTGCTTTCTTTTGGAAGGCACTGTTCATTTCTCTTACTCTGTCTTTGTTCCTGTGCTTTTTGATGCTTTCCTTTCTCCTGCTATACTAATAGCTTCTAGCGATAGCCATGGTGTTGCTGTGAATTTCTTCTTCTTCAGGATGTGTTTCTCTGCAACTTCCAATATCGTGTGATGCCTTTGCAGTCGTATGAGGTCATTCTTTCTCCTTTTCTTAGCTTCTTCAGTTTCGTTTGTAATGTTGCCATGAATAGTTCGTGATCAGTTCCACAATCTGCTCCTGGTTTTGTTCTTACGTCTCTTATTGTGCTTTTCCATCTTTTGTTTATCAATATGTAGTCAATCTGGTTCCTGTATTTCCAATCTGGTGACGTCCATGTGTATAGTCTTCTTTTTGGTTGTTCGAACCATGTGTTCATAATTCTCATGTTGTTGCCTTCACAAAACTATCAGTCTTTCTCCTGCATCATTTTGCATCCCTAGGCTATAGTTGCCCATCGTGTCCCTTTCTCCTCCTGTGCGCTTTCCCACTTTCGCATTAAAGTCTCCTATGACCATTAATACATCTCCTTTTGCAGTTCTGTCCATTACGCTCTGTAACTCAGTGTCGAATCTTTCATGTTCCTCTTCTGGTGCTGTCAATGTTGAGGCATACAGAGGTACAATCGTGGTGTTTACGGTTTCTCCTCGGAATCTTACACTTAATATTCTATCGCTCAGTGTTGTATCCCATTATTGCATTTGTACTTTTCTTGTCACACATGATTGCAACCCCATTTCTTCCTCTCTCTTTTTAGCCTGACATTATTATCCTGTATCCATTCCAAGTAAAATGTGGTGTATACCGTTCCTCCTCGGAATCTTACACTCAATATTCTATCGCTCAGTGTCGTATCCCATTATTGCATTTATACTTTGCTTGTCACACATGATTGCAACCCCATTTCTTCCTCTTTCTTTTTAGCCTGACATTATTATCCTGTATCCATTCCAATTAAAATGTCCTTGACCTTTCCATCTTGTCTCACATAATCCTAGTATTGCTATATCTAGTTGTTTCATTTCTTCCTGTATGATATTCATCTTCCCACTCTGCATACTTCTCACGTTCCAAGTGGCTATCCTCATCCTCTGTTTGCTCAGGTTAAGTCTTTGCCTTCTGATGCAATCCACCACAGGACATCCTTCCGGCTTTGGTACTGTTGCTTCATTAGATCTGATGGCTCTCGACTCACCGTCTCGCTCTTCCCCAGTAACTGTTGAGTTGCACTCCGGCCTGGGAGTCTCGCCATCTGCAACTATCGATTGTTCTATGTTAATCATTGTGGTTTTCTTGGCACATTGACAAGGATGGTTTGCCATTGCCTTACCCTGGGTGTTTTTATTGAGACACTATCTCCTTGTGTTGATGACTTCCACCATCCGTCCTTCAAGATCTTCTCCCCTGGGACTCGCATATACCGGCGAGGGCTTGGTCGTCCACCACACACTTTGCTTCCAACAGGGGTACCATGGGTAGGTGGTGTGGTGGGCAATTGAGCAACAGAGGCTTTATGAGACGCATTTTGCCCCATTTCCCCTCCCCCAAGAACATTGGTAGTGATTATAATTATTGTGTTCCAAAAATTGGTTTTGTTCATGTGTAGCTGTGGTAGAAATGGTAGAATAAATGGTTTAATGTTTAATGGTTTAAATGGTAGAATAGTCGACAAACACTATGACGCTTTTAGTTTTAATTTTCACAAACATCTGTTCCTTAAACTGCCAGCACAGTCTGACACAACATTTCAGCATTATCACAGCAAGTAAATGATGATGATGATGATTTTAATTTATTGGTAGTCAAGCTACACCCTATTATTATTATTATTATTTAAATTTGTAGCATGCACAAGGTCACGTCAAAATATGAATCTGAGGTGCCGACAATCAATAATAATACTAATAATAGGGTGTAGCATGACGACCATACATCAGGCTAAGATGCACTTAGATTTTCATTAGGGCTGTACCAAATATTCGCTTTGTATTCTGTTTGGAGCCAAATTGTGGGTCATATAGCTACTCAGTATTCAGCCGAATAGCAGTGGTCGGACCATATGTGAATAGTGGTCATGTGACATCTGTTTCTGCATAAGCGGCAGATGCTATTTTGAGTGGACTGAAGTATCTATCTACTGCCTGGACCACGGCATTGCAGTGTCAGCTGTGTAATTTCTAACTTTTAATTGAAAATGGGAAACCATGGGGTTGATGAAGAAAGCTGAACACAATGCATCCAGAGGTCCCCATGTTCCTTTTTTGGGCTGCCTGATGATTTATAGAAAGCTAGCAGATGAAAATCGCTACAAATTGGACAGTTGTACAAATGAACTTAAAGCACACATAGCACACCCAGAATCTGACGCACATTGAATAATTTCTATTTATCTTACATTTCTGTTTATCTTATATTTTCACCAGCCATCTCAACATCATCCATTTCTAGATTTGTAAGTGAATATATATTCACTTACAAATCTAGAAATGCAGAGTTGAAGTCAGAGAACACAGGAATTGCCAAGCAAGCACAGCAAAAGCAGCAAAAATTACATTTTCATATGTATAATTCAAACCAACATATTTGCATGCTACCTAGCGAGTCTATATGAATGCTATAAAATATGAGTGTTGTTTTAGGATGAAAACATTCGACAGGTTACCACTGAGTTTTGCAACTGGGTATCAAGTCTTGGTGGCGACAGCAACAACATAGAAGAATCAACTGTTACAAGTCTTTTTGCCAGTGGATATGAGACAAAGCCTGCTCTGTCAGTACCAATACATGTAGTTGAGTTAACAAATGTGCCCCCTGAATTAAGAACATCAGCACTAGGTTCAGCTGTGCTGGCAACCTCTTCTGGTAACAGTCCAAATCATCAAACACAGGTATGTTTTTCTTTTGAAAACTATTTTATTTATGGTATTTAATTATTTAATTGGCCCAAAAGATCGACTCACGCCTCATAGTGGTGGGGGGTCATAACAGTCTAGTCTGGGATGACCTGCTGAGGCCATGCCATCAGTGGTGAAGGTTTTTCTGAAGTATCACCTAGGGCTCTTTGCAAAGGGGAACTGTGAAACAGCTGGCCAACGTGAGCGGTGTAGAAGGATACTATCCAAACGCAAGGAGCATAATGGAAAACCACCTCGGCCATTTTCCCAAGAAATGATATGGACAATTTAAGTGTAACCCTAACTGACATAAATGGGTTCTCTAGCGATGAGCTGGGAAGTAATGCACGGCAGGAGCTTCTATAATATAGAATAAATATAAATATATATATTATATATATGTATATTTATTTATGTATATTTATATATCTGTAATTATGTATGATGAAATAGATTAATACAGTCGCTATAGCCTATAGGCTTATTTCAGTGCAGCAGGGCTACAGCTGCAGAGGCTTATTGGGCAATCCTTTTAGCCTTTTAAATTTCTTCTCTAATTTTTTTATATGCAAGTTACCTGCAAGCTAAGTTTTTGAATTCTAAAATTTATAAAGAACCATCTAAACAGTTCATTGACTCAAGATCATTTGGAACATATATCATGTCATGTGAAAAAGAATATTTATGTCAATTCAGCTCTTTAGAGATCACTGATAAAGTTGCAAAAAAGCAAACTTTTGAAGAAGACTGTAATGTAGGCCAAATAGAATTTCAGTTGTAGTAAGTTGTTATTCTTTTACATGTTTCCACATTTTATTATATATTTGCTTATTAGACTAAAGTGCATTTTTAGCAATTTTGATACTGTATCTTAGCTTAAGATCTGTATTTCAAACCATATAATCTTATACCAAAGTTTTCTATAAAAGTTAGCATCTATCTGTCCTAAATTTCACGGGAATGGACAAAGCCCCAGACTAGGACATAAACCCCTAGTTAGAACATAAGCTCGCCCAAAGATCTAATACCTAATAACCAAGAACAAGGTGTTATATGATGATGATGATGCGTGTCACTTCAGCTCATAATGAAGATTCATTAGCGGCTGCATGTAACCGCAGATGTTAGTATGTGTCACTGACTGTATTCAGTATTTATGCATCTAATAAGAGATAGAGAAATTCATGAGTCAACTTGTCCTTTGACAGAATATCTTATTTGTTTTAATAAATTATTAAAATGACACCTGTTGTGATTTACCACCATTTCAGCTGCTGTCTATTAGGCAAGTAGAGCTTTGTTGCATCAAGTGAATGAATGAAAGGAGAACACTAACCGCTGTACATCTTGAAGAATTGTAGTAATTTGTATTAAATATAATCAATCAATTAAATAATTATGCAAACATATCCTAACTACCTAAAGTGGCATCACTAATTATGTGTGTTGGTGTGATAGATTTGCATAATTTGTGTAATTACGAGCAAATAGAGTAAATTTTAATGATTGACATAATTGACATTGTGCCCAGTGCAAGTAGCTGTTGAACTTGTGATGCATGTCACAATTTATGAACTAGAGAATTACTTGAAATTGAAGACAGAACCACAGATAGAGAGGAGAAATAGGCAAGAGAATTGGTAAAGGAAGAGCATAATAAACGTGAGATAGAAGTTGACAAAGAGAATAGTAAACGTCAGGTGGAGTTAGAGTTGAAGAACCTTGAGACTGAGATTAAGGTCAATTGAAGCCAGGATGAATTATAGCCAGGATGAATTATATTCTCTTACAAAGCAAAGCTCAAGATAGAACAAATACAAAAAGAGAAAAAAGACAAAGAGAGAACTAATGGAAACCATGGAAGAGGAATAAAGAAAAGTTTTGTAACTTCAATGGGAACTAGCAAAGATTGTTTAGACACACACCAGTTTCTTTTTTGAAAGAACATGTGAGGCGTTTGATGCCAGGGACCAGCAATGACTTTTAAAAAATGTTGCGGACCACTAACACCAAACGTGAGAACATGTTGGTGTATGTAGTGAAGTCTAAGTGGACAAACGAGCGCCGAAGGTGCGAATGCCCCATGATAGGGGAGTGTGGGGAGTGTTGTAAGCTTCCTCAGTTTGATTTCATAATTTGGTTGTTGAAATGTAATAAGACTAAATTTTTAATATCATATCTGGCATCAAAATGTTTAAGAACCACTGGTTTAACCTATCATGTCCATACCCCACAAGGTTGAACTGGAAATCGTTTTCGCTTGTGATTGACGCTGTAATCATGACTAGTTATAAAAGCTATTTTAAGGAATTTGAAGTTATTCGATCTTAGTAACAAACACAAAAATATGTGTAGTAGGCCACCTTCTGGAAGCAAACCGTGTGCTGTGGTAAACAGAGGCTCTATGCTCTTACCAGTGTAGTAAACTGGCCAATTGATATTGAAATGAACAAAGCAATTATAAATTACCATGATACACTTAAATAAATATTTGACATAATAGTCTTAGTAAGGCTGTAAAAAAATGTTGAAATCACGACCTGGGTACCCGTCGATCCACAAGGTGGTACCCGACTGTGCGGATATTGTGTTAGGAAATGTAGGGAATCATTGTACGGAATGTCGGGCACCAAAGAATCGATTTCATTGCCAGGGAAGTCAGCCAATATGACTAACCGAATATTTCTAGCATATGTTCCCGAAAACCAATTTCATTAGCCGGGTAGTCAGCCTCGGGCGGGTGGCAGGTACCCTGGAACCCGTCGACAGCCTTGCCAGTAAGTCTGTGGATTTACATCTATTAGATTTTAAAGTATTAACGAGTAACACAAGCTTGTTATATCGCTCCTTTTCTCTCGATACTATTACCTGAAATATCTATATATTTTCTGGCATTTAGTTCGGAATTTCTGCAGGATTATAAGTTAAAACGTTTGAATTGTAAAACTGGAAGGCAGAATAGAAATTTTAATCCACAACAATTAGTTAACATCCTAAGACGTCACAATGCGTGTTGCTTAGCAACAAATGAAGATGTCGATTCATTGTCGTTTTAACTAGAAGTTGTTGACATCCAGTACTATATCTCTTACTCCTGGGCATGATGTTAAACTGTAATCAGTTATGGCTAACCTGAAAACTTAGAAGAGTGGGCAGCAGTGTGGTTCGTATTGGTAGTGGCAGAAGAGGTCACAAATGCACCCAACGGCAGCCACCGAGCTTATAATTTGGCGCATACTGAGTCCTACCTGGTACAACCACAAATCAACTGCAAGAGACTGGAGTACTCAGATGGTCACACACCCTCCCCCCACAGAACATGAACGAAATACAATAATAAAGAAACTATACTGGCTCGGACATCACCCAAGATAAAAAGGCCCATGGCATCCACTGTGAGAGTCAGGGTGAGTGATGATAAGTACACAACCACTGGCTCAACACCACAACCGATACAAACAAAAATGACCTACCGAATAAGGACACATCTAAACGGCCGACAATGTCAGGATTGGACAATGGAATACTAGAGGGCTCAGCGCATTAGGCAAGCTGTCGATACTCAGCAAGGAAATGGAAAGATTAGGCATCAGTATATGTGGATTGTCAGAATCCAAGTGGTCAGATACCGGCCATTTTAAGACAATGGATGGTCACACCGTGCTCTACTCGGGCAACTGTGATTGGGAACATCATGGAGTGGCAATCTGGATTAGTAAAAACACTTCATCATGCTTAGCATCTTACAACACAATATCAGCCACATTTGCAACAAAACCGAGAGACATAACAGTAATCTAATCTGTTATGCACCAAGAGCTCATGGATATCAATACGGAGAAACACAGGTGACGCCTGTTGTTCACACAGGAGAAGAACGAGTAGATATCATATGATGACGGAGCAAAAGACAGGTTCACTGGTACAATAAATTACAGTAGAATAGAAAGTGGGTGTCATAACGAGACAAACTGCAATGAGTGTGCAAATCGAAACTTTATTGAAGAAGAACAAAGAAGAATGTCGACTAGAAGATTGTAGACTAAGTATGTGGAGGAGGTCATTACGTCTAATTTCTGCTCAAATAGATTCAAAGGTACTGTTCTACACATTGACCGCCGCATACGAGTTAACTCGTAGTTAAAATGTTGCCTCCATATGCCACCTACGAGTTCACTCGTAGTCACAGTAGATGACGCAATACGCGTGCCTCTGTGCAAGACTAATAATTCTGCTGCGGTATAATTGATAAACAGACTCTTGCTTAGTCAAAACGGATGTGAAAAAAAATAAGGTTTCATTGAGGATGGGTGTCAGACAAACTGAATAGTGTGGAGGTGTTGAAGGTGGTCAATGGTCTGACTTTGTTTGATGATTTTGACTGTGATGATAGGGTCTAAGATTCTGAACATAAGCAATGCAGCCCGGAGACAGACATAGATGATAGGTAAACGTATGTGTAAATTGTGTAGGGCTGTAGGCCTGTTTAGATCTATCACTCTGTAGTAAGTAACTATTTTCTTTTATAAAAACGCCTGCAATTGCACAGCATGTACAAACAAACAATTAACGTGCAGTTGTGCATGGTACACATAACAAAAGCTTAGTAGTAGAAAAGTTCAATTAATGACAGGATATGAATCACAATCTAATATCATATAATTATGTTAGCTATTCATACTTTTATATAGCATCCTTATAATAAAATCACAACAGGTAAAGTCATTCGCACGAGGGACGATCATAGTTGTATGGTCTCGAGACAGCGTCTCAGTCTCGAGACAGTTTTTTAGTGTCTTGGTCTCGAGGTAGTGTCTCGAATTTTTAAAAACTGTCTTGACGTGAAAGTCTTGTTCTGTCTCGAACAAGCGGTCTCGATAAGTTTCGCATTAACTGTCTTAAAATTTTGCGCTAGAAACTGAAACTGGAATTTACGAGAATCGGTAATTCTGGTCAACGCGTGAGTTACATGATACTGAAATGAATTCAACTGTCCTAAAGCGGAAAAATGTCTGAGAGAGAACCTGAAATTGTGAAGTTTGCATTTACGCAATTTCAAGTTAGGCCTATTTACAAACAATAGCTATTGGCTATTAGTTTGTAGTTGATGCAAAACCACCATAACCGAAACGATCGGAACAACCTTTAGTTTCTCAGGGTGAGTAAGGATAAGTACATATTTATAATTTCGTTTGGTATTTGACATCGAATTTGCTTCTTTAAAATTGTCTAGAAGATTTAAGACATGCTTTCTTTATACTATTCACAAGATTGGCAGAAGAAGAAATATCGAAAAAGATAAAACTCGTCAATATAAAATCTGTTCTTGGGAATTGATACAATATAGATTATAATTAAGTTTCAAATTGAAATTACAAATGAACCTTATTCCCTAAAACTGATACATTGGTATTTTACAGCCTTTTATATAGGATCACTTGTTTTTTACTATCTCGAACCTAGTGTCTCGGTCTCGGTACCTCACTGTCTCGGTCTCGTCTTGGTCTTGAAGTTTAAGGTCTTGCATACAACACTGGGGACGATCCTATTATGAACATGTTGGCGCAGATGGCGATCTGAGATATTAATCGGTGGAAGCAAACCTCCTAGTATGTAGAGCTCTGCGCCGACCCAGAAGTTTCGGCGG
Source organism: Bimastos eiseni (assembly GCA_959347315.1). NCBI lineage: Eukaryota > Metazoa > Annelida > Clitellata > Crassiclitellata > Lumbricidae > Bimastos > Bimastos eiseni. The sequence continues at coordinate 19,421,043 of OY365810.1, forward strand.
CGGCGCATCGGTCATTTTCGGCGGCGGCGGTGCGATGCAGTGTAATCAGCGCAGTGTTCTATAAGTCTTGGCATGCCTGCTTCAAAAGTTGTTCGGCAAGGTAACTTGCATTATAATGATATGCATATTCCACATTTTTTTGCTGTTGTCTGATCTCAAATTTTTATTCAAGAGAAACAATTATTCTCAGAGACTCAGAACAGACGTTTATGATCAAAAAGCAACAAATAACAATTTTATTTTCCCTTATCAAAGCACGCCGAGCAGTAAAACGTGATCAGAATTCACCACCTTTCCAGATTTATTGGTCAATAACCCGAATGACTTCCACATGAAAGTTTTTCCATCATTCTCAATTATTATGTACTAGTCGTTCAACCTAAGCAGCCCAGTCGCAATAGTAGCAGTCGTTGAAGCAATGGAAGTAGTAACAGCAACAGCAGCAGTAGGTGGAGTAGCTGAAGTAGCAGTCGGATCAACTTATAACAACTTACGGTACGAGCATTGGCAACAACAGCAGAACAATGGATAACATTTATTCGTATCCATCGCCACCAAATCTAATAAATGGCTAGAGTTACCCAGGGTCTCATCGTGATGATGAAGATCGAATGTCTTTTTATTATGTTGATATGTCAACTTGCATTTTAATAAAGCGCATTTTATAGCGCATATCTCACAAGGTCTTTTTCTCTGCACAAGCCATAATAAAGGAGAGAAGAAAAGGAGCAGTCCCTCAAGCGAGGTTGAAGTATGAAGTGTTAACGGCTTCATTATCTGAGCCTCATCATACGAGGGTGGATGGTCAACGCTGATTTGAATCCCAAAACACTCGATTGACAGTTCAGTTATTAGGCCTACACTGTCGAGCGTATGATGCATGTTAAATGTCATTTGAATCTAGACTTAATATTACATTAGGCTTAGGAATGCACAATGAGCAAGATAAAATGTCTCCAACTATTAGGGCCCTAATAAAAACAATTATCAACGTAATGTAAGTATGTTGGTACTTACACATTTCCAGAAACTTGTTTGTCATCCTGCAAAAATGATGTGTGAATAGCCCTACTTGAAATAATCCAGGCAGTCGATTACACGGCGAAAATGGTGCTATAGTAGCTCGCAAGCGAAATTATTAGTGTTGTCGTAGGATAATCAGTAAAACTTTTAGTGATTGTCCTAACACTGGTGGCTATGGCAGATTTCCTATGTAGGACTATTGAGGAGTCGATGTCGATGGTTGGGCAGCAGTGTAATTGCAATTTCCCACTGCCACCCAACGCAAAGTGGATCGTTATTTGTCCAGGTGAATAATTGAATACTTAACAGTCAGTCCTCTGAAGAAAAATATGAAGCGTATCTGCTTAAACTGCGTATGAAGAAAGCCAGACTTTTGTGGGCCTAGGCGTAAGTGACCTGTGACCATAGTCTTTCCGGACAGCAGGAACATCGACGTGTGTGAAAACGCTTTGCGGCTGTGCACAGACCATTGATAAATTACCCAGGGGTCAGAGACTGAACTTTACTAATGGAACTGTGAGTTGATATCTATAATGAAACAATGAATGGAACATATGAAAGAGGAAGACCACTTAGGGAATGGCAGATGACTTTGAAGAATGGGGTGGAACAAGTCTTTATGTACATATATGTGTGTATATCAATGTGGATATGCATTTAGTGTATAATGTGTGTGTGCGTACGTGTGTGTGTTTGTGAGTGTGAACATATCAGCGTGGGTTTGGTGGTGCAGCTACAAATTGTCGGCGGCAGTGGCGGCGCGTCCGAGAAATCGGCGGCGGCGCCAACGAAATGTCGGCAGCACGACGGCGTGAAGCTCTGCTAGTATGTAGTCGGAATTTTGTATAATAGATGTAAAGATAGAATCATCAGCACGATTACAAAGATCATCAAATGAGCGCTGATCAGAAGGGAGCATCCCATTTCATAACAACTTACTCAAAACAGCATTTAGTCAAGTGCGATGGGCAGTATTAGTAAAATCGTACCATGTAGAGGATGCATGTAATAGACGGGCCAGTGTGGTTGCCCGGACAACATCATAGAGGTACGCCTCAGAGAGGCCATGGGCAACAAGAACTCTAAATGGACTGGTAGGCTCTGTTGCAGATTCGGTCAATATGTTTATAGAATTTGGTCAATATGTTTATAAACGTCAACGACAGGCTAGGACGACTCGCAGGCTATTCATCTCATCCATCTTGTCTTTACCATCCACCAAGGAAGGAAGGGCAATCCCTTTAACATTGGGCCACTGAATAATTATTTCTTTAGATTTGGAAGTATTGAGTTTGAGGTTGAATTGTCTAGCCCATGCCTGCAGATTGGCAAGTTCGGAGTCAATAGTAGCTATAGCTGAAGCAGGAATCAGTACATTACAGTCATCAGCATACTTTAAAAGTCTATTTATGCTATAGAGAAGCCTTAAACCAGAAATAGCAACCACAAAATTAGGTGGACACATTCCAGATCCCTGGATTATACCTGCGTACACCGGAGTAGTGTGTAAAACTGCTATGCATGAGGCGGGAATTGTGCTTTACGCTGGACATAAAGTTACTTTTAGTGTTCCCTAGGTGTAAGTTGCCTATTCCTGAGTAGAGCTATAATCTCGTGAATGTTATGACAGGTGCAACTACTCCAAGGCCTATTCGGCGCTCACGCATACCAATAATGGCCACGGCTTATTTGGAGAATAGCTACTCTGGACATAATTTATAGTAAACTATTCATGCTTATGGCCCCCATAGATCCTGCTGATGACAGACAGCTGTCCTCATCTTTCTCCCTTGACTCACTTATAGATGCAATCAATCACATACAAAACACCATTGCCCTGATATCAACTTGGATGATCACCAACCTGCTATGCCTAGACTTTTAAAAAACAGAATTCCTTATTATTGACCTACATAAGCAATTAAAAAATTCACCTACCCCTCCGACCCCCTTCAAATAAACCCTGCATCTCCTGTGCCTTACTTCTCCTATCCGCAGTCTTGGAATCATCTTCGATAAGAACCTTACCTTTTTTGTATTGTATTTATCGATTTATATGGCGTCTGTCACAGAATAACTATTCGGAGGCGCTCTCTGCCCTGGCCCATTTGGATGTTAAGCATCATTTTCAACAAATAGTTTCACAACAATTAGCAAAATTAGTGCACAGTAAGCTGAAAAAGTCACCATCAATGGGTCCGCACAAAAGTGTGGAACGAACTAACGAATCCCGTCGACAGCTGACATATGGCATGGCTAATAGGAGTCTCTGGACCAGGTTGCGTCATAAGGGTAGAGTGACGACTGTCATCTGCGATCGCGGAATGGTATGATGTCAACAAGTAGTCTCTCTCTGGTTGAAGATGACAGACTCCCAGATATTCCGACCACATCACCCAGCGATCTCGCACCTGCTATGCACATCCTCGACCTTCGGCGATTGCGCCCAATACTCAACTACAAGACCGCATGCACAATAGCCGCAGCGAAGCTACTCTTCAGACGATGACGTTTCGACCACGTGACACCCCTTCTGCGCGACACGCTTCATTGGCTGCCTATACCACAGCGTGTAGAGTTCAAGCTATGTCTACTCATATATAAAAGCGCTCCATGGTGTTGCGCCGAGATACATTGCAAATTTCTGCAGGCCATCGTCGTGTTGTGCTGGTCTCCAGCTGCGTGGAGCTGCGTGTGGAGACCTACTTGTCCCCAAGACCAAGACCGAATTTGGTAATATTCTGTTGTCTGTTGCCGGCCCACACTGCTGGAATAGCCTCCCGCCTGAAGTGCTTTCTGCAGCATCGATTGAGATATTTAGGGCACGACTCAAATCCCACCTGTTCAGGTAGGCATATCCATGTTGAACTGATGTAGTTATTGTTATAGTACGGTTTTTTCTTGTTAGTTTGCTGATCTTGTCATTGTAAAGCGCCCTTGTAGCGGCATGGCTAGGGGTTATGGCGCTTTAGAAATTGTCCGTTTAATAATAATCATAATAATAATAATAATCAATCGTTCACTCAAAACTAGACTATTGCAATTCTCTCTTCCTAACTGTGATTCCTCTCAAATAAAATGCCTCCAAACAATTCAGAACACTCCTGCTCACTCAGTCACCAAAACCCCAAAGCACCATCATGTAACCACTGTTCTCAAATCACTTCATTGGCTTAAAGTCCTTCAACGCATCCACTACAAAATTGTATCTATCATACGTCCGGGTTTCCTCGGACATGTCCTCTTTTTAGGCCCCCGTCCAGGCGGCTTTCCAGAAATATGGCTTTTGTCCGGGTTTTTACCCTAACCGTCCTTGTTCGATCGATACCTTCTTACTTACTTTTTTCGCGATATATAATATTCAAATAGTATATTTCTCAATTTAAAGTAATAAAATTGATTTAAGACATGACCAAACGTAAGTGTTCGTTTTCAAATGCACTGAAAGCTCAGTATCCAGGTTTAAATGAAAGCCCAGCTTGGAACGAGGTTGTAGCATCTGTTTCATACCTCAAAGAAAGGAAAGTACAAGTTGATAATAGCAAGTGCTTTGATCAATTTTGTAACTTGAAGAGATTCGTTGAGGCAAACTGTAATGAAGAAGACTTCATAGCACAACTGGCGCACGAGAAATGGGTGCAGTATTTCACCAACTACAAAAAGGAGGAATGTTTTTCAGAACTTCTTATCATTGCTGAATTTTTTTGCCATTCCATCACCCTCCCCCACAGAACATGAATGGAACAGAACATAGAAACTATACTGGCTCGGACGTCGCCCAGGATAAAAAGGCCTGCGCCATCCACCGTGAGAGTCAGGATGGGTGCCGACAAGTGTGCTACTGACTCATCATCGTCGTCGTCATCATCATCATCATCGACACCATCGACAAAATCACCAATAGAAAACAAAAGAAAAGAAAAATCAATCCAGTTAAATGGTAGGTAAAATCAGGTCATTGCAGAGACCAGACATGTATTCCAAATGGCAAAGAAGCTCACTGGCTCATTGAAGCCTCGAACCACAGCCATTAATGACAACAACAACAAAAAACTTGTTGAACCGGAAAAAGTAAACCAAAGATGGAAAGAACTTTGCAAAGGACTCTACAGCAATGAAAAAGAGGAAAAAGACATAAAAATCGAAATACAAGAAAAGGAACCACCACCACTAAAAGAAGAGATAAAACGAGCCATATTGAAAGTAGCTATGCGGAAGTCACCAGGCCCAGATGGCGTAGCTGCTGAGCTGTTTAGATTTGGTGAAGAAATGACTCTGACAAAACTACACAAGATATGTGTGGACGTATGGGAGACCGGGGATTGGCCAGAAGAATGGTCACAGTCAATTTTTATTCCACTGCCAAAGAAAGGAAATCTACTTCACTGTGGTAATCACAGAACAATTACGCTAGTCTCACATGCCAGTAAGATTTTGTTACGACTGATACTGGAACGCATCCAGACCAAGCTGGAAACAGAGATCGCTGAAGAACAGGCTGGCTTTAGGCCAAGAAGAGGCACGCGAGATCAAATTGTGAACTTAAGAATCATCTTTGAGAAAGTGAGAGAAAGGAAATAACCACTTTACCTCTGCTTCATTGACTTTACAAAAGCTTTTGACATGTTTCAACACGATCAACTATGGATAACCATGATGGAAATGGGTTTCCCACCCCACCTCATTCAGCTAATGCGAAATCTCTACAAACAACAACGAGCTACTGTCAAGACAGACGAAATTATGTCGACATGGTTTAGTATCAAGACAGGAGTCCGACAAGGATGTAATTTGTCACCAAGCCTGTTTAACATTCTGGCAGAGCAGGTAATGCGAAAAGCACTACAAGGCTACCACAAGGGATTCAGGATTGGAGGGAAGACTATCAATAAGCTTAGATATGCTGATGACATCGTTCTACTGGCCACTTCACCTGAGGATTTACAGGAGTTGGTCTAATGTGTTGAAATATCAGCAAAAGAATACAGTATGCTGATTAACGTAGCAAAGAAAAAAGTAATGACAAATAACAATGATGCACTTTTGATCAAGGTGGACGGATACAAACTGGAACAAGTGGACTCATTTACATACTTGGGGAACAGAGTAATGAAGGACGGGGACTGCACAAGTGAGGTAAAATCAAGATTAGCTATGGGAATGTTAGTCGTGTTTAAGTTGGTAAACCTCTGGAAGAATAAATCAGTCAGTACTAAAACCAAATTGCGACTCATGAAGGCCTTGGCTTGGCCAGTAAGAATGTATGGTTGTGAAGCGTGGACAATAAAAAAAGAAGAAGAGAAATGTATGCTAGCATTTGAGAACAAGTGCATGAGGAAACTGCTCAGAATTCCATGGACAGCAATGGTGACAACCGAACAAGTGTATCAAATGGCTTAAGTTGACAGCAAACTGTTGGGTCACATCAAATCCAGAAAACTGCGGTACTTCAGGCACATCGTGAGACAGCCTAAAGACAGTATTGAGAACAGTGTGATGTTGGGTATAGTGAAAGGAAGTCGAAGTCGTGGAAGACCCAGAATCTGCTTGTTTGACAATGTCATGGTGTGGACTGGCTTAAAAGGCACAAGCTTAATGAACATCGTACGAGACAGAAAGCATTGGACAGCACTTTCCCATTCATGTAGTCAACCGTCGCGAAGCGACGATGACGATATGACATGACATCACATCACATCACACAATGCTAACACTGAACGAGTGTTTTCTCTTATGTAAAGTCAATGGACAGAGTAAAGAAATAAGTTGCTTGTTGAATCTGTCACAGGAATTCTGTTTTTGCGGCATAACTTTAAGCAAATGTCATGCACAGAATTTCATACACATCTCAGCAGCTAGCCTAACTTGTTGAAGGCCATCAGCTCAGCCTCAGGCACAGTCTATGGTCCCAGCCTCAGTTTCTTCAAATCCGGAGGAATGTAATGACTGAGAATGTGATGTCCCTACTGTTTTGTAAGTTGAGTACTGTTTTGTTCATGTGTACAGTCAGTGTAATGTAATGTGTACTGAACACTCATTCAATAAAGTGTATAATTAAAACCATCACAATAAAAATAATATTTCATGTAGTTTGCCTACTTTTATTTGTACAATACTTAACATTGGTGTAGCACTAGGTGCCAGCTACAGAATGGTCCTGGCTTTGATGAACAGTTTGTGTGTCCTCTTTTTCATCTGAGCACTTATGGTAACTCAATCATAAACACCTACAATGCACTTCAAACCCTCTTACATTCGTCAACTACTTACAATCAACCGTCGGGTTCAACTCGCTCATCGTCATATCTTTCTCTATCTCGACCTCCAAAACTGGAAGAGATAGGGTAAGTATGCAAGGCATGACCCAGAATTTAGGGATAGAAAAGAATTCGCAATCAGAGTTGAAGATTCAGCTAATCGAATGGTGAGTGCTATCATGATAGTTACATTCAATAATCGCCGAAACCAGGATGGAGCTGCGACGTTGAATGGTAGAGATGGTTCCCTGGACGATTCATCATGGACTGTTCATCATAGGACGTTTCATTCTAGGATGTTTCATAACAAATTATTATTTTATTGCTTCACTACTTCATAGCAATCCACTCTTCATGCCACTACTTTGATCATTAGTTTTTTTTAGTAAAGCGAAGTAATTTGCAGTGCAACTTAAAGTTGATACATCTTCTAATTCCCTTGATTTAATTATGGTATAAGTCAGAAAGTTGGCGTGAAAAATAGCCTTTTTTGATTAGCAAAGTGCAGCGAGCAATGAATGGATATGGATGCTCAGACGTGATCATGGGTGGCGATCCCAGGGAGGTCGAGGGGGACAAGTCCCCCCATCTTTTACCAAAAGGGGACACGTTATATGCTTGTCCCCTCCTCATTTTCTACCCCTCTCATTGGGTGTCCCTCCCATCTGTCAAACGAGATCGCCGCCTCTGGACGTGATCTGCGAACTATCACACATTTGTCTCATTGCTATTTTATACCATAGGGAATAGTGACACAATTGCAGATAATATTTAGTTTTCTCCTTATAAATTGGTTCTATGATTTGGCCATAACTTTGTATCAATTGTATGTTCTTAAAAAGTCATTCGTAAACACTCGTACAATAAATATTCACTTGCATGCTAAAGTTACTCAAATGTTGGTTTACATTTCTTGAAAAATTAAACTGCTACAAAGTAGTAAAGCAATAAAACGTGTCTCAAGTTATAGTATGCATTACCATTACTACGAGTGACGCCAATGGATGAATTTGTGAGAGAAAAAAAAGATTCTAAACATTGTTGCGGAAGATGCATGTTGATGTCTGGGTCAACTTTCGCATCAGTTTGAAAGAAGCTAGAGGCGTTGGATTCCTGTTTAGGATCACCTTAACTAAAGCTTCAGATGTCTACATGTAGAGGCCAGCAAAGGGTCTTTGCATCATCTAGAGTTATTTTTGTCCCAAACTTTAGAGTAAACATGTTGAATTAAGTTCAAACATTGTTGATCTGTTTGGGTGATAACAAACTTGGGAAGAAAAGACTGTTGGTGATTATTTGGTCTGCGAACTACGATATGGTTTCAAAAGACCATGTTGAGTTCATACGCTCGAGCTGATGTTCAGTGAGAGTTGATTGCTCCTACGTGCATTCACCACTTCTTCACTATGAAGAATCTTATTCGAGCAGGGAAGGCAAAGAACACTGCAATTTCTACAGTGATGATCTTTGGTTCTTGCTAAGATGTCGCTACTTTAGGGATTAGATAACCCCATAATATATAAATTGAATTATGCCAGAGGAAGACTCTGTTTTGGGGGAGATTTTATATCATGATACTGGCCCTGCAAGAGTTTAAAAGATTCCTGTTGGACATACATGGATAAGAAGAATGCAAGCTGACCTGAGGCCACAAAACTTTGGGTGGCACACTGCATAGAGCTGAGAGCAGAAATGGCTGGCTAAACAGCTTTGAAACGGCAATTTTTTGGAGAGACTCATAAAAAAAATTGATGAAATAATTAAGAAATATTATTGAATAAAAATTGGCCAGCTTAACAAGAGTGATGAAAAATGTGTGGGAAACTCACAATATTTATTGTCATTTCCCTAAACGTTTTCAGTAGAAGTTCAAGATTATTCACTATGCTTCATTCCATAACAATGCAATTTTGTCATCCAGATTACAGATGATTATGTTCCAAGTTGGATTAAATTTAAATATGGAGCATGGTATCTGAAGCCTAAAACATGGAAAGTGAGACCAGCAGGGGAACCACTTTGTGATGCCAAAGACACAAAGGACAAAGAGATGTCAGAAGCAAAGAAGAAAAGCCTGAATCTGGTAAGGCGGTTTTTAATGTGAGGTAACAATAGTGTTTAACTGTTACCACTCTTTGTTAATAAGTATGTAAGTAAGTATATTCTTTATTATACCAATTGCATAACCACTTTCTGGTTTACATACATCTTGAAAATAAAAACCAATGGGACATGAGAGCTGGAAGCCAACAGTGATGCCTATCCCTTATGCCTCTAGTATATGTCACAACAGAAGTCATCTACAGGCAAACGCCTCCGAAACAGACAGTTGTTGGCAGTTGTTATTATCATTGTTAATTAAATTTATAACCTGTGCAAGGTCACAAAAATGTGAATCTGAGGTACGTAAAGTCAGTCACAAGGAGAATATGCACTTAGAAAGCCAAGGAAAACGAATGAGTTTCAAGGCACTTTTTGAAGGAAGGAAGTAAATTTGAGCTGAAATCAGAGAGTTGCAGTCAATTCTATTCCTTAAGAGCAGAGACACAAAATGCACAAGAGCCCAGACTTCTGTATCATGGCTCAGCTAAAAGACCTGTTCTTGATGATTGCATCCATGAGGAGGGATGTAACGGGCTGTCCATGCGCAATTTTTGACGAATTTTGACCCCCTCTTTCCTCATCTCACGTCGTCACAAAAGTCATGGACCCCTCAAATATGACGTCACAGAGCCTCTGACCCCACCTCCCCGAAAAAACCAGATGTCCAGAATGTTATATGTAATTTTTTTAATTATAAAAACATAGTTATGACTGTAAAAATACTTAAAACTATATAGTAGAACGAAGAAAATGGTGCAAATATAAGTTTTACACTTATTATGCATTCCACAAGATGAAAAGTTCCAGTAGAATCATTTGATTGGAGATGTTTGTTGGAACATGCACCTCCTAACCGACTTCACTATAATGAGTAGTTCCTAGCGTGGAAGACCTGCATGGAGCTGCTCTCTTGGCGATGGAGGCTGGTGAAAGACTGTGGCGATCTATAGTTCTACGTAAGTCTAGTGCGCGATCGTTCGTTCTTCCAGCCATCATCCGGCCCGGGTCTACAATCGTTACCTATGACTTGCATTTTTTGCCAAAAATCGTATCCCGAGAATCCACTTTACGAATCGAAAGTTGTCTCGTTGACCATGATGACCCAGATTTTGAATTGGACGAAAAACTTACTCATTTGGCAATTGGCAATACTAAATTAGTTTCTGCTATTGATTGGAATGTGTCAACCAAGTATCTCATAATAAACGAGTGTTACACTGACCTAACCCTTCAAGTGGTAAGCTACGAGAGTGAGTGATGAATGGATTTCCACCTTCATATGCAGAGGCCATGGAAATTATGTTGTAAGTACTTCATACCTTCATAACAATCTCAAGGTTAGCTCAAGTACTGCTATTCCACCTAAATCGCGACATTTTTAACCAATTAAGAATCTGCCTATTGAATGCTGACATTTGCCTTGTTATCACCAGCCAGATGTACTCCGACTATCTTATAGCCACATTATAGTTGTTACAAGCCTCATTATGATGGAAAAGATTAATTTGCATGCAATTTTACTGTATATTGTACAAAATATTAGGCCTACTTTATAGTGCATACTTTAAAAGCGTCCTGCATATCGCATTTCTATGGAATAATTAAGATAAGATGACTTTTGGTAAGATAATTTGTGACCCCATATTTCAAATTTCTGGGGGGCAAAATTCAAAAGTGGGGGACAAACAAAATTTTCTGCTTTTTGTGCAGTATTTTTAGAAATTATGCCCCCCACTTTTTAGAACCTTGTTACACCTCTGGTGAGCAGGCTATAGTTTCAGACATTTTGGATTTTCTTAGTTAGAGCCGACCTGACGTGGCATATTGCCCTGGTGTGATGGGTACAAGATTAACAAAGGCTTGTTATGTGAGGTCAAGAAAGTGAACTTGCAGTCCTGAGAATATCAGTTGCAATTCTACAAGGACTGCCCCTTTTCCCCTACTTTCTTAGATTTATTCTGCTGCTGATAAAAATTATGTCTGAAGTAACTCATCTAGCTCTCTATGATGTCTCATCAGCGTTTGACATGGTCGATCATAATATTCTTCTCCAGCATCTTGAGACCTCTTATGGCCTTAAAGGCCTGTTGTTTCTGTTCATATCTATCTGAATGCTCAAGAAGCCAATTCTGGCACATTAAACTGGGTATTCCTCAAGGTTCTGTTCTCAGTCTTCTCTTGTTTATCATTTGTTTATGCTCCCCGTGATCTCAGTTGCTATTAGTTAAGAGTGTTCAATCTCTCTAACCTTATTTGCTCTTGGAGGTATTGAGCTAATCATTGTTCGTTGATGAGTAGGCCACTAGCCAGGCATCGAACCCCGATCCCTTGCCAGTGGCTTACTCAAGCAATGACCCTGCAGCCACCAGACTAGCATTGTCCAGGTCGAGTATGATTGGCAGCTAGCAGACGTGGCTCTAAAATTCTCTTAGTAGAACCTGAAATATGGAGCTTCGTCTTTAAAAGCTTTACAATGGTGGAACAGATAAGTTCGCATGAAATTTTTACTGTATATTGTACACAATATTGTTGTATAGTGTATACTTTAAAATTATCCTGCATTTAGTTCTAGAGAATAATTATGATCAGATGACTTTTGTTGAGGTAATTTGTGCCCTCCATTTTTTTATAGGGAAAATTCAGTAAGTGAGGTACAGAAAAATTTGTCTCAGCTACACACAATATTTTCCAGATTATGGCCTCCCACTTCTCAATACCTTGTTACACCTCTGATGAACAAAGGCCCTTGAAGCTGCAAATTGTAATGTTGACAAGGGGGAGGCCATGATAACTTTTAACCGAAAAGGCCATGAGAAACTAGGATGGGCATGAGAAACCCCCGTCCTACAGTTCCATCACCTCCACAGTTACATACCTGCATACAGGTCAATGATCATTAAATTTTATATTCATTGCCAGGGTTTGGCTGGTAACACCTCTTAGAGGTGCTGTATGAGTCCTCTAAATGAATGATCAGGACAGCATAGAAGCTTTGTGGTCAAAAATACAAGAAGGAATACAAACAGTAGACAATAACACAGTCGGAAGAGCCTGCAAGAAACCAAAGACCAATGGATATCAGTCTAAGTATTAAAATTCATGTAAAAAATAAAAACCATTTCAAAACAACCAGCTGACACTACACACAACAAACAATATAACTGGTTCACTAGAGAAATCAGATTGAAACAACAACAAGACAAAAATCATCAGTACAAAGAAGCTGAGGAAGCCACAAAGTAGGAAGCTTTCAAGATAAAAAGAATAAAGAATTTACTTTATATACACTCCAATAATATAGTAAAGTAATATGCTAGAAGGTAATGTGTGCATGAAATGCTGGGATTTATATCCTGCATGCTGCCTAAACAACTGGGTTCAATTTGTCACTTTGGTAAACCTTGTCCATAAATCTTAATGCCAGTCCTTTAGTGTCCTGTCTGCTCTTTCAATGAATTAACAAAAACACAATACTAATACAATACTTCTATAGTGGGATTTTTATTGTACTCCAGGACTATGACTTGGCAGTGATGCATGGAACCAAGCTGTTTAAAGATTTTGTGGACAAGAAAGATGCAAGAAAACCACAGGTAAAATATGTTAGGTTTGTGCAGTTTGGCACTTAAATTTATATTAGCTGGGTTTTTTTATAGTTGGTGGATTGTTGTTTGGTTGGTTATGTGGTTGGTTGTTAGTCAGATGGTTGTTTGTGGGTTGTTTAACTAGTTGTTTGTGCAGGCAGCAGGACAGATTCCCCCCCCCCCCAGTCCCTCCTGGTCAATTCCCCCAGTCAATTCTCCCAAGCAATTCCATTGAGGGCAATTTCCTTGATGGATGCACAAAGGACATAAAACATAGGATTGGCCTGGCATCAGCAATTTTTGGCAAACTGAGTATGATGTGGAAGACAAACAGCATATCAACAAGAACAAAACTGAAATTGTACATGGTATTTGTCACTCAGGTATTGCTGTATGGATCTGAGTGCTGGCTGGCGTCTGTGAAAGAAGGATGAAAGAAAGATCCTTGTGATGGAAATGAGCTGGCTAAGAAGAATAGCAGGGAGGACCAGATGGGACAGGATTCACAATGATGTAACCAGGATTGAGCTGGGACAGAGAGAAACAACGGTAGACAGGATCAGAAAAAGGTACAAATTTTATTTTTAGAGAATCCTGGAACCAAAACTTATGACATCCTTAACTGGGAGGATAAACGGATGTGGTCTAGGGTGCAATGTATAGCTTCTCTGGATGACCGACGGGAAGAGGCGTCGCGGACATGCACCTCAGTCACCATCACAGCTAGCAAGAGGCACTCATTGGCCATCTCCGCCATGACCGATATCGGCATAGCATCAGAAGGGAGGAAGCAAAGCCTTTCACATTTGTCAAAAATCAGACATTCTGTTCATTCTTCTGGACAAATTCTCATCCTTACCTTCACATTACAATCTCTTCTTATATATATATCAGCATCAAACCACCCTGTTCAGCATCATATATCTCTATGTCACGGCCTCCATCCAGTCTTCTCCTCTCTGAAATTCTGCTACTACTCCTTAGTAAGTAAGTAAGTAAGTATGTACTTTATTGAACCGCTTGCAAACGCACTGCGGGCACATCATAATATGAACGTTCACAACAATGTACACTCTCAAAATAAACATATCAAGCAATTGCCACCAATTAGACATCCTCAAAATAGTTAGAGTAAAATAATATACACTCATAAAATAAACATATCAAGCAATTACACAGCAATTAGACATCCTCAAAATAGTTAGAGTAAAATAATGTACACTCATAAAATAAACATATCAAGCAATTACACAGCAATTAGACATCCTCAAAATAGTTAGAGTAAAATAATGTACACTCATAAAATAAACATATCAAGCAATTACACAGCAATTAGACATCCTCAAAATAGTTAGAGTAAAATAATGTACACTCATAAAATAAACATATCAAGCAATTACACAGCAATTAGACATCCTCAAAATAGTTAGAGTAAAATAATGTACACTCATAAAATAATCATAACTAGTAATTACACAACAGACATCCTATGAGTAACTAGAGTAAAAAGAAATCAAGCAATAATAGGCTTAGTTACACTCACAATAGGAATAGATTCAATTGTATAGCATTCGGGTGATAAAACCACATCGAGTTAGTGCGTCAGCGCACGGGATCTCTTGATTGTGCGATCGAGGACAGAGTGAATAGGTAACAATCTTTAAAGGTGGTAAAAGATAACTTAGAACATGGCAAGGATTGTGTAGCACAGAAGAGAAGAGAGAGGAATCTGCACGACCACAGAGGTCGTCAAAAGTCATCTGGTCAAAAGGCAGAAACTTAAGCCGAATTAGTTTCCTTACAATTGCATTAAGACGCATTCTCTGGCCAGCATTAGCAAAGCCTGACCATGCAGGGGAAGCATATAGGAGGCGGGAAAGCGAGGTGGCTTGAATTATATCATATAAGCGCATCCCTGACAGACCATGAGCAACAAGGATGCATAGGGCATAGAGTGATTGGCTGACCTTAATATAGATCCGTTCAACATGTGGGTTAAAATTTAGTCTATCAGTAATGGTTACCCCTAATATAACGGATGATAACACCCTTTCCACACCTGGCATAGGGGTGGGAGATTTGGTAACTTAGATCGTGGGTGCCTAAATATCATCTCTTTGGACTTATTACCATTGAGCTTGAGATTGCAAGTAAGTGCCCATGTAGCTACTGTGTCATTTTCGCCGGTTCAGCTTAGCAGTGTTGCTCCCTGTAGCACTCAGTGCTACCCTCTGTAGCACTCAGTGCTGCCCCCTGTAGCACTCAGTGCTACCCCCTGTAGCACTCAGTGCTACCTCTGTAGCAATCAGTGCTGCCCCCTGTAGCGCTCAGTGCTACCTCTGTAGCAATCAGTGCTACCCCCTGTAGCTGTATAAAGGACTGTCGAGAGATTGATAAAAAGAATTGATAGTCGAGATATAGTTCGAGATCTGTTCGAGAATGACTATGTAGAGTCGTTGGCGGTCTGCTGTCGATTTGTTGATCGTGACAATTGCTCGTTGGCTGTTCGCTGCTGTTGAACATTATCATAAAACAAGTTTGTTCATCATCGAGCTGGTGTCGTCTTAGGCTTAAGAACTCTGACTCTACCTTCGGGGCAGTCTTAAATCCTACGCCAGACCGGGTAGGTCTTACCCAGCGGACACTCAAGAAGAAGATGGGGAAAACCTTGGACTCGGCCTTCCGAGGTACCAGAAAAAGACGGGAAGGATCCCAAGGTTTCTCCAGGGAGTTCGCCGATACGCTGAAATGACGTGAATCGGGAGGTTTGCCACACTACATTTTCAAGTTCAGAGCCTGTAGTGTCTATAGCAGAAGTGGGAATCAGAATGTAGCTGTCATCTGCGTATTTACAGAGGCGCGTTTACAGAAAACGGGACCCTAAGCACAAAATTTTGGGCCCTTCTGAATTTATACACTGAGTCTGAAAGGGCCATGTACCTATTGGGTGGGTCATACATCTGTGACGATTTGTAACGAAGGGAAGGAGAGTCTGAGATAGTGACTTCATATCAAATATCGAAATATGCAACTTTATTTTAAAATTTCCTTCAATTAAACAGTGAGCCAAATTCTGAAAGCGAAGACGCTCATAACATGCAGCCTTTGCTCTTACCAACACAGCTAATCAAGCCAATTGATATTCTCATTAACAATGAATTACCACAATACTTTTGTCATGTGAAGGGGATTTTGGACTACCTGAGCTGTTATTTTGTGAATGTTTAACTGCATAAATAGAGAATATATTAGATTTAAAATATTTAAAACGTGAGACATGCTATTTGTATGAAAAGTTTTCATTCTTTTGGGGGCCCTTGAGATGTTATTTTGTATGAAATTTTTAATTCAGTTAGGGTCCCTGAGATGTTATATTGTGTGAAATGCCTTCATTCATTTGGGGGCCCTTGGAATGTTATTTTGTATTTTATGTTTCATTCATTTGGGGCCCCTGAGATGTTATTTGGCATGAAATGTTTCCATTCATTTTGGGGCCCATGAGATGTTATTTTGTATTTAATGTCTAAATTTATTTTGGGCCCCCGAGATGTTATTTTATGTTTAATGTTTTCATTTATTTGAGGGCCTCTGAGATGTTATTTTGTATTTAATGTTTTCATTCATTTTAGGGCCTACTCAGATGGTTTTCTTTCATTCATTCATTAAAAAGATTTATATAGCGCCTCTTCAAAGCTACTACTCAGGAGCGCTTCCGACTCCAGCATGTTTAAAAAGAACTGTTTTAAGGCACGTATAAAATGAGTTTGAGTGGACCCTTGGTGACAACCGTAACGCTGACGGAGCATGTTAAAGAGTGAAGGGCCAACCACTGAGAAGGCACGATTCTGTTTGGTAGTTGTACGTGCAAATGGGACAATGAGCAGGCCTCGCTCAGTAGAGCGTAGAGAGCGGCGACCCAGTACACTCAAAGTAGAGTAACAGAGATCGCAAAGATAGGCAGGGACGAGACCTAGCAAGGACCGCCATACCAAAGATTTGCTGTTGGAGGGGGGAGCCAGTGGAGCACATCCAGCATATAGCCGGATACATGGCCAAATTTAGGAATGCATCCAACAAGACATGCAGCAGAACACAGAACCCGCTCCAGGCACCGCAAACGCCCAGTTGGAAGGCCTGCATAGAGTGAGCAACAGTAATCCAGTCGGGCAGTAATGAAGGCGTGAACAAGGGTATCTGTGGTGTCGGGAGTTAGCAAGCGGGAAACAGTTCGAAGCTGATGCAACTGGTAGTGTGAATCACGGCAAAGATGGTGATTATGAGAGGCAAAGGTGAGCTCTTGGTCTAACATGACTCCAAGGTCCCGGACAACAGAGGAAAATGCAAAGAGGAGGAAATCAGCAGTAACGGCAGTTAGATCAAGCTTCATAAGCTGCTGGTGAGTGCCCAGCCAGATAAATTGGGTTTTTTGGGGGTTGAGTCGCAGGCGGTTTGACACCATCCAAGTCTCGAGGGCATCCAGCGTTAGGCTCATTGCCCGAACAGCAGTAGAGGCATTAGAAGCCATGCAATGTAAGTAGGCTTGGACGTCATCAGCGTACAGGTGACTCAGCACAGCAGTGGCATTAAAGACAGAAGCAATCTCAGCAGTGTACATGACATACAGAAAGGGTCCTAGCACAGAGCCCTGAGGAAGGCCATAGGGAGCAGGGACCCACGTGGACCTGGAAGACCCATGAACCACACAAATAGAGCGCTCCCTGACAAATGAAGCTAAGAAAGTTACCAGACAGTCCAAATGAAATCTCTAGCCGCTTAAGCAAGATGTCATGATCAACAGTGGCAAAAGCGGCACTGACGTCAAACAAAGCCAGTAAAGTAAGCTGCGAATTATCGATAGCCCCATAAATGTCGGAAATGGAGATGAAGTAACAGCGTCTCGGTAGAATGACCCTTCCAAAAGCCGGATTGATGTACCGGAAGCAACTTATTCAACTCTAAACAAGCAGTGAGCTGGTAGGCGACTATCTTTTCAATTATTTTCTATATGTATGTTACATTTGCAATTGGTCGAAAATTGGCAGGGTCAGATGAATCAGGTTCACCATGCTTGAGGATAGGAATCAGAATTGAGCGCTTCTAAGATGGCGGTAGAGCTTCGTCCTGAATAGGTCGGTTGCAGAGGAAGGTTAGAAACGGGAGTAGAATGTCCACAAACTCCTAGAGTAGAAATGTCGGAAGAGGGTCAAGTTCACATGATTTTGGTGGAGTGGTCATGATGATGCGGTGTAGCTCAGCACTGGTAATGGGAACCATGGTAGAAAGTTTGCAGTCAATTGGGTGGAAAACCGGTGGGGTCGAGTCAGCGGTGTCTTGTCGGATGCCGGCAACCTTAGTGGTGAAGGAAGCCAAAAAGTCATTAGCTGTGAAAGATGGAGCATCAGTCTGTCTGTCAGCGTGGCACCAGCCAAGAAGGGCGTCGAAAGTGGCCCACAAACGCTTAGGGTCCTTCGCGTTGATGACGATCTTTGCTTCCCAACAGGTACGCTCCTTGTCCCGGTAGCAGTGATGCGTGTCTCACATGAACCATACCCAGGCAGAACAATCAACAGGCGACGATATGAAATATTTTCATTCATTTGAGGCTCCCTGAGATGTTATTGATGTTTTCATCATTTGGGGGCCCCCTGAGAATTGGGGGCCCTAGGCGTGCGCCTAGTGTGCCTATAAGTAAACGCGCCACTTTTGTATTTAAGCAATCTATTGCTGCGATGCACAGGTTTCAAGCCAGGAATAGTCACCACAAAGTTAGGCGGTGCAAGCCCAGATCCCTGTATGATACTAGCATTTATTTTACATAAGGCAGATATTTGGTCATGGAATTTAGTACAATGTTTACGGTTTTGCAAGAGTGATAAGATCCAATTATACAGAAAATCTGGTAATGGCAAAAGAGCAAGTTGCTCAGATAGGTAAGAGTGCCTAACCGTATCAAAGGCACAGGAGAAATCCAGTGAGATAAGACATGCTGCACCAGCTCTTTTTTATTGGAATTCTCAAAAGACTCCCAATCTGCTCATCTTCTTATCTCTTCTGTTAATTTCACCCCTACTCCACTTGAACTCTGCTCTGCCATTTTCCACTCATGACTGAAAACTGACTCTTTAAGCTATTATAATGTACACAGATAACTGCCTGGTCATCATGTACAAGGTTCTTGAACCACACAGAACCTCTTGTACAAATGGATTTCATATGATACAGACTTTAAAAAACACACTAAATATTTTACACTGTTATAAATATTCAGCATTCCTAACAGTCAAAGACTGCAGATAGAGGCCCTTAGGCAGGGCCGTACCGAGCTACAATTGCGCCCTGTGCCTAGCATCAATCTGGCGCCCCACATTTTGAAAATAGTGCATTTTATGGAATAATAAGTTTTTCCATCCTGAACTTTGCGCCCTTTCCACATTTGCACCCTGGGCCACGGTCCCACTGGCCCCTCCCTCGGTATGGCCCTGCTGAGAAGGACTTAATTGCATTAGATGAAAATAGGAAAAGTGAACATTACACATTTGTAGAAATATAAAAATTTGTAATCAATAAAGTCAGACAATCAAAGATACAAACAGTAAATACCCTAACTACTTAGAGTGGTGTCATTTACTATAATATATATACTGCCTGGATCGCATCCTACATTCTGTAGCCTGGCTCATTGGTCACATACCCAAATTCGACTTGGTTTCCAGCTACATGTGTGACATCCTCCACTGGCTTCCTCTCAGGCAGCGAATCGAGTATTGAATAGCTGCCCTAGTCTGACGATGCCTGCTAGGCCTCGCTCCTGCCTACCTGATCGAACTTTGCAGCCCCACCCTTAGTGCTCGGGGTACGCGCTCCCTCCCAGTGCCAGATTAACTATGGCGCAACTGGCGCACTTGCGCCAGGCCTTCTTTCGGGGGTAAAAATTTAAAAAAACATTGAGAAATCCGATTATCCGATCGAATTTGTTTATATAAGTCACAGTCCGGCTTATTTAAAATGTTTAATTTCTAAAACAAGCATTGCATATAAAATTTGGTGGCATTATAAAAACAGGCCTTCTACAGTACTACTACTATAATGATGACGTACTAATTAATTGTGTACTGTAATGATGATGTATGACGTAATCAATTTATGCGCGGATCGACCCCATCACCAAATAAAATATAGATATGCGTACCGAACAGACGACACAGTGTATGTTCCATGTAATATTATTATCTACTATTTAGTGTTTATGTAGCTGCTTATTTCTTTTTTTAATTTTAATTTTTAAACAAATAAAATAAGTAGGCCTAAAGAAAATGAAGAAATTTGAGTCCGGTTGGCAGAAACATCAAAGAAAACGCGAACTTGAAGAGATAGGCAAACAGCAACGTGGTAGTATTGATAAATTTCTGGCAGTAAAAACACGAGAAGTGCCGCAATTTATAGATGGTGTCGACTCAGCGTCAGAAGCTGGATGCAGTTCAGGCTTAGGCCGCTCAGCAGTGTCAGCACTAATGCCAACAACAGACACCCTTGATTTCAGCAATGATATCATTGATATGCCTAAATCTGAAACTACCATAGATCTACCATT
The DNA here is from genome assembly GCA_959347315.1 of Bimastos eiseni. Classification (NCBI taxonomy): domain Eukaryota; kingdom Metazoa; phylum Annelida; class Clitellata; order Crassiclitellata; family Lumbricidae; genus Bimastos; species Bimastos eiseni. The sequence continues at coordinate 19,441,601 of OY365810.1, forward strand.
AAGACAAGAGAATCAATCTGTTGGAAACGTGCCACAAACAGATGCTGCTCTGTGGACTAGAAATGAAGATTTGGTCAGTTATTGGCTGCAGATGGGACCTGAACCATGTCGTAATCAAGATGGCATGTACTCTAAATCCATAAAACAACATGGAAATAAAGTAAAATTGAATAGTACCAAAAGAAAACTAAACGATTCTGCTTTTTTTACGATCACACCAAATGGGGGAAAAATTCTCAGACATTGGCTCTTGTATTTGCCATCAACTGGGGGCTTATTTTGTTTTGTTTGTAAACTTTTTATTTCAAGCAGCGCAAGTGCTCTTGCAAACCAAGGTTTTGATTCATGGGAATCAACTCATTCAACTTATAAACAGACTTGCACATCATGAGCGATCAAGTGAGTACAGACTGGCACTAACAACTTATGCAACATGTCTGTCAAAAGTACAGACTCTTGATAAGCATATTGTTCAACAATTTGAAAATGAAAGAAGTTATTGGAGGGAAGTTTTAAGACGGGTTGTATCAATGGTTAAATTTCTTGCCTCACGTGGATTGGCACTTAGAGGATCAACAGAAGTATTTGGAAGTCCTGATAATGGTAATTTTTTAGGCTCTCTTGAATATCTTGCAGAATATGTATGATCTGTTCATCGCTGCTCATATTAAAAATATGGAAATTGTGGTCGTGGTACAGCATCTTACTTATCTTCTACAACATACAAAGAATTCATCGCTCTTATGGCTGGAAAAGTTATGAAAACAATAACATCTGAAATTCAAGCAGCTAAATATTTTTCATTCAGTGTCGACTCAACACCAGATATTTCTCACACTGATCAGCTAACGTTCACAGTAAGGTATATACAGAGCAGTGGTGAACCAGTTGAACGATTTTTGAAATTTGTTCCAATTTCATCTCACACTGGTCTTCATATGTTTGAAATCATTTCAAGCACATTTCATGATATTGAAATTAATATGGATGATTGCAGAGGACAAACATATGACAATGCGGCAAATATGTCAGGAAAATATTCTGGAGTTCAAGCACGTGTTCTGGGAATAAACAAAACAGCTCCATACATTCCCTGTATGGCTCACTCGCTAAATTTGTCTGGTACTGCTGCTGCCGAGTCGTGTACAGATGCACAAACATATTTTTCACTTGTTCAAAATTTATACACTTTTTTGTCAGGATCCACTTATAGGTGGACTGTTTTGAAAAATGCAGTAGAAAATGAAAACACAACTAGGGGACAAAATGCACCAGAAGATAAAAGTCGTGCACGCCTTCCAAAGCGTCTAAGTGACACAAGGTGGTCGGCACGTGCGAATGCACTTCCTAGTTTATCGCTTCACTACAACACATATAAATCCGCACTGCAAACACTGGGAAATGACAAATTGCAGAAAAATGAAACTAGAACAGATGCTGTAAATTTGGTTAAAAAATTGGTAAAACGTGAAACTGCCTTCTTAACATCTTTTTGGAGCACCATACTAGAGCGAATAAATGAAACATCTAAACTTCTTCAATCAGAAACAATAGATCTTGGCACAGCTGTAGCTCTCTTAAAGTCACTGTTGGAATTTCTAACTTTGCAGAGACATAATTTTGAGCAATACAATGACCAAGCCGATAATTTCTGCAGTAAAACTAAAGACTTTGAAGAAAAACGAGCACGCCACCCTAAACGTAAAGCTGATGACAGTGATGAACCAGCTGTTGTTTTGACAGGCAAGGACAAGTTTAAAATTGACACATTTTATGTCATAATTGATGCCATCGTCGCTGATTTGAGCCAAAGAATACAAGCCTATTCAGAAATTTATTGACGTTGTTCATTTTTATATCGTGATGATAGCAACAGCACTGAAACAACAGAGTCAATAAATTCATTTGTAGAATTTTCTACAGCTGATGTAAATAACGAACTTTTCAACGAATGGATACAATGGCGCTCTTTTTTAAACAACTTCCATCGACAGAAACAGGTACAGCAGTTACTCCACAAAAGATGCTGAATATAATGTACTGCTATAATCTGAAAGACGGCTTTCCAAATGTTTGTATTGCACTACGTATTTACTTAACTTTGCCTGCAAGTAACTGCAGTGGAGAAAGATCATTCAGTCATTTAAAACGCATAAAATCATCTTTGAGGTCAACAATGGGCCAGGACAGATTGGCAAATTGAACTCTTTTGAACATTGAGTTGGAAATCTTGACAGATCTTGACTTTCAAGATATCATTGATTCTTTCTCTACTTTAAAAGCGCGAAGGAAAGACTTTTAAACTCGATGAACATTTTTGAACAGTTGAACTGTAACAAGTAAAATTAAAAAATCTCCTATGATCCTATCACAGCTTCATTTTGTGTTCATAAATTATTAAAGTATGTTTTTCTATATAATTAATTTTTTCCCCATTTTTTTGGATAATTTTATTGGATAGAGGGCCTACTTTAGTTTTGTTGCATTGTTTGCGCCAGGCCTCTAAAAAGTTAATCCGGCACTGCTCCCTCCGATCAGTTGAACAGGGTCTCCTTTGTGTTCCTCATGCTCGCACCACCACCAGGCAGAGCCATGCATTCTCAGTGGTGGGCACCTCGATTTGGAATGGCCTTCTTTTGACACTCTGCTCCCTTCCTAGAATTCCCTCTCAGGCATTCCTCTCTCATCTGAAGACTGTTTTATTTGGCCATGCCAGGGTTGGGAGCGCCTCTGAGTAGTCACCTTGAAGAGGCGCTATACACAAATTCTCGTAATGAAGGAATATATTATTATGGGCCCATCTGATCCCCCAAAGTGGCAGTGTCAAGGCAAAGATTGCAGACTGTCTCTGCACCACTGCTTACCTCGTTCCGAAAGACTTGATCCTTCATTGACGAAGTGATGAACGAGTGTTGAAATCGTCAACACACAGCGAAAATTGACTTGGATGAGATCAAACGAAAGAATCCAGCATAGTACTCCAAAATTGTATCATCATTTGCAATTCAAACTCCTAACGGACTGTCCTCAGATAGTATATTTTGCTCAACAGATCAATAGAACTTGAAGTTTACTTCCAGCTCGTCTACTTCAACATTTGGCACAATCAATACTATATGATGCTAAGACTTTCTAGCTTGTCTATAATGTTGATTCATAGATTAGTAAATGAAATTTTACAGGCGCTAAGATAATTCATATTTACATATCACCGTCAAATTTGACAAAAATATTTCACACAGAACAAAAGTTATATCACTTTTAGTGAGTGCAACCACTGATTATTGATAGTCAAAAAACATTTTATGCAGCAAAAAGTTACAAAAACGATTTTATGAGGTCACATCTCAAGTAATTGTTATAAACAAACATCATATTGTTTTACAACCTCTGTCTACCTCCAGTAGCCACCATATTCTGAGTATATTGGCAAGTTTTGATGACCTGGATGGGGCCATAGTATCGGTGATAATTTGCCCAGGGACACAACGAAAAGCAGCGAGGTTCAGATCTTCTTTGGCAAATCTTCTAACAGATGTGTGCGGCTGATGTTCAACTCTGCATGCTGAAGTTCACCGGGTAAATGAGATGATTTCTGATGTTGCTATTCTGTGAACAAATACGTTTGCCAACATGCTCAATATTTTTTCGGATGCTGATAGATTTCTTTCTGCCTTCTGTTGCCCTTATGACGTTCCACAGCCCATCAATGCATCCGTATATTTTTATAAGTGCTCAGCTCCAGTGATTTCAGAGTGAGCTTTGATTACAGCTTTGGCTCCAAGATCATGCTTATGATTCATGAAGGTGTCTGTGTACGCATTTATCTGTCATGGACACCTTGCCCTGTTTTTTTTGGTACAAATGCTATCATAAAATGATTAATCGCAAAATATCTTTATTCACCAATTTAATCGGCTGCCTGCTAGATGACGTCAAAGTGACTTCCATATTATGGTGACCACATGTCCCAAATTGGCCGGGATAGTCCCGGAATTGATCAAAATGTTCCGTCCATTCCGGGACAATGTAATGTCCCATAATGGTGTTTCTCTGATCAAACATGTCATCTTAATGTTCCAATTATTTGGCAGTAGAAATAACATCGAGTGCCAAAGTTAGTCTCATTGTCGCCCTCTGGCTTAGTTTTTCAGGACACCACTTTCAAAACGAGAAAATGAATAAAATATGTTGATTCTATGTGATCAACTCATTTGGCGTTCTCTATAACGATAATTATTGGCCTACATTCTCCAATAGGTGCTGATAAGTTTATGTCTAATCGTAATCATAATCGTGAACACCAAACTTCTTAAGTGTGACTCGAAGCCAAGCACGGGACTCCGTTTATTATCGGATGTCAAGTCAGAGGGGTTGTCCAAAAGGGTTGTCCGAATGAGGTCTGAGTCCAGCTGCCATAGGCCAGAGGAGGCATAGTAGCTGCTGAGGTGGATGTCGTTTAGAATTAAAAGGTAGAGGATCGAATGAGGCAGGGTGGGAATTCTTGCAGAGGTCAGACTTCAGTTCTGAATGGAAAATTCGAGGGATGACAGCAGAGTATGGGACAGATAGCCTAACGGTCATTGATTGACAATGGTGTAGAGGAACCGAAAAGATACGAGGTGAAGGTCGTCATGTGTTTCAGAAACGTGGTGCAGTTTGGGATATACCTCTGTTGGAGAACTTGAGATCAGAAGAGACTGGCGATCGAGAAAGACTGAGACAGGAGGATGATCAAGTAGAACGAGTTGGCTTGATGGTAAAGAGTGCACAAACACATTTTAAAAAAAAATTAAATTTGATACCGCCCTTCTTCCAACATCTTTTTGCTCAGAAGTCCATACACATGCCTCGACGGTGCAATTGCAGTTGTACTGCAGAGCAATGGTACGTGAAGGACTTGCTCAAGGTCCCTACACAGTGACTGACGCCCGAAATGAGGCTCAAACCCGCGCGCTCAGCACACACTGAACGGTCAGAGTAGTTAGAGCGGTCAGCCCGTAACGGCCTGATCGCTCTAACCGATCAGCCACCGTGCCACACCGTGACCTTGCAGTACGAAGTTGTAGGTTAGTGATAGAACTTGGTTGTGAATTTGCTAATTTTTAGCCAACGCAGTGATTGTAAAATAAGTGACATGATGCTAGGCCGATAACAATTATCAGAGATAATCATTATGAAGAATAAGAATCTGGTAGTAGCCTGGACTAGTAAGCTTTGGATAAGACCTAAGTTTCAGTCAAAAATCTTGAAATGGATATCAGCTGAGTCATTGCGCATGTAAAACGCTCAACCCAATGAACCCAAGTCCCAAATGAATTTGATTTAGATTGGAGAAACTGTGGCATCCCAGAATGGCAGAAGAGAAATATGGTCACCCTTTTCCATATGCGATCATTTCAAGTTTCTTCTCTCAATAATATGAAGTTTGTTTTATTACAACTACTTGAAATGTGACTTCATAAATTCGCTTTTTTTAACTTTTGCTTTGTTAAATGTTTTTTAACCATCAAAAATCGGTGATTGCACTCATTAAAAGTGATATAAATTTTGTTCTGTTTGAAATATTTTAGTTAATTTTGACGGTTATATGCAAATATGAATTGGGCTTTCATGTTGTAAAATTTCATTTATTATTTCCTACTTTTTCCCAAAATATTAGCAAAAGTCACCCGAACTAGGCAGTAGCACATAAGGAAAATAGTTGTAAACTGTATGCGTATACGCTGTTGATAGGGAACCAATTAAATTAATTAAATATTAGCATCACAATCGAGTGTAGCAGCTCGGTCGAGATCCTGCAGGAAAGGGGTTACTTTTTTGGCCCACCCTGTAGATATTATGTATATTTGTGCAACAATGTTGATTTTTGTAATGACAGGTATGTCATTAATCAACATCTGATATGCATGGAAAGTTTCAGTTTTAACTGCAATTGTTAATAGATTATAAGTTGTGGAACACCTAATATGGCCAAGTACCTGCAGAGTCAGAGGCATACCCTAGAAACTCCCAATGTCTGTTGGGTAAAGTGACTCAGAGACCCCAATTACCTTTTCTATATGGATATCCTTCCACTATTGAAAGGTGTCCCATGACCATTTTTCTCTACTGTGCGTAGCTAAAAGCCCTAGTCTCTTGTTAATGATCCAAGACCCTAGTCTTTCATGGCAGTCCAGAGATCTACTTTTGCTACTATAAAGTTTAATGATGTGTAATACTAATAGTAATAATAATAATAATAATATTAATTTAATTTAAAACTGACAAACCGCAGCATGATTGCAAGCACAGTATGAACGAATGATGTTACAGGAGTTGAATTTAACCATTGGCAGCCATTCAAACTCAGTTCTTCAGCTCTGTGCGTCAGTGTGTTAACCATTGCTCTACAGCCCCCCCCCACAGTTGATGGCCAATTGTCAGTATTGTAACCTAATAACTGGTGAATTGTCATGTTTTTTTTAGTTTCTACAACACATAGCAGAAATACATGCAGAACAGGGTCAAGATGAGCAAGAAGCAAAGACTCCAACAGATCATGCAAAGATAAAGCGGCTGCCTGCGTCCAAGCACCCTAAATAAATTACTTTCAGTTTCTGTAAACTTTATATAATTCATAATCTACTTATAGTGTAAATATGAGTTTTAAAATACTGTTTGAAAATTGTCAAAAATTGTCAGTTTTTGGGCTTTAGAAACAAAGTTACTGTTGATTATAAATATATAATGCAACTTTAGAGCATTCATGTTAAAATTACAAAAGTGGACCACATATCAAGAAGGCTACTGTTGCATTTTCAAAGTAGCATTCATTGCACCAACTTAGTAGAAACTTGTAAGTCAGATGGTAGTGCCCTAGTGCATTCTTGTCAACCATGGACCACTATTATAATTACATTATATCATAATTATCTGTAAATACAATACACAATTGTCAGGCCTGCAAAGTTGGCCCTACAGATTTTGGATGTGCAGATGGGGAATATGCTGTTTCTGTCATCATTTTCATGCAAGTATCGTAAAATTATAATTATAATTGTTACTTGGTTCTTTTTTGGTATTATTGCATGCATGCAGTTTGTGGCAGATGCTGGCAAAGACATTCTCATTCTTCTAAACTCCATGTTTGATTTAGTCTGTATAAAGAACCTTAGGAACCTGAGGAAACACATGCTGAAGTTGTCAAGCTTCTATGTCTTGCTTTTAAGTAAGTAAGATGTACTTTTATTGAACTGACTGCAAGTACACTGTGGGGACAACAGATACGAATAATAAAAGAATGTACATGTACAATCACAGAATAATTATAATAAGCAATTACAAAACAGATAGTCAGAGTTGCATGAGAATAAAGGGAAATTAACCCTTTGAATGCATAGGATATATATAGACAGATTTATTTTAGTGTTCCTGTCCGGGTAGGCCGTATATATGCATCTGAAAGTATACAGCCATTAGATATCTATATAGTAGCTTAATCAGGATACAGGCAATAAACTCTGTCGGGTCTCCATTACTACTATGGTACGTGATGTTATCTGGTATATAATGATGAACTTGTTTAGTGTCTTTTGCAAATAATATATGCCCTGTATATGTCACTGTTCTGAACACAATCTATTCTTGGTGTTGAGAAAAAGATACATCTTCAGAGGTTCTGAAAGAAATTGATTTATCAGATGACTATTAATTTGGAGATGAGAGTGATCGTTATAGTGATAAGGAATTAGACCGGTAAGTGACACGGAAAGTCAAGCAACCGAGGCCTATGATCCCCAGCAGGGTCAGCAGGCGTGGATGTACATGCAGATAGCTCAGCCCAGCCTGACGAGTCGGATGCTGTTTTGGCAGACTTCTAGCCAGAATACCATAGAGTAGAGTTGGAGTGTTAAACAAGTTAGTTGCATTTCATAGTCTTTACATCTTGTCAATAATTAGTGCTTTACGCGATTTCTTCGCAACGCTGATAATTTATTAGGCCTTTAATTTTATGACATCGCGCCTGAGTAATAAATGTTAAGCAATAGGAATAACGATTGCATAGGAATAGATTATTTTATTCAGTTCAATTTTATTTGGTAACCAACAAACATGAGATAATGACAAGCAACATGTTTTCATAAATGAATAATCTGGTTACACAGAGGAACCTAAAGGGGCCATAGACCCCGCTAACCAGAGGCCCTTATGTAGAATTTATAAACTGGCAAAGGGTACCACTGTACCAATATTAATAACATTCACAAATCAGGTAAGTAAAAATAGATAGAAGTTAATCTTAACTAGTGCCTTAACTAGGGGGCTCATTGCATTCACTGAACAAACAGAAATACAAACATTCAATGTTTAAAGGTGCCTGTAAGGGTATGGAGATGATTGATCACCGGACGATTGATCACTGGACGATTGATCACGGGCGATTGATCATTGCGGACGATTGATCATCGGACGATTTATAAAAGACGATGTATTCCGTTTATTTTGATAACAGTATCACAGCTGTCAAAACGCAGCTTTTTACAAACTAACAAACTGTTGTTTTAAGAGATTTTTGATCAGGAGGCTACGGTCATGGTAAGGTTCAGATAGGGATAGTCTCTCACTAATTGTGATTGCAAGGACATAAATGGTGACTACCCTCTTTCCCTCTGAGTATGAGGTTTCAGTGGCCTTAGACGACGTGTTTTTTCCGAATAACAACTATCTCTCGGATTTAGATGTATTGATATCTATAATAGCGGTAAATACATTTCTCTTTCAAACTTATTAATTAAAGTGATTCTTAGACCGATGATCAATCGTCTGATGATCAATCGTCCGCAATGATCAATCGTCAGGTGATCAATCGTCCGGTGATCAACCGTCCAGTGATCAAACTACCTAGAACTGTCTATAAGCATATAGAGGTGAAGTTTATTTTTAAATAATCTAATATTTGGCTGGTGTTGAATAGATTATGTTGGGTGAAGTTTCCATAAATGGGATCCAGTACATTGAATAGAAAACAATATAGTATTTGTGTGTGCATAAGGAGGGTCGTAGGATGTCGAGTTTTTTGTTCAGGGATGTGGTCTTGAGACCGCGGTCTTGGTCTACGGTCTCGAGACCGGAAAACTGCGGTCTTGGTCTTGAATGTGTCGGTCTTGGTCTAGGACCACCGGTTTTGGTCTCAAATGCATTGGTCTTGGTCTTCAAGGAAGGGTCTTGGAATCGGTCTGCGTCTTAAATCAGCGTTCTTGATCATTTTCCGTATTAGAACAAGTTTTTTTATATTTGTCGGTTATTTTAGATTATTAGAGACACTGAATGTTTAAGTCCCGTGCGATTGTTGTCGATTTATGGTGTGCTGACCAATGTGACCATCTTTATATACATGTTACTAAGTACAGAAAAAAGCATTTGCAACGGAGCCAGCCATTTGAAAATTTGCTTTCACAAATGTCAAGGTTTTGGACTCATAATTACGTGGTCGCACTGGTCAGCCATATGTAAACACTGTTAACAGACAATTCCAAGGTTCGTAGTACAGGTACACCACGTGCAACCATAATCTACTTGTTCAGAGCGAGACCCAGCGTTCTGCACCTCGCAACTGTGGCAGACAATTGACAAAATGCTTGGTCAGGGATGCATGCCAGCGGACAATCTCATAACAACTGACGAATTCCATCGCTTCTTTGACAAGAAAGTGGCTGATGGGAGGGAGTCAACAGCTGACGCTGCGGAACCAACCTACTCAACCACATCTCATCATTTACCATCATTTTCGCCTGTAACAGTTAGTGACATCCCGGGCAGGGCATGAAATGGACCGAGCGCTGTTCCGGTTTGTAAAATGGAACGGTATTATCGTTCCGTTTCGTCGAATATGCTGGAACGCATCAGAACGCCGTTCCCTTTCGTCGCGTGAAAAGTAAAATGTTGCCATTCTGCTTACTTAATATAGGTAAGCATAAAATGAGCAAGTGTAATTTAATTACGGCACACGTTTAATTAGTTAATTGAAACAGCATGGTAGTTTAATATCTGATTGCATCTTCTCCTGGCGACTGACTATCCGCGCCTCAGATTCACATTTAAGTGTGACCTTGTGCGCTTTACAAATTTAATAATAATAATAATAATATAATTAATTGTAAGGCAACGTCCAACAAGTGCATAGCGCTACATGAACATTAAACCTCTGAACGGTCAAATTAGCCAATAGAAGCGCGCCTTTGTGCAATAACTATATATTCAGTGTGGTGATGTCATGATCAGCCAATGAGAAGAAACTAGGTCAAATTATGCATGCATAATTTGAAGGAATTGAAGACGTCAGTTTAAAGCGGAAGGCTGCGGTCCCGAGGTGCTAACTCGAATTTCGATAGAAAATAAGCTAGATGAATCGCCATGATTATCGTAGTATTTTTCGTCGATGTGTAGAGAAAGTTGCCATAACTTTCTGGGAGTTATTTGCATACCGAACAGTCATCGTCGTTTTCGAGCATTTGAAAGTCAGTAACGGACTGCGATTTTAAATAATATCTTGCGATAGAGAAGTGTTAGAGTTTCGTTGCGAACTGGATATTCCACGTCTACTTTGGATTACGTTGACTGGGTATTGTCGGCACAAAGTACTGGTATCGGAAGGTAACGACACTTCATTAACATTCACGAACATTTAGAATAAAAGAAGTTCGAATCTCGTGGTTCTTCAATTGTTGACACTGTCCTGGAATAGTCCTGCACATTCAATAATCGACTCAAGAAGAATCGAAGATACCTTTGAAGAAACTGAAATGTCTCAATTCTGCATCAAGTATCAAATAAGACTAGATATTTATTAAGTGTGCCGTATAGGTAAGATAGGATAGTTGATTTAACTTTGAACTGTTGTGACACAAACAAATATACTTATTTCAAACTACAATATGTCTAGTGTTTTACGAAAGCTCTTTCGAAATTATACAGTTATTTCCTACTGCCATGTGTAACTATGCAAGACTTGTAACCTTCTGATCGAGAACTATTATATAGTAATATTTCAACACAACACAAGGGCACTACATAAAAAATCTTGAAAAAATGTCAATAAATGGGCGTTAAATATAATGAGATGGCAAACAGTGGAACAGCCCAACTCTTCCCTACTTGTTTATTTGCGTTTGACGTCATTTTATTACCTGTCAACGTCATGTCTAAAAGTAAATAATTATAGTGAAAATGTAAATATAGTCAATATGGATGGATGATTTGATGTATTTGTGTTTTCATTTTAAAAATTGTAACGAGGATTTTATTTTAAGATAAAAATGATCGAATTCATAAATAAAGATATGTGTGCTAATTAGCCACCATGAATGAGTTTAATGAATTGGTTGAAAAAACGGTCAATTTTGAGTGATAAGACAGATAATCTGGATGCACCTTCCAAAAAAAGGTATGGCTGGAATGGGATGGCCAATGCTAAACTCAAGTACGCTAGGCCCTGTTATTTGTGAGTTGGTGAAGAACTTCAAGAAGATCAAGGTGAATGTGTTCTGGAAAACAAGTCTATAATTATCATTGATTTCGTCAAAATTAATGATAAAGAAGACGATTTGCCCGCCTGTAGCTACAAAGATCAGCGTTGGGTTGCTAAATAAGCAAATCGAACAATTTCAGAATATTTAGTGAAAGCAATCTAAGGATTCCTAAAATCTAAACCATGGCACGAGTGTTCTGTATTACCTAACAGTAACGTTAAAGAAACTCGGTAGTCTAGTTTGCGGGAAAAACTCTTTGAACAAAAAAAGTGATGCAAGCAATCAACAGCCGACCCACTACCTACGTGGCTGATGAAGGAATGTGCTCCAACGATTGCCCCGTTTATCATGCAACTGGTTAACTGCTCCACTACAACCGGAAACTTCCAACCGTCTTCAAAGTGGCAACAATCACTCCACTGCCAAAGAAACACGACCTAGACACCATAGATGCAAGGAACTATTGGCCAATCTCCAACCTGTCTCTTCTGTCGAAAATACTGGAAAGCGCGGTGGGCATCTGGTGACCTACCTCAATGTCAACTGGTTGTTCCCAGACAGACAGACTTTCCACTCCACTGAGACAGCCTACCGTGCTTTCCACTCCACCGCAGATATCCTTTCCGAAATCCTTCTCGCGATCGACTCCAGCAACCTCCCTCTTCTATCACTTCTGAATCTATCTGCTGCATTCGACACTGTCGATCAAGACATCCTGCTTTGGTACATTTGTGTTTAACAAGGTAGTGCTGTGATATGAGTCAGGTGAGGTGGAGAATTTATATATAGCATAAAATTTCAGTCATCTACCTACCAAAAGTTATTAAAATTGGTGGAAATTTGAGGATGTTCTGACAGAAACAATTTTGCACAGATTTTTTTTGAGACAATAGGAGTATATGTAACAAATTTATAATTTTTTTTTAAGGCTATTAATTGTTATTTCTTTGTTACTCCTGCCTTAAAACATATAAAATGGCCATTTTTCCCCTAGGATATAACTTTGCTTTAGATTGATATTGTTAAAGTTAGCTACTTATTTGAAAAATGCCATACAGCATGTGCGGGTTGCCAATCTTTAAGCTCAGCCTCTCGACATAATCTCCTTCAATGTACCTTTTGCCAGCCACCATTTTAACTAATGATCTTCGTTTTTTTTAATTACAACCTGACATCGATCTCGGTTCCTCAAGCGCAGTGTGTGTTCCTCAAGCGCAGTGTGTTCACCACTACTCTACTGCTAATACAATACAATACAACTTTCATTCATAGCGTGCCTTAATAAAACAGTCTTACTTAAAGGTAGTGGCGGCGGCGGCCTTGAAAATTTGGTATGCAATTTTAAACTGTAATATTGAAGCAAAATGGAAATAGAACGTTTCCAAACAGGTAATGTTCAATTATCGTCGGCTATGGAAAGCTGTTATTATATAATAGCTGGGGCACCCGAAGTTCGCCCGGGTAAAGACAGGTTTTTGGCCCTGAAGTGGAGGAAGACGACAGCCGCGGGTTTCACCAACCCCTCTACTCAGAGGTGTTCTCCGAGCGAACAACGAAAGTTTTGAGTGAATAGCTATAAAAGTGTGCAAATGCATAAACGGAGAGACAGGCACTCACACACACAGAATCCAGATACACATGTAAATAAATAGTGTTTATAGTACATACCCACATGACCGACTGTGTAAACAATACTGTATAGCTGCTACCTGTACGATATCTCGCAGGTGACATATCCTGGTGAATGAGAAGAAAAATTTGTTTTTATGGGTGTGTCGGAGTTGTACCGTAGGTTTTTGGCCCTGAAGACCAGGAAGAGGACGGCCGCAGGGTTGACGAACCCCTTGACTTTGTGTCCCAGGTGATCCCCGAGCCAACGGCGAAGATTTCGAGTCAATAGCTGTAAAACTGTGGGACACACAGAATCTACTCTTTATTTATAAGATTAGCTATTCTGAGTCTCGAAAACATCAATACATCGTAAGTACTTAGTAATTATGTTCTGACGAAGTTGACAATTTCATTCCATTTACATATTATTTGCTTAAATATTTTAATGTCTTTAATTTCGTTAAAAACTGTTGTTGAAATATTATTGGTGATTGCAGAGCGTTTTCGTCGGACATTGTCTACGTCTAAATTTTAATATCTGTAAACTGCAGTAGGCCCTACTAAACTTCAGCAACGTGAACTTAAAATATCAGCTCAACTACATCTTACGGATTTGCAAAATTGAAAATAGAATTTAAAAACAAATTTGCAATTTTAAACAGTAATTTAAAACCAAAATGAAAACAGAACGTGCTTAAACAGGAAATGTTCGATTATCGTCCGCTAAGGAAAGCCGTTGATATTATAATTTACCTATTCTGAGTCTGGAAAACATCGGTATACCGTAAGTAGGCTTACTAAGTAAGTATGATCTGACGAAGTTGAAAATTTCATTCTATTTACACATCATTTGGCTGAACATTTTAATATCTTTTGTTTCGTTACAAAAGTTTGGTGAAATATTTTTAGGTCTTTTTTTAAAATCTTTTGTTGAGACGCATTGCGTGTTTTGCGTCCATGCAGCTCCACCACTACTTAAAGGGCGCGGTACAAGACTAATCATAGTACACAGATTATCGTCTTACTACGTCCTACATCGCTAAACCCGATTGGCCGACTTACGCCTACCTGCCCGGTGGGCCGTGGCCTAGCGTAAGGCTGGAACTTAGAACTTAGACGTCTGCATACACACCGATCTATTTCTCTAGCCAGAATCATACCAAATTTTAGTCCGGATTTAATTCGGCCCAAGAAGTACAGCGGCCCTATTATTACTGGTTACCAGAGGCGTCTACACCATGTATGCCTCGGAGCAAATGCTCCATCCCAGAAATAGGGGAAGCAAATTTGAGGATTTGTGGGGGAAGTAAATTTGTTATATATTTTTTTATTACATCATGAATCGTTTATTATTTGCAGTTCAGCTATTCTGCTCAATTCCACAGCGCCACTGTGTTCATTCTGCGATTCAGAATAAGGCTTAATATATTTGGTCCGTCTGTTCCTCAATATTTGTTACGGCTTACTTACTTGAAGAGAAGCAACATAATAGTAATGCATAAGTCATACGGTCACCCATATTGCGTAATTTGTTGCTGTTATAATTCTCGATGATGATATTTGTCTATTTAGAAAGAAGACAATCTGACAAAAACTCAGAAAGACTAACATGAGTGACAGTATGGGCGCTGAGTTTTCTGATAGGATACCACGTACTCCTCTTCTCCATTTTACAAGCAGGTTCTTCGCCAACTTGAACCTCAACTCCGTCTCTATTCCATTCACCAATTAAGGCATGGTGGCCGATTGGTTAGAGAGGTCGGCCCGCAAGCGGCTTTACGATTCCCACACTAGTACAAGGATATCATTACTATTCATGAACCCGATGCGGTAAAATATGTTTAATACGCATGAAATCACCTCTTCCAGATAATTATGCATATTCATTAGGCTGGCGTAACATTCAGCACCATTTTGTCGCGTTACATGCAGCTTCCATTTATCACGATTTTTTAAATCACATTCAGCTTCCATTTAAACAATTCTTTTCATTAATCCAGCTTCCATGCATTTAAACAGAATTCTTTTCATCACATCCAGCTTCTATATGAGAAGTCAATCGTTGCGCTTTTATAGGCTTATATATAGGCCTATAATATATATATATATATACATATATATCAGAGGTGTAACAAGGTTTTCAAAAGGGGGGGGGGGCATAATTCCAAATTTGTTGACCCCACATTTTGAATTTTGCCCCCAGAAATATGAAAAATGGAGGCACAAATTATCTTATCAAAAGTCATCTTAAAAAGCCATTGGAGGAAAAACATAAAAAAGAACTGATTTGGGGGCACTGAGCACTAAAACTGGGGCTTCCCCCGTTTTAAAACTTGCGCCGGTGCCCTCTGCCCTCCGCTTGCTACACCTCAGATATATATAGTCTCTTTCGGCCATATGATTGGCCCAAAGACCAATATGCACAGGACTGAGCAGTTCCCATGTTCCTTCGTGTCAACAGTTTTTGGGCGAAATTCAGCAGCCAGAATTTTAGATACTTTCAAAAATAACAAGCTGATTCATCAACCTTTAGTCATGAAGCCAAATTTACGAATAACTACCTGGTATGTCAGCAAAAAACAAAAAATGCCGTTACAGGTGTAAAATACCATATTTTGAAATAGAAGCAATATTTAGATTGGGGCGACATCTGTGTATAAGAGGAAACTGCGTAAATTTTATCTAGATTCCTTGTGGTTGGTCCAAGCGATTCCTTGGGAAATTTCCTATAATAATAATGATCGAATTAAGCAAGCATATTGAAAAGTAGTGGTATTGGTATCGCAATACTTTTATTTAGAAAGTATTGGTATTGCTATTGCAATACTTGATTGCAGTATTGTTAACAGCCCTGGTAATTACGGACCTTGAGCAGGTCCTTCGCACACAATTGCTATGCATTACAACTGCAGTTGCGCCGTCGAGACGTGTGTGCACTTTTGAACTTAACTGTAAGAAGGGCGATATCAAAAGTGTATAGTCAGGACCGTGAATTTAGGCACATGTAATAAGAATATAATAGGCTATTATAATATAGGCTAGTTATAATGGAACTAAAATAATAATATGTATTCGTGTATAAAACTGATATATATTTATATATTATTTGAGATTGCCTAAGAGACATTATATATAGGGCCGTGGAAGTTGCCATCATGTGCGATTCATGTGTATTATTCTTGAAAATTGACCGTAGATGCAGCGGTTGGCTAGTAATGTATGTGAAGGGTGAAGGACGTCTAGGTGACGCCGCGTGCATGGGCAACGGATCGAAGATAGTCAGTCAGCTACAGAGTTTGGAACAGGAAGGTTGTAGATTGACAAAAATCTAACTTTACCTGCAGTTGTCGAACGTAGCTGGAGTCTGCTGGACTCTGTTGTGATTAATAATAATATTTTGAATAGACTGAAAATTAGCGAGTATCGTGAAAGACGGCAGTAGCATACTCGAAAGTAGAGTTAGGACAGATCGAATAAGAACAGAAACACATCGTGAAGAATCGAGGAGAAAAGGAACAAGAAAAATCGGAAGGAAAAGAGTCTACGTGATGGACTGGATCCGACGGAAACTGGAAGGAACTCTGACCATGGTGTATGAGATAGAGGGTGTGTACACTTGGCCGTAATGTGCTAGGAATAGTTATACGGAAAGAATGCCCACTCAGGTTAGCGCCTAGCTGTTAATCGTATTTCTGGGAATTCTGGAATATGCTGACGGACCAACGTTGTAATTGCTGCGTACGTACGCAGGCACTTATATACGTGCATACGCCTATAATTATAACATATTTATAATTTGTAAGTGAAAAGAATAAAAAATTTTCTGTTGAAATTAATAAGTTACTTAGATAAAACTGTAGTTTAATTAGTGTATTTAATTAACAACGTAATTTCTATCATGTATTTCAGCGAATTTAATTATTAGGATTAGGGTTTTAAGGTTAGGTCTAGTGGTTAGAAATAGGGTCGGGTTAGGGTCTAGGGCTTAGGGTTGGTTTAGGGCTACGATTGGGGTAGGATTGGGGTTAGGGTTTGGGTTAGGGTAAGGGTTTAGGCCCAGGGATTAGGCTGAGGTCAGGGCTTAGGGGTTAGGATTGGCTTATGACTGGGATTGGGGTTGGGTTTGGTCTACGGTAAGGGTGTATAGATTAGGAATAGGGTTGGGTTTGCGGTTAGGATCAGGTTTGGGTCTAGGACTTTAGAGTTAAGATTAGAGTTTTGGTTTAGGGTGGGGCTGTAGGATAAGGTTAAGGGGTGGGTGACACTTAGTGTTGAGTCTAGACTTAAGGGTTAGGATTAAGGCTGATTTTAGGATTATGGTTTATAGATAAGGATTGGTTCAGGGGTTTAACAAGCGGGGGGCAGGGAGGGCACTGGCCCCCCAGTTTCAAAACTGGGGGCAAAGCCCCAGTGTTAGTGGTCAGTGCCCCATGTGCCCCCCAAATCGGTTCTTTTTTATGTTTATCCAATGGCTTTTTAAGATTACCTTTGTTAAAATTAATTTGTGCCCCCCCCCCATTTTTCACATTTCTGGGGCGGGCAAAATTCAAAAGGTGGGGGGGGCAAACAAATGTGTTGGCGCTTCGCGCAATATTTTAGGAATTATAATTATGCCCTCCACTTTTCAAAACCTTGTTTCACCTCTGGCCCCGGATTGGTTTATGGCTATGATTGGGGTCAGGGTTTAGTTTAGGGGTTAGGATTAGGGCTGGGCTTATAGTTAGGACCAGATTTGGGTTTAGGGGCTAGGGTTAGGATTGGGCACCGTTTAGGGTTAGTGCCCTCTTACCTCCTAGTAGGCCTACGTTGCACAAGCTGCACAACTCATAACTAGGCCACTGCGCGCATCAGTCATCATTAGACTGCTACATAGTAGGAACTGCAATATTCCGAAAGGCTTCCATGCAATCAGCTTCTTGTCGCCGTTTCTCTATTTCACATAGTTATAGGCCTAAGCACGTTGTGGTATGTGCTTAACTATTCTTCTTAATCTGAACATCCTCACTCGCTTCCCCTAACCACGTGGGTTAAGTTCAACGTAATCAGTCATGAAATAAAAATAATAATGATTACGATTATATAAAATTCGTTACTTGTTAAACGATATAACTATCTTGATACTAAGGTTGTGAATTCGTGATACTCTCACGACAGCCGCACGCTCGCGTACAGATATCCCAGCATGCAGCCTTTTCTAATTACACGTACAACGCGTTAGACTCTGAGTGGGCAGCCTGTGGTAATGTGTGGAAAAATAAATGGCACCGCCATCACCATCTAACGAACTGCTAGATGGCGATGGCGGTGTAGTTTGCCGACATCGCCCTTAATGAAATATAATAACTGTCCTTAGCCAATCTTACGCTGATGACATCCAGGCGTATCATCCCCCGCGTATGTCCACTGTCTGGCCAGGGAGGCGACTTTAGGGAAGCCACTGAGACCCTCCAGGCTTGGATGTCGTCAAATTGCCTGCGGCTAAACCCGACCAAGACGCAGCTTATCTGGCTTGGAACCGCCAGCAGCTCGCTAAGGTAGATATCGGGTCCACAGCTTCGAGGTATCCGCACCTGAGCTTCTTATCCTCGGTCTGAGAGTAACTCTGGATCAGGAGCTTACTACATCTGTCCAGCACATCAAACTACTGTGCAGTAGCTGTTTTTACCAGCTTCAGCAATTTAGGGTTGTATCCTGCTCTCCCATGGCGCTGCCTCTACGCTGGTCCATTCCTTCGTAGTCTCCCACAGGGACAACTGCAGCGCCATATGTAACGGTCTCCGTTTGTCGGAATAAATGCCTGCGCTGGCTCCCTAATCCGCAGCGCATTGCTTATCAGGTCTCTGCGCTGGTCAGACGCTACATTGGAGGCCTGGCGTCCCCTACCTGACGCCAATAGGTCAATCTGCCCTATTTTTAGTTGCCCTGGACTAGTTGTGGACTTTTAGACTTTTTGTACATTATTATACTACCATTTTGTTTCCTGTTTATGTTAATAAAACTGTAAAAATGTCTGTTCTCGGGATTGACGATGTTGCATTAGAGATGTCTGAGGTAGAGATATATATAAGGGCGACCACCATAGAGGGGTCACATGCGTCGTCATCGAGGTCAACTAAGTTTGATAGACAAATACAGTTAATGGAAGAAAGAGAAGCGCGCGAGGAGAGATGGAGGATAGAAACGGAAGAAAAGGAAGAAAGACGCAGGATAGAAACGGGAGAAAAGGAAGTAAGACGGAGGATAGTGTGGCGATATCACCTTGTGGGACTGGTCTTTTCTCCAGAGTGCCTCCGAGTGTTGGCAGATCTGTGGACTATGGGCGCCATTGTATATACGATTGTATCGACAACAATTGTAGGGTCTATATACATTATATATACATGGTATGTACATTGTGTAGGCCTATGCATTGTATCTACATTTTATCTATGAATATTCTTGAGCCTAATTGTATTTAGCCTGTATATACATTGTATATAGATTGTATGGGCCCATACATTGTAATTACATTGTATTGACATTGCATATGCATTGTATGTATGAATATATATGAGCCTGATTGTATCTAGCCTGTATATACATTGGATATACACAATGGCGGCTCTAGGTTTTTCATCGGGAGGGGGAGGGGCAAGGAGGGGCTGAGGTCCCGAGAAGGGGGGCCAATTGTATACCTGAATTTGTCGAAACTGAGAGTGCTAGGTGTCAGACCAGATACATGTATATGCATTATAGAGCAACATGAATTCTTCACATCAACAAACTGAATATTTGGGAATAGAATGACTTCATTTAAAAGTAAAGCATTAGCTATGCACATTACATACACTTAATGAAAAGCAAGTTTACGATTGCCACGTCAAGAGTTAAACTGATCCACAACGGCACCTATGGTAATGGACTCTTCACGAACAGATTCAATCGACAACATTGGCAGACTACTTAGACGAATATCATAGTGCTTTTTAGATATGTCTTAATTTTAGAGCAGAAAAGCTTTTCCAACAGGCTGTTGATGTTACTGGTAAAACAATGGCTATGTTTGACATTCTGCACATTTCATGAACAGCAATTTTGTATGGTTCCATAAAGAAGCCAGAACTATCATTGTGGTCATATAAGTTGCACATAAACTAGAATGCATTAGCAGGCCCCCAACTTAGGGAATTTCATGGCTGAGGTCTTTAACATTACTGTCCTTACAAAAGTGCAAAAGACACAATGTTATCATTATAATTATTTCAAGAAATATGTTTGGCATAAATGCAATAAGTGAATGGTCATAGAATGTCTATTTAGTTCAGAAATGCGCTGCCTAAATGTGGCCTGTGTGTAGAGCTCTGCGCCGACCTAGACGTTTCGGCGGCGGCGCGTCGGTCATTTTTTGTATAAGTGAATGTTACTGTCCTTACAAAAGTGCAAAAGACACAATGCTATCATTATAATTATTTCAAGAAATATGTTTGGCATAAATGCAATAAGTGAATGGTCAGAGAATGTCTATCTAGTTCAGAAATGTGCTGCCTTAATGTGGCCTGTGTGTAGAGCTCTGCGCCGACCTAAAAAATTCGGCGGCGGCGGCACGACGCGGCATAATCAGCGCAGTGTTCTATAAGTCTTAGCATGCCTGCTTCAAAAGTTGTTCGGCAAGGTAACTTGCATTATAATGATATGCATATTCCACATTCTTTTTTGCTGTTGTCCGACCTCAAATTTTTATTCAAGAGAAACAATTATTCTCAGAAACAGACGTTTACGATCAAAAAGCAACAAATAACAATTTTATTTTCCCTTATCAAAGCACGCCGAGCAGTAAAACGTGATCAGAATTCACCACCTTTCCAGATTTATTGGTCAATAACCCGAATGACTTCCACATGAAAGTTTTTCCATCATTCTCAATTATTATGTACTAGTCGTTCAACCTAAGCAGCCCAGTCGCAATAGTAGCAGTCGTTGAAGCAATGGAAGTAGTAACAGCAACAGCAGCAGTAGGTGGAGTAGCTGAAGTAGCAGTCGGATCAACTTATAACAACTTACGGTACGAGCATTGGCAACAACAGCAGAACAATGGATAACATTTATTCGTATCCATCGCCACCAAATCTAATAAATGGCTAGAGTTACCCAGGGTCTCATCGTGATGATGAAGATCGAATGTCTTTTTATTATGTTGATATGTCAACTTGCATTTTAATAAAGCGCATTTTATAGCGCATATCTCACAAGGTCTTTTTCTCTGCACAAGCCATAATAAAGGAGAGAAGAAAAGGAGCAGTCCCTCAAGCGAGGTTGAAGTATGAAGTGTTAACGGCTTCATTATCTGAGCCTCATCATACGAGGGTGGATGGTCAACGCTGATTTGAATCCCAAAACACTCGATTGACAGTTCAGTTATTAGGCCTACACTGTCGAGCGTATGATGCATGTTAAATGTCATTTGAATCTAGACTTAATATTACATTAGGCTTAGGAATGCACAATGAGCAAGATAAAATGTCTCCAACTATTAGGGCCCTAATAAAAACAATTATCAACGTAATGTAAGTATGTTGGTACTTACACATTTCCAGAAACTTGTTTGTCATCCTGCAAAAATGATGTGTGAATAGCCCTACTTGAAATAATCCAGGCAGTCGATTACACGGCGAAAATGGTGCTATAGTAGCTCGCAAGCGAAATTATTAGTGTTGTCGTAGGATAATCAGTAAAACTTTTAGTGATTGTCCTAACACTGGTGGCTATGGCAGATTTCCTATGTAGGACTATTGAGGAGTCGATGTCGATGGTTGGGCAGCAGTGTAATTGCAATTTCCCACTGCCACCCAACGCAAAGTGGATCGTTATTTGTCCAGGTGAATAATTGAATACTTAACAGTCAGTTCTCTGAAGAAAAATATGAAGCGTATCTGCTTAAACTGCGTATGAAGAAAGCCAGACTTTTGTGGGCCTAGGCGTAAGTGACCTGTGACCATAGTCTTTCCGGACAGCAGGAACATCGACGTGTGTGAAAACGCTTTGCGGCTGTGCACAGACCATTGATAAATTACCCAGGGGTCAGAGACTGAACTTTACTAATGGAACTGTGAGTTGATATCTATAATGAAATAATGAATGGAACATATGAAAGAGGAAGACCACTTAGGGAATGGCAGATGACTTTGAAGAATGGGGTGGAACAAGTCTCTACAAGTAAGTTTAATGACGTTGTGGAGAGAAGTGGCTAGAAAGGTCTACGGGCGATGAGTCATTGGTTGTTGGTTGATTGAAAATATGCCAAGTTCACGAAGGCCACGGACAGACAGTATATGTGGCCATATATAAATACACGAATATATATATGATATTATATATATAACTATGTACATATATGTGTGTATATCAATGTGGATATGCATTTAGTGTATAATGTGTGTGTGCGTACGTGTGTGTGTTTGTGAGTGTGAACACATCAGCGTGGGTTTGGCGGCGCGCCGACCAATTGTCGGCGGGCGGCGGCTGCGCGCCGAGTCCGAGAAATCGCCGGCGGCGGCGCCAACGAAATGTCGGCGGCGTGTCGCGGCCTGCGTGATCACTTGAGAACGTTGTTCCACAGTTTCATCAACTGCCGAGCTAGAAAAACGGACAGGCATTAAGCGGACAGTCGAACACGTTGCTTAGTTAGTACTTGGTCAATTTAACAATTCTTATTTTCCTCTTCTGCCTTTTCTTTGAAAGTCAGTTTTATGTTTGACAACGTAGGCAGCTGTAGATAAGTCAACTTTTGAAGATTGGAGTTGAATTTATACAATATGTACATACATAATAATAAGAAGCATCTAGCTTCAAGCCTTCAACTGCTGTTTCAAAATTTTTCATTTGTCCCATCAACATTCTCTAGCATAATATACCAACGCATCTAATTGATCACTTCTAATTCTAATTAGATCTCTTCGCTCGGCCTCTACAGGCGACTTTGTGGTTCCACATGCTCATTCCGCAATCAGGCAAAATAGAGCTTTTGCAATTGTGGGTTCCCGTGTGTGGAACAACCTCCCATCTAACCTGCGCTGTCTCCCGCGCGACCTGTCTGGCTCTTTCTATAAACTTCTCAAGACTTTCCTTTTTGACCGGGCCTGGGTCGGGAGCGCCTCTGAATAGTTATCTTGAAGAGGCGCTTTATAAATTGCATTGATTGATTGATTGATTGATCACTCATATTATGGCAAGCAACAATATGGCAAGCCCATCCAGTATCACTGATCTGCTGGAAGTGCCTTGCCAGATCCCTAGGATGTAACTCACAATGTGCTTCAACCCGTTTCTTATGAACAAGAGAACTTGAAGCAAAAACGTACAGCCTTTCAATTGTAAGTGATGTACAAATCTGTAGCTTCTGGAATAGATTCTTTAATTGAAATTACTTTCAATTAAAGTGCGTGGCAATGGAAATACATGGCCAGTGCCCTCCAACTGCTGGACACTATTATTAACACAACTCATTACACTTGCACCGTCATGACCTTGACCAACTAGACCTGAACCTATGCTTGCCCCAAATGACTTAAGAGCATCTAAAATATGCCATGACAATTACTTTGCATCTAATCCGATTGCCGATTTTGAAATCTAGAATATATTCATTAACTTTCTTGTTGACAAAAAATCGTACTACAAACAATATCTCTTCCTGCATTTCTCCAATCGACAAGGATTGAAAACTATATAAATTCATTGACCTCTTCTATTACATGATCTCTGACCATATCTATCACTAAAGCAAGTAAGTAAGTGATTATGTGAGAATGTTCTGCAAACATAATTTCAGATTTCGTTATGCAAGTTAGTACTTTGTGCCTTTGAGAATGCCTCGAAAAAAATAATTATGAACTTCATCATGCATCATACCTCAGCAAGTAAATATTAAATCTAAATGACACCATATTTCACAGTACATTGGGGAAAAATCTGGGGGCCAGTTGGGGGCCACGAGCTCAGTTGAGGGGGGGGCCATGACCCCCTGTGAAGCCGCCACTGTATATACATTATATCGACAATTAAAAGTATAATTAGACGGACTAACAGATCAGTTTAGAGTCATTGGGAGTTTAATTAGAGCAGGGATTCAGAGTTTAAACTAGGCTTACAGCTAGATCAGTTTTAAGAGTTCGGCGATAATTGTGTTGATCTTTATGAATAAATACGAAGTTAGCATAACGCGTGTCAGTCTGTTCATTGAATCTAAACTGCGTCGCCAACATTGATAATTGCTCTCAACATTGCGCCAAAAAGCCATAATTACCCGCCGGACTGCCGAACTCGGGAAGTCTACCTCATGTGGTAGGCCTACCGGAAGTTTAGGGGAGCTCCCGAACTCCCTTTTGACCAAAAAATTAAAAGCATTATAGTTTTGGCCTTCAGTGAAAGAGGCGAATTAATTATAGTGCCTCTCAAACACCCTTCAACGTCTAAATCGACGTCGAATGCGACGAAACACAAGAGCCGCCATCTTTGGTTTTCGCCTTTAAGCTGGTATTAACGGACTTAAACCTACCTCTAAGTGGGATTAGACTTATACCCCGACTAGAGGGCTAATACCGTCTCATGAATAGCGATATAACCCACTAGTCTGGTATGGGCCACATTTACTACGGGTAATAGAGTTAACCCTGTCTTGTGAATGCCGCCCCTGAGCTAATAACCTGTGATGATGAAATTGTCATGCCTCGAGAATTGATAATGCGTCGAGATGAAATGTCCAACTCCGTGGTTAGAAACACAAACCCGGATCGATCGTCCGAATAATCGATCGTGTCTTTTGTAAGCACCGTGACCTTGCCGCCGGAACCCGTTGAATTTGTGATAACCGAACCTAGGAGGAGTGAACGATTGAAGGGGAAACCTAGGCATAGTTATAGAGAATTAGCCCAGTACCCTTTGAAGTCGAATACTAGTAGTTCATTATCTGATAGGCATCATGGGGGGTTCATGTTGCTTGGAGAAAACCACGAGGGACAACCCAGCTATAGGTGCTCTCATATGCATGCGATGAATTAGCAACCCGGAGCGAGGGCACGGGCACCACAGTATTGTAAGACGTAGAGCACACAACCATGTTCTGCCACCCAAAGACAGCTCTCAATTTATCCCCAGATTATTATATAGGGGTTAGAAGCGCTCTGATAACCGAATCTTTAATATAACATTATCACCAATTGTTGAACCCGTAGTACAACTGCGGCAAACTTCGATTCACCTCACTTCTGTGTAGCAAATTTGTGGCGAACCCCTCTTAGGTCCGGCACCGGGCGTTCACGTATCAGCAACAGTTGGGGTGAACGCCCAGGGAAAACCTTGAGTTCCTTCCCGTCTTCTCCTGGTACCCCGGAAGGCTGAGTCCGAGGTTCTCCCTTCTTCTTGACTGCCCGCTGAGTAAGAACTGCCCAGTCTGGCGCAGGATTTGACGACTGCTACTAATGCGAAAGTCACTAGGCTAGAGACGGAATCACTTGTTGTTCGACGAATATTCTTTTAATACAAACTAAAGGCAACAGCCAACATTAAACTCGTGAAACAGAATCAAAATAAAACGACACAGTCATTGTCGATTCGAGCTCTAATGTTCTTCGATTATCGGTCTAACAACTACCAACTACCTCTACTGCTCCTGCTGACTGCTCGCTAATCACATGCAGTCGTCCCTTATATAGCTGCCAGAGGTAGCACAAATTGCTCCCATAGGGAGCACAAATTGCTCCCATAGGAGTACAAATTGCTCCCACAGGGAGCATAATATGTTCCAACTCGGGTGCACCGGCGACAACCGCCACACGCCTCCCCCAGTAGCGAATGGGATGCACCCATTCCAGGCAACACGACAAAATATAAATCAAGCCCATCAACAAAAAGTTCACTAAAGCAATAGCATTAGCACGCTATCCTAACTATTGATGACGAACTAAAGTTCCAAGGCTAACTGACCGTCTACGCGGCCTAAGCACCCTATCAACAGTTCAGTACCGAAAACCTAATTCTGCAATCACTAATATAATAAACGCACCAACCCCGACTGGGGCGATGCACAATCATCAGCAACTTAAATTCAAAGTCAAATTATCATCAGACATATGAGCAACAAATTCACATAAATGGTTCAGGTGAAAGCACAGATACGTTAGTGAAGACTGCCAGAGGAGCCGAAATTGCTCCCTCAGGAGCACAAATTGCTCCCACCGGGAGTACAAATTGCTCCCACGCCTTTTCGCCGCGCCTAGTGAAAGCGGGCAGGACGGCGTCTCTCACGCTGAGGACGCCGGTACGTCGTATCGGCCACGACGGGAAGAGCAGTCGTAGCAGTGCCTACTTCTGTCGCCCCATCATTCGCGCACAGGCGTAATTTGTCAACGTGTTTGATGAATGGGCGAGAGTTCGTCGACTTGCGAATACTGTAGTTGGCTGGCCCGCACCGTCACTCGCCGAAATAAGGGCCAGTATACAGGGATTGCCATTTAGGACTACGACCCTGGTAGCGACGCGGAGTGAAATACCATACGCGGTCTCCTGGAGCGAAGTCCGCTGGACGAACGCGTAGATCGTGGGCCCGTTTCTGGCGCTCGGCGGCGACCTTCAGCTGCTCCCGCACCAAACGATAAGCAGCCTCCATCCGATCGGCGAAGTCTCGGACATAATTCGGATCAGCAGAGTCTGTGAGCTTCACGCCCGGCGGCCTCCCGTAGACCAGGTCTATCGGTGCTCTGGCTTCTCGACCGAACATGAGAAAGTTCGGGGTAAAGCGAGTCACCTCGTGTAGTGACGACCTATAGGCGGCCAGGACATGGGGCAAGAAATCATCCCAGTCTCTTTGATGGCTGCTTAAATCTTTACCCTGCATGACAGTGAGGGTCCTGTGAAAACTCTTCATTAATCCTTTTCCCGCTGGGGTGATAGCTTGATATCCGGACCTTGCCTATGCCCAACAGTTTGCACAGCTCCCGGAATAAATTCCCTTCTGAAATTCGTCCCCTGATCGGTAAGTATCTCCAGTGAGACCCCGTACCGGACAATCACATTATCGACTAAAGTTCGGGCGACCGATGTCGCATCCTGGTTAGTCATGGCTATAGCCTCGACAAACTTGGTGAAGTTGTCCATTACAGTCAGAATGTAAATGTGCCCCCTTCTACTTTGAGGGTGAGAACCAGTAATGTCGATGCTCAACCTCTCCCAGGGTTCTCGCACTGCATGGGCAGCAGTGCCCCTGCCGGGGCGGACGCCCACAGTGGTATCTATTACAGGGAGCGCATTGTCGGCAAAAGCGCCTCACATCCAGAGACCACCCAACCCAGTAACCTCGGCGTCTTACTTGTCAGCGGGTCCGCCGCCTACCAAGATGGCCCCCGGTCAACCCCGTATGTGCGAGCCCCAAATACTCGTCCCTCAGCCTCTTGGGAACCAGGGCCTGTTCTACGCCGTCGGCGTCTTCCGGTAAATTACCCCGTCCCGTATATAGGGGCGACCCTTTTGGTGACAAAGCACCTTCACAGCCTCGCTTTCACGCAGGATGGCTATCAAGTCCGGAATCTGAGCTCCGTCTTCGACCCAAGGCCTCACTATACTGAGATCGGGATCCTCTCGCTGTGCCCCAGCTAAGCGCTCTATAGCGCCGACTTCCGAGCCTGGTTGGGCCCCATCGGGCGCTTCGATGACTGCTGCGGCCATGCTCCACTCCTCAGACCCACAGTGGAATCCGTATTCCGCAAGCCGCTCCAACCATCGACCTTGTTGGCCAATTGGCTCCGGCGTGCGTTGTAGCCACTGCAGGGCGGCCTGGTCCGTTCGCAACACGAATGGCCGCCCCTGCAGATACTGCCTGAAGAGTTTCACGAAATGTACTATCGCTAACAACTCTTTTTGGGTCAAGCAATAGTTTCTCTCAGCCGAGGACAGCAACCTACTCCCATATACGATTACTCGTTCTTCTCTATCTATCCTCTGGGACAACACTGCTCCGATGCCAACGTCACAGGCATCGCAGTCCAATACATGTGTCCCTTCATCCTTGGGCAAAGCCAGGACCGAGGTAGTCGTTAAAGCTCGTTTCATCTGGTCGAAGGTCCGTTGGCAAGCGTCATCCCAAACAAAAGCTCGCCCCTTCTTGGTAAGCTCGAACAGAGGAGAAGCCAACACCGAAAAGTCCCGAATAAACCTAAGACAGTATGAGCATAGCCCGAGGAAAGATCGTATATCCTTCAAGCGCTGCGGGACCGGCCACTCGACCACATTGCGAATCGTCGCACTATCCACAGCAACTCCCTCTGGGGTCACACATGGCCAAGGAAATTAACAGTCCTACACAGCAGGTTGCACTTACTCGGCTTTAGCTTAAGACTAGCTCCCGCAGACGCTCAACCAATCTCAATCGCTCCAGATGTTGCTGGAGGGTCCTCCCGAAAATAATTACATCGTCCAGATATAGTAGACATGCCTCAAAATTAAGTCCGAACAAGACGATGTACATAAGCCTCTTGAACGTGGCGGGCGCATTACAGAGCCCAAAGGGCATCACCTTCCAACAGAGTTAACCCTACGAGTTATGAACACCGTTTTGTCGGCGTCCTCCACTCATATATCCGGGGAAGCGGATAAGATTCCTTTCTCGTCCGTTCGTTTAATTGCCGATAGTCTATGCAAAAGCGTAAGGACCCGTCCTTTTTACAGGCCAACGCCACGTTAGTCGACCACTCGCTAGCAGCAGGTTCTATTCGCTCTCTGCCCCCAGCAAATTATACAACTGCTCATCAATCGCCACTTGATGTGGCAACGACTGTCTATGTAGGGGTTGCCTAACGGGGGGCGCATTCCCCGTGACAATCCTATGCTTCAGAACTGACATCCTTCCAAGATCTAATTCTCCTTCGGAAAAGACATTGTTAAACTCCCGTAGTAGCTCACCCAATCGCGCCCGGATATCAGGCGTCACCTCCTCCGGAAGGTCGGACAGTATGCCCTCGTACGACGGCGCATGGCCGCCAGGCGCTCGACTTTCACCTACTCACCTCGACCTCCACCGGGTGAAGTCCCGCGATTACCTGATCCTTACCGAATTGGACAGGGTCGTGCCTTAAATTAACTACTCTCACTCGAGTTGTGTCGGCACTATCTCCCAGCACGATCCGAGCGAGATGAACGCCCGGCCTAATTTCCTGGGTCTCAGTCATGCAGGCTGGCGCTACAGAAGCCAAATCCCCGTACAGCGTACGCACGGGTACGTCGCTCTGACATTTCGGTTGAATAGCCACGTTTTCAGCGACGGCAACTCGCCTACACCAAATGGACCAATGCCTTTCACCAAGGGTATGCGTTGGCGGCCGATGAATAATGCACCGGACCCGAAGCCTAAGCGACAGTGATGCTCCCTGAGCCAATCCATTCCCAACATAATTTCAGTTATCTGGTTAGATACCAAAAACGCACTAGAGATTTCCAACACCGGACGTACCTTGACGGGCAGCCTAACCTCCCTTAGAACATTTATATTGGACCCGTTAGCAGCCATCAAGAAACTAAACAGGGATGAATCTATACCCTTACCTGAGCAGATGCAGGCGCGAAGCTCACCTCAGACCCGGTGTCGACCAGGCACAACTGCTGATGTCCGTTGAGCGTCACCCGAATGTAGATCGCGTTGCTGGTTGCTCGGTTCGGAGCCGTCGGCCTCGTGGTGTGGTTGACGACCTCCATAGGCGTTGGCTCGGCGATCTCCGGTGCGGCGTCGTCGTCGCGTCGATCCCGACCCTGGCGGCAGAGCGGAAGCAGGTCGTCGCTGCCGATGGTCACCGGCATGGCGAACGTCCAAACCCTGGTCGTCAGGCGGCGTGGATCTGCGAGCGTCTGTCCCCGTCCGTCCCTGCCGATGGTCACCTGCGGGACGAACGTCCAGACTCTAGTCGTCAGGCGGCGTCGTTCGGTTCGTCATCTCCCGGAGTTTTCGGTCGAACTTGGCCTCCAAGCCCCGCTGCCAGCGTCTCTGTTCTTGCTGCTTGGTCAGGAAGCGCTCCAGCCAGGCCTGTAGTTGCGAACTCTCGTCAGTCTCTTGAGTCCCACGAACGCAGTTCGACGGTCGCCTTCGGTCGTCCGAGTCCATCGTCGCCCGGTAGGCTTCCAGGTGAAGCGCAGTGCGATACGCCTCGTCCAAGGTCTTCGGCTCTCGCTTGCGTACCTTGAGCGAGAGCTCCCGGTCTCTCATGGCCTCCAGGAAAGCGTCCTTCGCGATGATCTCGGTCGTCTTGTTGGATGGCACAGCATAGGCGAGGACGACCAAGCGACGTATTTCATGCAGCAGGTCGCTCAAACTTTCTTCCGTTCGTTGGCGTCGGTAGTAGAGCTGGGCACGGAAGGTTTCGGCTCGGCCTTCCGTTCCGTACCGCTGGCGCAACCGCTCGACAAGCTCCCCATAGGTCTCGTCCTGCCCGAGCCCCAAAGTCCCAGCAGCTGGGTCGCGGCCTTCTCCGGAGCGCAGCGTAATTAGTCGATTCGGTCCACGGCGGTCTATCGGTTATGTCTGGCGCACACCTCGAACTGGGTCAAGAATGATTCGAGCGACCTACTCCCGTCGAACTTGCCGGGCTTCATCAGCGACGGTTGGCTGAGTAAGGACTGCCCAGTCTGGCGCAGGATTTGACGACTGCTACTAATTCGAAAGTCACTAGGCTAGAGACGGAATCACTCGTTGTTCGACGAATATTCTTTTAATACAAACTAAAGGCAGCAGCCAACATTAAACTCGCGAAATAGAACCAAAATAAATCGTCAGTTATTGTCAATTCGAGCTCTAATGTTCTTCGATTATTGTCTAATAACTACCAACTTCCTCTACTGCTCCTGCTGACTGCTTTCTGATCACATGCAGTCGTCCCTTATATAGCTGCCAGGGTAGCACAAAATGCTCCCATAGGGCGCACAAATTGCTCCCACCGGGAGCACAGATTGCTTCCATAGGCAGCACAAATTGCTCCCACCGGGAGCACAAATTGCTCCAATAGGGAGCACAAATTGCTCTCATAGAAGCATAATTTGCTCCCACAGGGAGCACAAGATGCTCCCATTCGGGTTCACCGGCGATAACCGCCACACAACATTTATCGGTTTGATGTTAATTCTGAACTTTTACTGATCACTATCACACGTGTTAGCATTTTTTTGTCAGATTGTATTGAAGAGTTATAAATAAACGAATATTATATATCTCCTATATTAGCTAATGCTTTTTAAACACTAGCCTAAATGCAAAGTTGTCTCGAGACAGTTTTTTAGTGTCTCGGTCTCGGAATCCTGCTGTCTCGGTCTCGGTCTTGGTCTCGAGGTAGTGTCTCGAATTTTTAGAAACTGTATGTGAGTCTTGTTCTGTCTCGAACAAGCGGTCTCGATAAGTGTGTTATCGTTTCGCGCTAACTGTCTGAAATTTTTGCGCTAGAAACTGAAACCGGAATTTGCGATAAACGGTCATTCTGGTTAACGCGCAAGTCACATGATACTGAAATCGATTAAATTGTCTTAAAGTGGAAAAATGTCTGAGAGAGAACCTGAAATTGTGAAGTTTGCGTTTACGCAATATGAAGTTAGGTCTATTTATAAACAATAGCCACTGATTGTTAGTTTGTCATTGATGTAAAACCACCATAACCGAAACGATCGGAACAACCTTTAGTTTCTCAGGGTGAGTAAGGATATACGCAAATTTATAATTTCGTTTGGTATTTGGTATCGAATTTGCTTGTTTGAAATCGTTTAGAAGATTTCAGACGTGCTTTCTGTACTATTTAGAAGATAAGCCGAGGAATAAATATCGAAAAAGATAAAACTCGGCAATATAAAAACTGTTTTTGGGAATTGATACAATATAGATTATAATTAAGTTTCAAATTGGAATTACAAATGAACCTTATTCCCGAAAACTTAGACATTAGTATTTACAGCCTTTTATATTGGATCACTTGTCTTTTACTGGTTCGAACTGTCTTGAACCTAGTGTCTCGGTCTCGGTCTCTGTACCTCACTGTCTCGGTCTCGTCTTGGTCTTGAAGTTTAAGGTCTTGCATACAACACTGCCCAAATGCCATTTGTGAAGATTGAAGATTGTTGTTATCCAAAAGAAAGTGGAGAGATTAGACATGCTTGAAAATAGAAAAAAAATCAGGACAACGAATGCTCACGGACAAGAAAGTCAGAGTCGATTTTTGTATCCGCAACCATGCCAAAGCTCGACTACATATGCATCTGGGGCGGTATTCACAAGAAAGAGTTACGGTAATACGGTATTAGAGCCTATTTCGGGGTGGCTATACCCTGGCTAAAACTAACCCGCGGTAGCTATTCACGAGCGCGACTTAGCGGGCGGAATAGTTAGTCTGGGTACAAGTACCGTATAACTGTAGATGACAGGCTACTGCGCATGCGCAAAAATGTTTATGCGCTATGATACTGCTAAAGCTAAGAACGTTCACAAGCGTAAATAATTTTGTTGATCATTACGTCAACATGAACGACTGCATTACCCGTTTATTAAAGCTGTATTTGTCTGGAAATTGCCTATAAGCCATTAACTATCGGCAGTGGCTTTGGCACAATAAATGATATTCCTCCGCTTCTCAACTTACGCATTAAAGTTATTCTGACCCCTGTGGAAACTGGACCTAGACCATTATCGGAACTACCCTTAGGACAACCACTCCGATTAGACGCAGCGTTCGTGAATAAGCAGGTGCTATAGCGTTGTAGAGTTGTTAATTGTGAGAACAAACCAATCCCAGCCAATAAATTGTAGGCCTATCCTTATTATACACACTGCGCTATAGTGGCGACATTTCGCATGCAATTTCGTCAGGCATCTCGTCAAATTTGAAACATGTTTGACCCAAAAATTAAAAGCGATATAACTTTGGCGCTCGGTGAAAGAGGCGAGTAAATATAGTGCCTCTCAAACACCTTTCAACGTCTAAATCGACGTCGAATGCGACGATTCACAAGGGCTGCCATCTTGTTTTTCGCCTTTAAAATGTAAATGCAAATGTACATCCATCGAAAATTTCTCAGCGCCCACAAAAGCCACGTCAGGGAGACCAGCTTATTCATCGGCGCTATGCCAAATCAAGTCCGCAATAGCCAATCCTCTCGTTTCCTTTCGGTGTCTGGTCGAGATCCAGGGAGTCATGCCGAGGAGACAGCATTATGCTACGATGGTAGTCGATGATGAGGGTGGTCATGTGGTGGCACAGGAGTAGAATCTAGATAGGACACATTGAAGAGTTCGGTTTTTAGTCGTGAATGGAAACTAGCGGGGGATAATGAAAGCGGAGGAGAGGTTATATTTTTAGTTGAGATGTGGGGATGAGCAAACTTACGGAGTTCTTTTGGGAGTCCGTTCCAAAGTGCTGGCGCAGCATAGACTAAGGAGCGGTTGCAGAATTTCAGAGACGATGAGACTGGAGGTCGAGATAGAGAAAGATATGAACATGACGATGAGCTAGTTGATCCGGGCGGTTGGATTGTAAGGAGTTAACGAATGTTAGAGGGTTGACAGGTTT
Organism: Bimastos eiseni; assembly: GCA_959347315.1. Classification (NCBI taxonomy): domain Eukaryota; kingdom Metazoa; phylum Annelida; class Clitellata; order Crassiclitellata; family Lumbricidae; genus Bimastos; species Bimastos eiseni. The sequence goes on from OY365810.1 coordinate 19,475,283, forward strand.
GAAGTGCGTTGTAGGTGGATAAATTGTAGGTACAATTTTGTAGTGGATGCGTTGAGGCACTTTTAGCCAATGAAGTGATTTTAAGACAGAGGTTATAGGATGGTGTTTCGGGGTTTTAGTGACTGCGCGGGCAAGAGGATTCTGAATTGTTTGTAGGCGTCTTATTTGTGAGGAATCAATGTTGTGAAAAAGAGAATTGCAGTAATTTAGCTTTGAGTGAACAATTGATGTGGCTATTATGCATGCAGTCTTGTAGTTAAGAATTGGGCGCAATCTACGAAGGTCGCGGATGTGCATATAGCAGGTGCGAGATAGCTGAGTGATGTGGTCAAAAAAGGTAAGGTTCTTATCGAAGATGACTCCAAGATTGCGGACAGGAGAAAAGTAAGGCACAGGATAAGTTGGGTTCGTTTGAAGCAGGTCGGAGGGGTATATAAGTTTGTTGAATTGCTCACGGAGGCCAATGATGAGAAATTCTGTTTTCGAAGGGTTTAGACAGAGAAGGTTGGTGGTCATCCAAGTTGATATGAGGGCGATGGTGCTTTGAATGTGATTTAATGCATCTGTAAGTGATTGAGAAGAGAAAGATAAAAACAGTTGTGTATCGTCAGCGTAAAGGTGGTGATATACAGAAGACGAGGAAATGATTTTGCTGAGTGGGGAAGTTTATAGAATGAATAAAAGAGGCCCAAGAACAGAACCTTGAGAAACACTGCAGGTGAGGCAGTGAGGACTGTCTGAGTGACTAGAGGCATTGACAGTGAAAGAGCGTGAAGAAAGGTATGATTTGATCCAGGATAGGGCAGTACCAGAGATTCCAAATGTAGAGGAAAGGCGTTTGATAAGAATGGCGTGATCTATGGTGTCGAAAACGGCAGAAATGTCTAAGAGGCACAGGCAAGACACTTGTTGGCGACCTATCGCCATAACAAGTTTGTTGTGTAATGAGGTGAGTAGTACTTCTGTAGAGTGATGTTTGGTGTATGCAGATTGATTTGGGTTGAGGAGATTGTTTGAGGTTAGGAAGCCGTTGAGACGAGAGAGAACAACTCGTTCCGAGAGTTTGGATAAGAGAGATTAAAAATTGGCCGGTAAATGGACAGAAGTTCTTTGTCTAAGGATGGTTTCTTGAGGAGTGGTTTAACAATCGAGTCCTTGAAAAGCATAGGAAAAGCGCCGGTTGATAGAGACAGGTTGATGATCTTCGTAATTGTAGGAACGAGAAGAGTTGCACAGCCTTTTAGTAAGGAGGTTGGAATTGGATCGAGCTCACATTGTGTGTTTTGAGAGGCTTGGATGAGGGTCATGATTTCTTCGTCAGTTGCAGGCTCGAATATGTCAAAAGATGTACCAGGTGGCCGTGATCGTCTGAGGATGATGATGATGATTGTGATAGGAGAGTCTGTAACGAGAGACGGAGAGAGGATACTTTGTCGGTGAAGAAAGATGCAAAAGAATCGGCAATGGATGCATGTGGAATAGAGTTTGGAAGAGAATTAGAGGAGCGGCGGTGGAGAAGATTATTAACAGTTTTCCAAAGATTTCAAGGATTGGATGAATTTGAGTGAACGAGAGATGGTAGGTAGTGCTTCTTGGCTGAGAGAAGTTGGCTGTGGTATCTGTTTGTTACGGTTTTTAGTCTATTGAGAATGGATACGTCGTATGTTCGTTTGTATGATCGATCGTTCCAGGCGACGGCGCGATGATTTTAGAGCTTGCAGAAAAGCGTTGAACCATGGATTTTTTGCATGAGATTCAGGCTTTGTGATGATTGGAACTGGTATTAGCGGACTTAAACCTACCTCTAAGTGGGATTAGACTTTGCCCTCTAGTCGGGGTATAAACCCCGACTAGAGGGCAAATACCGTCTCATGAATAGCGATACGATATGGTATAGGCCATATTTGATACGGGTATTAGCGTTAACCCTGTCTTGTGAATACCGCCCCTGCAATCTAAAAAGATTTCCGGAGGATGTGCTCCCGATCTCTGTTAAAAACCTAAAATTAGGTGGAACGCGGAGTTTGTGGGAAGTTGCGCCAATGACTTAGGGGTGGTGGGGGTGGGGTTTAGACGCCTCTGCTGGTTAAGAAGTCGGGACATTTAAAACATGAATTCTCGACGATCTCGATCATGTAGGCCTACAAATTTACGGCTAACCTACAGGCTATAACGTGGCGTGAGTCCACCGCGGCAAGATTGTCCACTGCAAGATCAAGAAATTGGCCTTAGGATGACATAAAAATGTAAAATAAATGGTTATAGCACATATTAAATAAGATGATTTACTGTACACATTCGCTTGTTTTTACTAAAACAACTATTCGTTGTAGGTTTTCTTCACTCGAATGCAAAGGATTTTGTTATGTAAACACGGTGTTTTACACCTTTGTCGCTAGAGGGCCAGCCTACACGGACTACATTTGTTGGGCACGTCAGAGAGATTCCAGAACTCCTGCCACTAAATGTGAACCGCGGTCATGAATATTCACGAGTTTATTTTTAGCTCAACCAATCACAATTTCTGAAGAGCCACCAATCTGATAAAGCTTATCGGCGGTCATTCCAGACACACAGACACGGTGACCGGCAAGTTCTACAATAGCAAATCGTAAAGTGTTGGGCCAAAGCAGTCCTAAGTGACAAGTCCAAGAAATTTTGACATCTTTCTAACTAGATACTATGATACATGTCACAGGACAATCTAATCTAATTTAATCTTATAACATAGTTCTAGTAAGTGTATATTTACAATGGTTATAATCTCATTAATCCCAAGTCTGTCTTTCAGATGAAGCTACGGCTCGATTGTAATGTAATGTAAATCCTCAAAAACTCAGCGCCCACAAAAGCCTCGTCAGGGAGACCAGCTTATTCACCGGCGTTATGCCAAATCAAGTTCGCAATAGCCAATCATCTCGTTTACTTTCGGTGCCGAAAGTAAAGTGCGACGTCATTAGAAACAAGAAATCGGTGGAAGATGCTTATCTTTCTAATGACTTGCATGAATACCTTCTGGCAAAGGATACAAATTGCTTTTGGAAAACTTGGCAAACAAAATTTAGAGCTAAGCATAAGCCCCCTTTATCTGTAGATGGGCATATAGGTTCAAGAGACATTGCCATGGCCTTTGCTACATGAGTCAGTTTGTCTTAGGTAGAATTAACTCTCCTATTGCATTCAGTATGGGTGTAATTTTATCCTATGAAGAATTAACTCTCCAGGATCAATGTGTCCTAGGTAGAATAACTCCCCTATTGCGGTATGGGACTCAATTTATCCTAGGAACAATTAACTCCCCTATTGCACTACATAATATGGATCAATTTATCATAGGAAGAATTAACTCCCCTATTGCATTCAGCATGGGAGTCATTTTATCCTAGGAAGAATTAACTCCCCAGGATCAATTTGTCCTAGGTAGAATAACTCCCCTATTGCGGTATAGGACCCAATTTATCCTAGGAAGAATTAACTCCCCTATTGCATTACATAATGTGGATCAATTTATCATAGGAAGAATTAACTCTCTGGGAGTCAGTTTGTCCTTGGTAGAATTAACTCCCCTATTGCATTCAGCATGGGAGTCATTTTATCCTATGAAGAATTAACTCCCCAGGATCAATTTATCCTAGGAAGGATTAACTCCCCTATTTCATTACATATGTGGATTAATTTATCCTAGGAAGAATTAACTCCCCGGTAGTCAGTTTGTCCTAGGTAGAATTAACTCCCTGGGAGTCAGTTTGTCCTAGATTGAATTAACTCCTCCTGTTTATTCGCAGGGGGAGTGTGTTTATCCTAGGAACAATTAACTTCTGAGTCAATATATCCTAGGTACAATACACTCCGGGAGTGAATTTATACGGGGTCGGTCTATCTGAATTGGCTCAAATGGGCCAAGTAGACGGCTGAGAAATAACAATTGAAACAATGATCGTGCTCATAGTCCTCATAATTATATGCATCTACACACCTGTACTTGATATGCCACTCATATGCCTTCGTGCCTGTATTCGCTTTAGCTAGTACGGCCATCTTGCAAGCTGCTCGTAGACAGCCTCCCGTCAAACGTGTGAAAAGTGCAACCAAACCCATGCAGTAAGTTTGCTGCAGTTTGCTGCAGTGTTGTAAATCGCGACTTCAAGAGATGTCTTCGTGCCATTGGACACACACTTTTCTAAGTAATAAAAGTAAAAAAGTAAAAAAATCTTAGGGGAGGGGTTTGGCTTAATTTGGGGCGTGTGTGTTAGTCCTGGGGTGTTTATGTTCGAGGGGTTTGTCGGGGAGTGTTTTTGTCCGCGACCCTCCGCCACAACTTCATCTGTGGAATTGATAGGCAGAGGACAAGTAGCGCACCTTTCTCACAGTTTTATTCCGAGTTCTGTATGAAAAATACTTGAACGTTCTTTGTAATTTGGGTGGACCAATGCTCTACGTTTGGCAAGGAAACCAAGTCAAGCACAGGGAGTGCATCACAGACGAGAAATAATGCGTCCTTTTTTGATTGATATAAGTTTATTTAACGACGCATCCATAACGATGATGATATGCGTCAAACACGAACAGTTATACAGAGTACATATTTACATTGTCGATAAGTGTCTTTATGTGTGTCTCTCTTCTAGTTTTAATGTTTCATATGCAATAATGTTTTATAAGTAATATGATATTGTATGGTAGTGTTCATTGTCTATATACAGTAGTCCTAGATCTTCCGACCAGAAACTGCCAGCCACTTGTAGATGGTGTCCAAGCAGCTGGTTTCACCGAGCGCGGTGCTCAGTTCGTACGGCCAGTTTTTCCGTGCGCACATCCGGATGAGTTCGTCCTGGAGGCCCAGCTGGGCCGGGCACTCCAGCAGGAAGTGGCGCACGGTTTCCTGGACGTCACCGCACTCGTCGCAGTTCCCGGTCGGGTGGCGGCCCCACAGCTTCATCTGTGGGTTTAGTATGCAGTGGCCCAACCGGAGTCTGGTCATGATGACTTCCTTACTCCGGTTGGGATCGTTATACTGTTTGGCCATCCTGACGTTTGGCTCCAGGGCTCGGTAGTGCGAGCCAGTGTTGGAGGTGGTCCATTCCGCTTGCCACTTCCCGAGGAAGTGGTCTTTGTACTTCGCTCGAGCTTCCTGGAGCTCGAGCGTCGTCGGAATGGCGATGATGTCATTGTGTAACGCTCGCTTGCAGAGGGTGTCAGCGGTCTCGTTTCCCTCGATGCCGGTATGTCCGGGGATCCAGACCAGGGTTGGGGTCGACTGGGTGCGTTGAGCGTATGCGTCCAGCACGTGGAGCAGTTCCGTGAGCTGCTGTGGTCTGGCAGCGGACTGCTGTCGCTCAACGCTCTGGATCGCGGCGAGGGAGTCGGAGAAGATGACGAGATGGTGTGCATCTGCGCTGGCGGCCCATTCCACAGCCCTCTTTATGGCCTCCAGTTCGGCTGCCAGGACCGATGAGCCGTCGCTCATTCGGCAGCTTTCGTGGTGGCCGCTAGAGGGCACGTAGAATGAGCACGACACCCTACCTGCTGCGTTCTTGGCTCCATCCGTGTAGACAGCCATTCGCGCGTCGTAGGAGCGGATGTGATCTTTGACCAGATCCCTCTTTTTCAGAGGGTCGTTCAGGTCGCCGATCTTCTGTGTCAGAGTGGTGTCTGTCACGGATGGTCGCAGCAGCCACGGTGGTGTTGTGGTGCAGGCGAGCGGTTTGATTTTTGGTGGTTCGATCTCTTGGTCGATGTGTCTTGTTTTGATGCGGATGGGGTCGGTATCGTCATTGGTGTTTTTCAGCTTCCGACCGCTGGTGATGGATTGCGTCGGGTGGTTCGGGATCGCGTTGACCTTCGTGATGAGCTCCATCATCAACCGTTTGCGTCGTAGGTCGAGTGGCACTTCTCTGCATTCTACCTGCAGTGCAGCCAGACTCGTTCCTCGGAGCGCTCCAGAAGCGATACTCAGTGCCTTGTACTGGATTGTACTAAGCACCTTTTTCTGGTTTCTGGAGGCGCTGTCGTAGGCGACGCAGCCGTAGTCGATGACGGAGCGGATGAGAGCACGGTATATCATCAGGAGGGTGTCTTTCGATGCTCCCCAGTGCGAGCCCGCAATAGCGCGCATCAGGTTGAGGCGCGTCTTGCAGCGATCAGCGATGTAGCTGATGTGGTCGCACCAGGTGAGATGTCGATCGAAGATCACCCCCAGGAACTTGACGTTATTGTTGTAGGTCAACGGAGTGGTCCCGAGCTTCAGCGGTCGGTGGGCTGCAGGTGTGCCGCAGCGGTGAAATTCTACGGCAACCGTTTTTGTTGACGACACCTTGAAGCCCCATCCGTCAAAGTACTTTTTCAGTTGGTCCAGATAGTTTTGGAGATGACGCCGGTTCACTTCCGGGTTTGGGCCAGCTCTCCAGATGGCGCTGTCGTCCGCGTAGAGAGAAAGCCTTACGTCGTCCTGTGGCTCCGGTATGTCGTTCAACATGATGATGAAGAGCACAGGGCTGATGACACTGCCCTGTGGGGATCCGTTCTCCATGAGGAAGAGATCGGACAGCTCTGAGCCGACGCGGACACGGATGTGTCGGTCGGTCAGAAAGTCCCGGATCCAGTTGAACATTTGACCGGAGATATTGTGCTGCTGTAGCTTCGACAGCAGCCCATCTGTCCACATTAGGTCGAAGGCCTTCTCTAAATCTACGAAGACGCCAGTGAGGCTGTGCTTTGAATGAATGGCGCGTTGGATGTCGTCTTGAAGGCGGACGATGTGATCCTGGCAGCTTCGCAGTCTGCGGAAGCCCGACTGGTGCTTGTTGAAGCGGTGATTTGTTTCCATGTGCCAGGTCAGCCTGTCGGTCACTAACCGCTCCATCAGTTTGCACAAGACGGATGTCAGTGCGATGGGGCGGTAAGAGTTTCCGTCGTAGGCTGGCTTTTGTGGCTTCTGGATAGGGACAACGATGGAGTTCTTCCAGCAGGCCGGAAGTCGTCCATGTTGCCAGACCGCGTTGTACAGCTCCAGCAAGGCTAGCAGACTTGGATGCGGAAGCTGGGCCAGGATCTCGTAGGTGATGGTGTCCTCTCCTGGACTCGTGTCCTTTCTACAGCGCAGGAGGGCGATTCTCAGAGCCTGGATGGTGAGAGGCTCGTTGAAGGGCTGGTCGTCTGCCGGCAGCTGTCCCCCATGGAGCTCCTTCGAGTGCTCGTCCTCAAAGGCGGATTTGCGCTCTTGGAACTCCACGGTATGGTTCCTGTTGCTGCTGACATCTGAGAAGCACCTCCCAAGATGATTCGCCTTCTCCTGGTTTGTTGTGTAGGAGCGTCCGTCCTTCTTCAGAGTTGGTATGGCCGGTCGTGATCTCGCACCGGACATCTTTCTCATCGTTCCCCAGACTTTTCCGAGCTTGGTCTTGTCGCTCAGCGTGGTGCAGTAGTCTCTCCAGGAGGTCTTCTGCGCGTTCTTGATGACTCTTTGGGTGATTCCTTTGATGCGTCGGTATTCTTCAGCATCCGCCGGGTGCCTGGTCTTCTGCATCTTCTTGCGGGCCTCTGTGCGCTCCTCGACGTGGCGTGTGCACTCGTCGGTCCAGTACGGCACACTCTTGACCTTCTCCTTGGGAGGAGTCGATCGTGGAATGTGCCGCGTGGCGATCTCCAGCAGCGAGCCTAAGAAGTTGGTGTGGCTCGCTTCGATATCGTCGGTGATGTGTGCGACGGTGAGTTCTGCCCTGCAGTCGTCTTTGAAAGCCGTCCAGTCAGCCTTTCGGTGTAGCCACCTAGGGATGAAGGCTTTCTCGACAGGGACTGCTTCCTCGATGTTGATGAGGATGGGCGAGTGGTCGCTTCCCATGGAGTCGTCTAGGACCGTCCAAGTGCACTTCCGTGCCAAGGGCGTCGAGGCCATAGCAAGGTCGAGGTGGCCGGCAGCTCCGGTGGCGTGGCTGGCGGTGGTCGGGGCGCCGGTGTTGAGGGCGACGAAGGCGTTGTCCTCCATGTCGTCCTCTAGTCGGCGTCCTCGTGCATCGGTGGTTCTGCACCCAAATAGCGTGCTGTGCGCGTTGAAGTCTCCCAGAATGACTGCTGACCTGTCTTGGAAGAATCGAGAGTAGATGTCCGGTGGCAGAGGGTTTCCAGTTTGGCGTGGTCGGTGGTAGACGTTAACAATTTTGATCTTACCTGGTAGTCCGTCGAGGGTGATGGTGATCGACTCCGGGACGTCGGTGGTGCTGGTCGTTGAGAAGGCGATGCCGGTCTTCACGAACGTTGCAACTCCTCCTCCAGCCTCTCCAGTGGTTCGGTCATGCCTCACACAGGTGTAGCCGGGTAGCTCGAACTTGATGTTAGTCCTCAGCCAAGTTTCCTGTATGCAGATGATCGTCGGCGGTGTCCGCATCTCGGAGATGCGGTGCCTCAGCTCCCCTACGCGGGGTCTGAGGCTACATGCGTTCCACTGGAGTATTTGGAGGTCCGTGATGGTGGCTGTCGGTTGCAGTGGCTGACGCGGCGCTCGTGGCACCGGAGGAGAGCGCGTAGGCGGTCGTCATCGCGCCGCACACCTGCTCAATCGGAATCCTGAAGACGGCCTGGATGGTGGTAGCTAGGATCTCGATCAGCCTAGAGACAGAGATAGCGCCACCGTTAGTCTCCATGGCTAATAATGCGTCCTGCCAAAGGTCAGAAGTTTATACTCAAATCCAATGAAGAGCTGTAATAGGGTTGACGACGTAATAGGGTTGATGACTCGTATGAAACGTATTTTCAAGGTACAATTCCTTTCGATATCTCATTGGACAGTGGTCTTCGCTTGTATAGTAGGCTTACAGCTCAGCCGGACCAGCTCACAGAGAAACAAACGCAAACAACAGTGACCACAGGCAGCCGCCAAGATTGTTCCACGAGCCGAGTGATCTTGGGCAACCGCCGTATTTATACACCTATAATGGTCCATGGGCTGATATCCTGTATGCGTCTTATTGCGCTTTGGCTCACGGCTTTATATATATATATATATATATACACATATATTATAAGTAGATGTATGTAGAGAGATAGACAGACAACGAACGGCCCAGAGGCATGCAGGCATTTCAATTTAAAGGAATTGACCGGCGGTGGACTTGAATATGGCACTTCTTGACTGTAGCCCCACTCAATGAGTTCAGATTTGATTGACAAACAGTTTGCCGCACAACTGCCCGCCCAGAAAACTTCTCCTTTAATATTATCTGAGATTATTACAGCATCAGTATACTTTGGTGGGTCACTGTGTACTATATGGAATGACTGTCGATAGCTCTTTATGATTGGTGGTCCTTTCAAAAGCGTGATTGGTTGAGCTAAAAAGAGGCTCATGAATATTCATGAACGCGGTTCACATTTAACGACAAGTTTCCAGAACAATGTCTATCTAAGAATAGGTATAGTATAGGTGTCTATTGGTCCTTGATGCAAAACGTGTTTGAACCTAACCAACCGACCCAGTACCGACCTATTATATCGGTTTGTGCGGATGTTTTTAGTCCACTTAAAGCTTAAATAGAACCTGATCGCACTGCTGTCGCTGCAACATGGCAGGACCCAGTAAAGATTCAACTTTAAGGCAGCTGTTTTCCAAACTAGGTATGTATTTTCTAAGCGCGTAGCTTCAGCGGCCGAAGGTTCGACTTAAAAACGCACACAATTATTTCTGTGGCCGAAAATTCTTCGTTTATGTCTAAAAACGATTTTAGCCCTTACCCTGATCCTGAACGACCCTCACGACGCCTAACCTGACCCTAGCCGACCGTGACGATATCAAAATTTATCCCTAACCTACCCTCACAACGCATATTAAAAATTTTAGGTGGTTTTACAGTGGGCAGAGACCAATGGTTGCGCATTAACCAATGGTTGCGCATGCGCGGAGGTGTTCATGCGCTAAATTTTTTTATTTGTTCGGCCGTAGAAGTAGAATTTTTTTATATTTTTGCATGTACCAAAGGTTGAGCTTGTGCAGAGATCATTACTTGCTAAATGTTGTATATTTTTGGCCCTCAAGGTAGCATTTTCTTCTATTGTATTGCAGCCGAACTTTCGTCTGCAGAAAATTCATCCATCAGCTATACATGATTTACAGCGATCAGTCATAGTGTTCCATAATGCCATTACGCCATAACAGAATGCCGTCACATTACGTCATTCCCCATCATGACCACACGACATACGTCATGACCACATGACAACACAACATCATGCAATAACATCACTCGACCATGTATCATGCCATCAGATTAGGCTGCTTTAATCCATTAGGCCAGTGGTTCTTGAACTTTTTGATTCCAGGGACTAGCAATGACTTTTTAATAATTGTTGTGGACCACTAACACCAAATATGAGAACACATTGGTGTATGTAGTAAAGTTAAAGTGGAGAAACGAGCGCCAAAGGCGCAAACCTCCCACGACAAGGGAGTCTGGGGTAGTATTGTAAGCTTCCCCAGTTTGATAGGATAATTTTTGTTGCTGAACTGTATTAAGACTAAATTGTTAATATCATTTGATGTTGGGCTTATGTAAGTATAATACCAAAAAAATATAAAAAAGTTATCTGCATATAATGTTATTGCTAAAAAAATTTTAATGGGCTGTACTATTGTAACAACAACCAAGTATTACAAAATTAATGAAAGTCTTAAATTGTTCATGTATAAAATAATAAAAAATGCTAAGATTAAAAAATAAACAGTTACAGTAATTATAATTAATGAAATGTATGAGCTTGTGTGTACATGCTAACAAGCAAATCAATGCGTGGCTTGATGTCAGCCAAAGCGATTCAAGTGATTGCTGTTTTTGGTTTTTATTAGTGTCATTGAAGAAAATCCTGTTTCACATCTGTAGGTTGAACAACAGGAGCCAAAAATGTCAGAGCTAATTTCGCTAGTTCGTGATATTCAGGACGGACACTGATCCTAGATGCACACAATTATTCACTGTTTTGAAAAATTGCTTTCTAACCATTAGAATTTGCTAATTCAATAAATTTATGATCAAGATTTGTGTTAAGTTGATTGTCTTCATGAACAATTTCTTACCCACTCTTTTCCAGCACGAGGATCTTCCTCATCAGCAAAGCATTGTTTAAATTTAGCTAAATGAGTTGTCAAATGATTCTTTACCGTGACAGTTGGCAATGCCACTTCAGTCTCAGATATTTTTTCACTGTCAATTGCTTTGGAAAATGATGGAAACATATCGTATCTTTTGTTTCCCAGTTGATGATCCACTTTACAATCTTCTGCATTTATCTGTTTGCTTATGCCTTTATGAGTTTCTGTCGTACTCACATGCTTCATTTTTAAATTTAGATTATGTTAGTTTGTTAAATTAATTGATAAATTAAATTATTGTTAAAAAAGTGTAAAAATAATTTGTTTTACTAAACATTTTCGCGGACCACTGACACCACTTTAAGAACCACTGCATTAGACCATAACATCTTGCCATCATAATGGGCCTATATTATTTGAAACACATAAACATAACAGACCTCTTGACACCTAATCTTACCGTTATCTCTTTAATCTTTAACATAATTGTATTCTGATATTACTATACATTATTTAGGGCTGTCAACGGTTAACCGGTTATCCGATTAACCGACTGTTTATTAGTAACCGGTTGGTGAAATTCACCTGCCGCTAACCGTTGAAATGATATACCCTCTAAATCTTTATCCTTCTTGTTTCAGAATATGTTATTTCTTGTTGTTACTCAAGGGGATATTTTATTTCAGGAAGTTAAACTTTTTAGACCCCCCGAAATCTGCATGATACATCGTCGGGCGACGGGCGAACGACCGAGCTGAAGACCGTCTAGCACACATTGACACTACTGGGCCACCTATATATTTCTAATTTATAGTAACGAGCCAACGACCCAGCCGAAGACCGTCTAGCACAGCACACATTGATAAACTGCACTACTGGGCCATCTAACTACGCATAATTTATAGTAGTACTAAGTCAGTTTGTGGCAAAGTTGCTGTAGCCGGGCCTGTATATTTTACTTCCCCCCCTAGAAAATCCCTAATAAATTAGTAAACCAACGGTTATCCGGTTAACCGCTCACATGGACGGCGGTTAACCGGTTGGGATTTTAACATGTTTGACAGCCCTAACATTATTGTCACTATATTTCATAATAACTTATGTACATTATATATTCTTTACATGAAATTTATATGTCTCTTTGTAGTACAATGAACTTATGCCCCATTATGGTATAATGAAGTTACTTAGTTACTTACTAACCCATGCTATAGGTGTTATGTAGGTTGTACTAACTTACTGCATCATATGAAACACGTCCTTCTAGATATATACTCAGCGCCTTCAGAATTTCATCCATAGAAAAATTCCCCAGGTGCTAAATGTTTGCTGAAAAGAGCATAAACACTAGAGCTGTACCAATATCACTTTTTGCCGATTATGCCGATACCGATCATTGCCGATTATTCATTTGCCGATACCCGATTATTTTGCCGATTATTTTATCATCTTTCCCAAGATGTCTGGTTCCAAAAGATAGACCTGCTGCTACTGCCTATTGTTGTGATACTAGCAAACACTTGCTCCGTAAGAGACGTATGCATGTAGTTGGGGACTAATCCTAGGCCGGCAATACAGATTAGACATGCCGCCCACCGTCGAACTGTGCCCAGGGTAATTAAAGGCCAAGGCACGGCTGTCCTATTCACAGCTACCCATCTAGTCTAAGCCTCTCAGGCGACTGACATGTGTCGGGGAGATCTGATTGGCAGCTAGCATGTATTCATTAGGCATGCCTCCACAATTTACATTCACCAGTTTCTTTGTTGAATTGACCAGCAGATCCTTGGCTTGAATTGACCAGCCATTCCTTAACCCATAAACAGGCACTATGACTCACTCTGCACAAGACACATTCCCACGGTCTATACTAGCATGCTGGGTGGTCTCATCACTGGCCTGAAGAAGCCATTGGCTCGACGACACGATATGGGAACGGAACGAAATGCTGTCCTTCACAGACCCAGTGATGTTGCTGTCGTTACTTTGCTTTTATAGACTGAAAATAATATTATAAAATAAAAAAAATTATTTTTAATATTGGCGCCAATTATCTTGCCGATATTCGATATTGCCGATATCTCTATAATCGGTACAGCTTTAATGAACACAAAGCTCTAGAATGATAAAAAAAATTTTACAATGGTTCCCAACATTTTTTATGAATCTTTTAAAATTATATGAGACGCAATGGTGATGCGAATCATTTGTGTTTACACATGTACAATGGATGTTTATGTGTGATATGATGGTTACAGTGCAATTACTAATGCTGGTAATCCGAAAGACTGCAAGTCCCTTTATGTAAACAGTGTCGACTCTGTTTGTAAATCATGTTTTTATCATGTGCGTCGACTTCGTTCCATTCACAGTTCAGTCTCACTTCATGCTATCACTACTTTTGTTCTGGCCATGATATGCACTTGGGTGGATTTTGAAAATGCTGTATATATTGTTCTTTTTACCTCCAATTCTCTCAAATATCAGTCCATTCTTAGTGCTACTGCTGGTCTGATAGGCGGCATTCCAAAGTTTGCCAATATTTCATCTTTATTCGGGATTCCCTTCATTGGCTCCCTATTCAACAGCGTATGCAGTTTGAAACCATTTCCCGAATGAACAGTGCGCAAGCTCGCAGGCCGCATAAGTTAATTATTCCATTCTTTTCTATTCATTAGTCGGGTTATCAAAAAAGTTGAAATGACCACCCGGGTACCCATCGACCTGCGGAACGGATATTCGGGTACCCGGCCGCATGAGCATTTTGTTAGGAAATGTAGGGAATTGCGTATTTTTACGGAATGTCAGGCACCCGACGATTTCATTGTCCAGGCAATCAGCCAATATGACCAAAGGAACATTTCTGGCATATGTTCAGGTAAAATCGTGCATTTTTACGGAATGTCGGGTACCCGAGAACTGATTTCATTGCCTGGGCAGTCAGCCTCGGGCAGGTACCCGGTTACCCGTTGACAGCCTTATTCATTAGTGACACAATGTTAATCAGAAATGAAGAAATAAAGAAGAACACATTATTTTATTTAAAGTTAATGTATCTTTTTCCTACAAACCGTGAATTAATATATTGTTCGCCTCAGATTTGTAATTCTATGTGGCAAGAATTCTATTTAACAAGAAGCTGGATCGAGGAAAAGAATTTTGTTAAACTGGGAGATGTATTAATAAAAACTATCACGTTAAACTGCGTACTAGAATGATGGATCGTCATGCTTAAATAGAAGCTGGATGGATATGAGAATTCTACTTTGTCATGGAAGCCTTTTAGTAAAGTTTTTTAGCATTCTCGATTCTAATTAAAAGGCACTCTTTCATAGATCTAGCTTCTAGTTAAACAAATCTTTTCATCAACTGTTAAACATATGACATTATTTTCATAAAGGCAGCTTCCATTTAAGCCTCATTCCTTTCATCACTCAGCCTTCCATTTAAGCCTGATGCTTTTCACCAATCCAGCCTCCATTTAAGCATTCACGACTCTTTTTATCAATCCAGCGTCCAGTCAAACGGCATTATTTTCATCGATCCAGCTTTCATTTAAGCATAATTCTTATCATCAATCCAGCTTCCATTTTAGCATGTTTTTTTCATCAATCAATTTTTACAATTAGCTTTTCATCCATCCAGCTTCTGGTTAAACACAATTCTTGTCATCTATCCAACAACCGTTATGGCAGAAATATTTTCATCAACCCAGCTTTCAGTTAAACAGAATTCTTTTCAACGATCCCGTTTCGACTACCGACGCTTGGTAGTAGAAGGTCTCTCCTGTGAAATCGCCATCTAGGTGATTTACTTTGAACTTGTGGGATTAACCTGAGTTATTTCATCAATTACAGACCTGATTTGCAACAGGGAAAAATTATTTACGACACTAAAGTGGTATATTACTGACGAAAGAAACCATTCGATAGCCCTAAACGTCCATCACGACGTCCATCCCATTTTGTGTATATTGAAGGTTGGGTAACCATTTGAAGCGATGCAACGAATACTTAATTGTGATGATCTCTTTCATTCAATTCAGACGCCATATGAATATATAAGAACAATGATTCGGGTTGATCCCACAAATGCTATGTAAGTCGCTTCCGATCAGGATGGCGGTATTACAGGAGAGACCATTGTGCTTTATTTTTAGAAAGACACCAAGTCAGTACAATCACGGACTGTTATCATTATTATAAAAATAATAAGTATTAGCTTTTCTTGTAAGACATTTCATCAATTCTGAAACCATTGTGGGCCACAATAATAGACTTCACGGGCAGCATGCAGTCCACGGGCCGCGCGCTTATGACCTCTGGTCTAGTAGTTAACATCCTGTATTATTAACTGAGAGGTCAGCTGTTCAACTCACTACTAGGGCATAACCTGAAATCGCCTCTGACATTCGCCTCGGCCGAATATTGGACTATTAGGAAGTATTCGCCTCGGCAAATATTACACCCACAAATATCTAAAAAGAACTTTTTTTGGAAAAATATTTTTTTTTTATAAAATGAAAGATTTTCATCAAATAAATTTAGGACAAACGGACTTACTTATAAATAAGTTATTGATTAATTAAAGAAGAACCTAATATTCCATTGAATTTTCTTTCAAATAATTATGTTAATTTATATATTTTAATTTCTTTTGGTTGCATTCCCGGGTGGCAACCAAATCAGTAATTTCCCTGCTTGAATTGGCTCCACCCATGTTCCGGTAAACATTGGAGAGTACAGACGTAATTGAGAACTTCATATTTCAAATTTTATAATAGGGTTTTACATTTTTTTTGCAAATAAGGTTATTAAATAATAAATATATCGTTATAGCCTAGAGTGCGATTATATGCTATATGAAGGATATTGCTATAGACTCTGCATTGACTATAGATAGTTCTCAGTAGCTGTGCACGTGGCAGGTTATCTACGCTTTGCCTATGGATGGTACTTGCCGCCAGTCGCTGGCCAGATTTGCTGCTACTATTTGGTTCGTACCCGGATCTGGCAAATAGTGCATCCAAATACTCGGATTCGGTTCTGTGGAAATTGTCTACTCGGTTATGTCCTAATCACTACCATAACATGACAGTGATTCAAGAATAATATTCCACTTCTGCCTTCTATAGCAAACTTAACTATAAAGGGAATATGCTGGCTGGTTGGTGGAAATACCAGTTAGCAACATGTGCTGAAGCTTAGAAAAATGAAATTGCTAGCACTTCAGTCTTATAGCTGTCTGTCATGATAGCTCAGGGTTCTGCTCTTCTACTTTTTAGAGCCCATGTAAGATGTTAAGTTCTGATATACCATATGATGTTATTATATTCTCCAACAAAACAGAAATTGATTTAGCTTCATTGCAAAAAATGAGACATTTTTGTTTTGCGCATTTCTTGTCTCCAAAGCACCATGAACAAAGCCATCTGGGCAACTGGTTAACCCGTTTAGCATGGAATGATTTTTCTTACTTTTTTCCACATGTGTAACATTGTGTAATTATTTTGAGGTATTCTTCGAAAATAATAGTGATTAGAGAACGACTGTTATATATATATATTTGTAGTTTAAAAATCTCATAGCCAAAGGGTGTCAAAGAGCCGACCCGCAGGCCATTTCTGACCCGTCGACGATATATATCTGGCCAGCGGAGTCCTGTCTAAAGACAAGGCAATTGAGAATAAAAACATAAAACCGTTAAATGACAAATGCCTAATTTGTCATTTAACACTTTTATGAGTTTTCTGTGATTTTGTAATTGATAATGCATATCAGAATCACGTTTTCAAAGATTAATTCAGCTGTTTGTATGACCCCTCTCAGATCTACCTCAATTTCCTCACGCGCCTTCAGCACTTGTTGGAAAATATCGCTATTGGCCTGCCAACACAAAAAGGTTTGACACCCCTGTCATAGCCTATCCTTGCTATGAGGAACATAGTGTAATGTAATGTAATTGAGCATTTATATAGCACTCCTTCAAGATTTCTACTCAGGTGCTCTCTGCGCTGGTGTAGATGATGTCAAAAGTAAACATATATAGTAAAAAGTGAACCCTATTGGTTAATTTTATTATAATTTGAAATAAAAAAGAAATGTATTTTGTCTGACGTGAACCATGCTTGTGACTCATTACTTGACTGCACAAATGGCACAGGGTTTTTGGCAATCTTTGCTGTCGTCATTATTTTTCTGACAAGATAACGTTATTATAACTATGATTTAGTTTGATATCATCATCACTTCTAAATCTGACAAAATATTGTCACTTTCAAACAAAGAAACGATGCATTTTGTCATTACATAAACAACGTTTGTGACCCAGCGACTGCGCAATTACCAGCTATTTCTAGTACAAAATAAGTTTCTAATATATTATTTTTAGTCACCCCACCAAAAATATGATGTTATTTATAATATGGAAAGCCGTTATTGCAATCCTAAAATTATAATATTTTTAATTTGCAATTAGGACAAGTTTATACTGGAGATGCAATGAGTTAATAGATCCACATTCCACAATGCATGGGCGAGTTTCCTTGGGGTTCATGCTGCACAATGATTTCCCGCGGACGATTTAACTGAAAATGCACGGTATTAGGGGTTAATTGCAATATCTGAAATTAGTGATTACATGAAGCCTGGGGATACTTTTTGCCTTAGGCCACAGCCTGGAGGAAATCAGGGTCCGTGCTCTGCAGAACATCTTGTCAAAATTGGAGCACAGCTTACTCTGTGATGCTGACCTTGTTCAAGAAAAGCATCTTCACATTCGTCTCTTAGAATGGTTCAACTTTTCCGACTGTCCTCACCAAGAATTGGTGCTTGGTCTGTTACTTCGCCTTTCACAGGTAAGCCTATTACGATCTTTAACTCTTTATCAATAAGCTGCATTAGTTTTCCAGTCAGTTTTAGTGCATGCTCGTCTTTAATGGGTCAAGACAATTTTTGTGCACATTTACTTGTGTTTCTTTTGAGATTGCAGGTTTAGAGGTTTAAAACTTTATCTGTCTTATGGACTGTTCTTCTGCATACATTCATTTTGTGGCTTAGTATTGATGTGTTTTTGGTCAATGCCAGTGTGAGAAAATTTATATTAGCCATTAGAGCTATACTGATGTAACTTTTTGCCGATCATGCCGATACCGACTATTTTGCCGATTGTGTCATTGTGTTTCCCAAGATGTTTGGTTCCAAAAGATAGACTTACAGCCTCCCTAGGATACATATGCATGTAGTTGGGGACTAATCCTAGGCAGGCAATACAGATCAGACACACCCCCTGCTGTCGAACTGGGCCAAGGGTAATTAATGGCCAAGGAAGGGCTGGCCAATTCACAGTCACCCATCTAGTCTCAGGCAACTGAAATGTTTGGGGGAGATCTGATTGGCAGCTAGCATGTATTCATTAGGCATGCCTCCGTGATATATATTCATCGGTTTCTATGTTGAATTGACCAGCCGTTCCTTGGCTTGAATTGGCCAGCCATTCCTTGGCCCTTCAGCAGGCACTATGACTCACTCTGCACAAGACCTATGTTGACACGTTCCAACGGTCTATACTAGCACCCGGGTGGTCTCACCACTGGTCGGAAGAAGCCATTGGCTCGAAGACACGAAATGCTGTCCTTCACAGACCCAGTGATGTCGTCATTTTGCTTTTATAGACAAACTAATATTATAAAATAAAAATATTAATTTTTAATATCGGCGCCGATTTTCTTGCCGATATTCGATATTGCCAATATCTCTATAATCGGCCCGATTAATCGGCTTGATTAATCGGCCCGATTAATCGGCCGGCCGATTAATTGGTACAGCTCTAATTACTATTTGTAGCGATATCCTCAGCTCTAGACATATCTTCTTATTGTTGCATAGTCAAGCTACATTCTTTCCATACTAAACATGAACTATGTATGAACTATGTATATTGCTAAGCCATTGAACATTGGTCTACCTTGGTCCTAAGACGAGGATGGGCTAGGAACTGGGTGAAAGAGGGTCCTATAAAAGCCTGAGTGTGGCAACAGTCTTATATGTGTCCTGTCACAACAAAAGCAGTCACAAGTACAAAATATTTTTTTCTCTTTTAATTGCACCATCTTGTAGATGCAAGATTTACCTTTCCAAAACCGTTTTCCGCTTGTTTATGTCTCACATACAGACAAAGTTATAGAACTTCAAGAACGATGGGTTACGTAAGTCGTTATCTGAGAAAACTGCGTACAAAGTTTGGTCAAATTATTTTTATAATCTCCTTAGCAACGGACATTGTTTTTGAACCGATTTAAGTGAAATTTGGCACAATTGTAGCTGCTGCGATTGAAAATGCGCTGTCCAAATATGGTGTAGATATCTCAACGAAGAAAAAAGTTATTAAAGTTATTCCAGTTTACCAACGAGAAATTATTGACACTAAAATGTCAATTTAATTAGAAAAGTCTTCGATTCTAAGAGAGGCTAAACTGCTATTTTCTGCTGAGGAATTAAGTATTGCAATACAACAATGGATAAAATTAACATTCAAATAATCAGAAAACTAAAATCAAATGACAGTTTATTCCTGTCACACTATGTTTTCGGCGTCAACTGACAAAGACACGGGTCTTCTCCCACCACCACCTAGAGTTTAAGATGTACCAGGAACAGATGATCCTGAATCACCACAGGATGATGTGCTTCCTTTGTGTTCTGGGTCCCCTGTGGAAACATGATCTAACCCTTCAGTCAACCATCTGCAAGTGTTAAAAGGTCTTCTGCATCATGTCCAGTTTGGCGTGAAGGCAATCGGTGGCTCAGTAAGCAGTAACTTCCTTGGACAAGGTTTGAAACCATGATACAGGTCAAAAGCTGTAGTCAACCTGTCACCATTTAGTTAAGTGCAAATTGTAATCTCATGCAAACAAAGCTTGGTGCTCCTAATAATATCAAAACACTACTTCAGCATTTCAAATTTCCCAAATAACTTACTTTCTTGCTTTTCTCTATAAAATCATAGAGAACTATGCAGTTCAAATCAAACCTTTTTCATGATCCTCGATATTGGCACTACGGTAGAGCAACGTGTTGTTTTGGCAAGTCCAACACAAATCAGTCATTGGCTTGCACGTCGTGATGAATGGAACTAGTTGAAGCCAGTACTGTTTGAAGGTCGAAAATCCAGCGACTCGTTTTCCATGTTGTTCGATGCACGTTTTGTATATGCCGTACACTTTGGTCTTGGTGAGACTCGATGGCAGCAACTTAATATCATCCCGCTTAAATCCAAGAACCCTTCCAGGAAGCATCATCGCATGCTCGCTGGCACAATTTGTCAGGAAGCGAATGATATCTTCAATTTCGCTAAACTGAAAGCAGTGGGTGTTGTTCTTACGTCCACCGCTTTGTTTTTCTTTTGGTGTTAAACCTTCTGTTTTATACCACTTGAGAATCCCCGTCAGTCTGTCCTGGCTAATCCCATGGATGAACTTAAAAGTTGTACGGCAGATCTGACGGCTTTCCAAATAATATGATGTTCGCTGGTGTTGACGCACCGCTTGGCTGGATTTCCTGCTGCGACAAGTCTCATCGGACATGTTTATTGCGCAAGAAATTTTGCCAAGTAGCACCAACATTTGATCCCGTGGGACAAGTGCAGCCATTTCCATTCTACGCCTGACCATGTCCTCCGGAGCATACTGGCTACTGCATGGGAGTCCATTATTAAGTTTACATTGACATCTACAAATAAACAACCCATATAAAAATATTATTTTCTATTTATCAAATTCATTTCAGTTTGCTTTTATAAAAGCCATGCAACAAAAAAGCAAAGCCAATGCTAAAAGCCCTGCATTCAAAACAAACAGCAATTTACAAGATTTATCAACCGGTGGACTGCAATTATTGATTAGCAAGAAGAATTGTGATAAAAAAGAAATTGCAATTGAAATACTAATTATTATTTCCTATCATTAACTTAATCAATTAATGATAAACTTGTACATTGCACAATAAGGATTGTAAAAGATGATGTAGTGCAAGAGAGGAAATGACACAACTTTTGCATTTATACCTGAATACTTAAAGACAAGCTCAATAATACAGGTTGTAAACCTAACTGTTATGCCTAAGGTCTTATAAAAACGAGCACATTGAGAAGAGGGTCTAAACCTAGTAGCTGTGCCTGAATATTTATAAAGACAAGCTCAACTAGAACAGGTTAATCTTTACAGTTATGCCTGAGACTTATAATAATAATTAGCTCAATTAGAGCTTAGTTTAAACTGATTTTCGTATAGGAGTCGCAGTGAATCACAAACAGTACGTGAATGTCTATTAACAAGGATCCTGTGGTGCACAGTATTTAAAAAATAATCGGGGCTTACCTGAATTCAACCGCATTCTGATATTCGACGGCATTGTCATCAGTTACGAACTCGCTAGATGTTTTAGCGTGCGTCATGACATCTTCGAAATCCAAAACATTCATTTCATTTTCTTCTTGGTCATCTGAATTGTTGTTGGCATCAGATTCTGTTCGAAAATCATCACTGAAAATCTTGCTTTCATTGCGATCGTCATCGCGATCAATGATCAAATACTCTTGCAACAATTCGTGCACTTTTGCTCGATCCGACCCTTTAGCATTAATCAAATTCGCGATAATCTCTTCCATTTTCGAGAATGAAGTATTTCAAAATCAACAAACTAGAATGCATTCCGTGTGTGCGTGACATTTAAAGAGACCGGGTTATACCGAGTGCGCATGTGCGTAGCTGACCTTAAAAGCATCAGCCAACCGCAGTTCAAGATTGTATCACGTGATCAAATCACGCACTTCGGTTGCTAACATTGATTGGCCATTATTTACATAAGTCGACCTCTTTTTGGGCAATCTGTGTGCGTAATAAATAGGCTAAGGTCATATGTTATTAATAGAACAGGAAAAAGATATTCTGCTTCAAAACGAGACCATGAAGGCGGGAAATCTCGAACCATAACCAAATTAAATATGACAACAAAGATAGCGAAATTTGAACTGAAATTATGATTTTCCGTCTCGTAACATTATAGGGCTGTTGGTAAAAATCTTTTTTGAAGCCTTTATGAAGGTTTAGCAAAAGTTTTATATATTATTTGTATTAAATATATATTTTTGTAATCGTTTCTGCATTAATATCAATTACGACCGGTTTGAGGTTTCACGTCATTTTTGGTCATTTTAAGCCTAATTGTAACCAGCAGCATGCGATTGCTTTCGAAATTTTTTTCCACATATAGACAGACTTTTGGCATACTTTCATCTAGGCCATCATCTAACATCGTCTTTATTTGATCGTTTACTTTGTCCTTTAAACTTTCTGGTACTCGATACATCTTGGGTGCTATTGGTTTCTCATTTGTCAGTTTTATTTTGTGCTTTATTAGCGTTGTTCGTCAAGTTGTCCTATAAATCGATCGGAGAATTCATTAATAACGTCAAACATATCTCTGACCTATTGAACCATTTTCGTAGTAGATTTATGTGGTATATCTTCTTTCCTTTGTCTGTGTCAATTTCATAATTGACACTGGACAGCTTCCTCAGAACTTTGAAAGGACCTTCCCATCGGGCCAGTAATTTAGTCTCCGTTGCACGTCTTAGTAACAGAACCTCTTCATCCGGTTCTAGACTTTGATCCGAAGAGTGTTTATCATAGTAATATTTGGCAGATTGACGAGCCTGTTTTGTATTTTCTGTGGCAATTTCTGCACATCTTTGCATGTGAGTTTTCGTCATTGTCAAATATTCAACTACGCTTCTTTTAGGCATTGGTGTTTCGAGTTCTCCTGTCCACGCATATCTGAGTATTTGCAATGGGCCTATTACATCATGCGAATAAAGCAGTTAGAATGGTGCAAACCCAGTTACTGTTGATGGAACCTGTCTGCAACTGAACGCTAGAAACGGCAATGCAGCTTCCCATGTTCGTGGCTCCTCGCTTGTTACTTTCTTAAGCATATCCCTCAAAACTCTGATCATTCGTTCTGCACTCCCAGCTGTTTCATGGTGTTCAACCGTTGAGAAAATAGGACCAATACCTAGCATCTTCTCCAGTCCCTGAACCAGCTGATTCTTGAAGTGTGTCCAATTGTCAGATATAATATATCTCGGTATTCTAACCTGTGAGAAGACTTCTATCAACGCTTGGCATATCTTGTCCACTCTCATGCTTCTCAAGGCAATGAATTCTGGCCAATGATCATTTGATCAACCAAAATCAACACATGCTTCTTGCCACTACTAGAAGCAGGTGATACTGGTCTGCACAAATCTATTACTACAGACTGGAATGGTACTTCCACTATCGGTGTCTCTTGTAACACGATGACTTATGAACGTTTTTAGTCTTCTGACATGTCGGACAAGACCTCACATACGCTGCTATTTCTTCATCCATTCCAGGCCACGTGTATTCTTTCCTTAAGCATGCGCTCGTAGCTTTTGCACCTTTATGCCCCGCCCAATTTGAATCATGACCCAGCTCTAACAGCTGTTGTCTATGGCTGACTGGGACAACAAGTCTAAGATTCTTCGCAAAATCTTCTGCATTTTTCTCTAACTGTGTTTCTTTTCTTTTGTACAGAATGCCTTTGTTGACAATATACTGTTCGTTTTCTGTTCTAGCACGCTTCCATAAATCTGTCAACGTTGGATCTGATTCCTGTTCCTTTTTGAATTCCACTGCATCTCCTGCCAAAATACATGTTTGCATCCTTTTCATCATTAGTTACTTTCTCTCTCCCTGTTTCCTTTGCCGCTGTCTCTGCCTCTGTTTCCTTTACCTCTCCCTCTTTTTCTGCTTCCTTTGCCTCTCTTGGCTTGACCTTTGATCCATTTTCCCTTTGCAGTGTCCTATTTCCTGTTGCATCTGATATACCACGGCATCCATAGTTTTTGGTCCTGGTTGCTATCATTGTCTGTGGTGTCTAATTTATTACATCTGTCTCGCTTTCTTCTGCCTTGTGAATTGGCCAGCTATCTTCAATGCTCGTTGGCCTATTTATTTCACCTGCTTTCACAGCACCAACAGCAATGTCCATCAGATCTTTGTTTTCCACAAAAATGTCATGCCCCAGAATCATATCAACCTTTAGTCCTTCTACAACTCCTGCATTAATTACAATTTGTCGGTCTGTCCCAAACTGTGGCGATGAAATTGTAACTTCTGTCATTGCAACTTTCCCAAATGCACATTGTACATTAATGGACCTTTGTTTAGCAAATGGCTTCCCTCTTACAAAGTCGGCATTCACCAGTGTTATCTGAGAGCCTGTGTCTCTCAGTGCTTTAACATGCATTCTGTTTAACCTTAGTGGCACAAGAAAATTATTTTGATAATCAGTTATGCTGTTAAGATGTGACAGATCATGCACAAAATTAACTCTTGCACTATCATTGTTTGGACACTGTCGCCATCTATGCGAATTTTGTCCGCAAATGAAACATCCATTTTGTGTTTTCGTGTTTGCTTGCCATTGGTTTGACTTATGTGTAGGCCTACTGTTGTATGCGTGATTCGTATTGATTTGCTGTACTACTACATCTTGCCTTTGAGTCTCTAGTATCTCTGTTTTTATGCTTCGAAAGTCACAACAGATGCTGTAAGATAATCTGTTGTAGTGTTGCCTTAAAGTGGAATTCAGTAAAGCAGGAAGTAATTTCGGCCATTCAGACTGATCAATGTTGAGCAATCTTGCAACCTTTTCAAAAGAATGAAAGAATGAAATAAGCTCTTCATTTTCATGCATACTTGGTAACACATTATTAGCTTTAGACCTACAGACTTCTGCCCTGTTCTCAACAGTATGTTCATCAATTAAGCTTTGCCTTAGTGAACCCATCTGTGCGCTTTCCCTAAGCAGCGCTAGCTCCAGTTCTAATCTCTCTCTCTCTGCTATTGCTTTTCTTTCTTCAGCAATAAAGTTTCTTTCCTCTGCCTGGGCCAGTTCAAGCTTTGACCTGTCACTATGCCCAATCTGTTCACCTTCTCTATCTTCTATCATCTCTCCTTCTTCATCACCAAACGTCTCTTCATGCCCTTCCCCTCTTGCATGCCTTCTGTCAAACTCCTTCAATCGTCTAATCCTTTCTTTCTTCTGAATACCTTGAGACTGTATTCCTCTTGCTAAACATTCATCCTCCAAATCCTTCTTCTTTAACATTTCAAAATCTTTAAGCAGGCTTTCTCTAGCCATTTTCTTAAGAAGAAATGATACAATAGAGTATCACTACGAAATGATTCAATAGAGTATTCACTGTCGATTTTAACAAGCAGTACACTACTAATACGCTTCACATGTAATACTCAAGATTCTGTCTATTCCTAAGTTATAACATATGATTCACATTCACCGTTTATATCAGCATCAGAATCTGCTCACCGGATTTTGACACCTCGTACAGTCTCTTTCGTTGCTGCGGGTCAATACGGTTGAACGTTCGCTTCTGTACGTTAGAGTTCAACAAAATGACACCAGAGTCTCTTTCTGATTATTATTCTTATTATTTAGGTTAACTTCAAAATATATTAACGTAGAACAACTTAGCTTGCTACTTTAGTAACGTTCCTCATCACTCCTACTGTCGACCTTAACCAGACCTATCTCTATCGTCTTGGTCATCTGTCGTTCCAGTCGCTTCCTCGAGAGCGGATTCCTCCTGCAGTCGATTACGTCCTCTGTCGTGCACCTGACGCCTTCTGAGAGTGAATCCTGACTCTCGATTTCTCCCATCTTTTATACCCTTGCTTGCATCCTCCCATTATGGTCCTTCTACCTCATGTCTATCCTTATTTGGTTATTTGTCCCAATTGTATCCTTATTTGGTCGTCTTACATCAAATCTCTCAGGCGCTCAGCCCATCGCTCTTCCTCGATACCCAGTCGTTTTAACCTATCCTAGCCCGACATTCGCTCTTGCCTCAGCCATATTTGGTCATAATGCCCGTCTCTCCAACTGTCTCGGCCCATGCACTCGCCCACGCTGATTCACTTGGTTGTGCCTACTGTCTGTCAGTCTCTGTCTATGCATATATTTATATATATTTACTACTGTAGATAGGCCTATAATGTTTGTCTTTATATATACCGTTCATATCTATAGCTATAGTGTTCGCAATTTTAGTTTATACAGTACTTGACATTATATTATATTGTTCATTACAGTTATAAACTTGACAAATAAAAAATGTATTGGATTATTGCATTCACTGCAATTTTACTACCATGCATTTCACTTCTTGCCATTTGATAATCCACTCACTTCATGCATAGCATCACAATCAATCATTAATTAACAGAACAATTTGTAATTTGTTGCTGGTAATTATTTTATTAAATGAATCAGAGTAGGCCTACATACTCGATCTGGAGAAGGCTATAAGGATTTGATAGATGGCGCTTCGGCGTGTTGACACCGACTCAACCCGGCTGTGCTATTTTCTCAGTTTATGTGCTAATTTTCGTGTTTATACACTCAATATGTCACTTCTCTGTTTCATAGTTAATCCAGGTGACTCTGGCAGTGGATATAGCGTTGCTTTTTGCGTTTTGGTAAGCTATATAGAGTGGACTTTGTAGAGCCACTATGTCACACTTGGGTGACGGACCTACAAACATGGAAAGGCCCCCTTTTGCGTACACGTCAGACTCAATTCGTTTGCTATACGCACCTACCTTGTGTATTCAGAGAGATACACGGAAAATAGTTTTCAGACTCAGGAGATGGCGACCTGCGTCGACGTCTCGTCTGAACCGCCTTCCTCCTCAAATGGCTCATTCCGCCGATTGGCCTTCGGAGGAGAGCCACCAGACAGTTCCCATTTCCGCCTCAACGCCTGACCCGTCCTTGGACCGATCTTCGCCTGCCGTCTCCAATTGAGTCTGTCTCGCTATCTGGAACATTCACTCGCTACGAAACAAGTTTATAGCCATGGCTGATGTGATACTCTCGAATAATCTCGATCTTCTCCTCGTCACAGAATTCTGGCACCATTCCTTAATGGATGTGGCAGTGCGTCGCTCCTCGACTGTCCGCGATCTGATGCTCGGGATGGAGACTGTCATGGAGGCGGAATCGTCGTCTTTCATCAGACCGCTCTCCCAGTGTGGAGGATAACAATACCCGTCCTCCCGCTACCTTTGAGGTCCTCACCGTGGCAGTCACATCGTCTCAGAGCCCTCTAACTGTTCTGACCATCTACCGTCCATGCTCAGAGCCACCGTCGTTGGCATTGTTTAACGAGTTCACCACGCTGCTCGAGCGGTTTGCTGTTCACAGCACGCAACTGATCGTAGCCGGTGACCTGAATCTCTATCTTGAAGATCCAACGCTGCCTGCAACAACGAAATTTGGAGCTGTCATTGAGCAATTTGGCTTGGTGCAGCATATCACTGAACCGACCCATCAGTACGGAGGTTGGCTCGATGTACTCATCACCAGAGACAACTGCCCGCTGGTCGAATTCAACATTCATCCACCGACGATATCCGACCATGGTCTCGTCGTCGCCACTGTGCCATTCCTCCACGTGCTTCCGATGAACGTTGAAAGGCAGGTTCGCAGCTGGCGCAAGCTAGACCAAGTGGCATTTCATGAGGCACTGCTCAACATCCATGCCATCGCCGACCCGTCCTCCCTTGCTGGTGCATCAACTTCCGATCTGTTCAACATATACGAGTCATCTATAACAGATCTGATTAACGCCTTTCTCCCGTTATACCCGGCCCAGATGCTCTGGTTCGACGCCGAATGTCGCTTTCTCTGGCACCAAGCTTGTTGCCTCGAAAGACTCTACAGGCGTACCAAATACCCCGCCGACTGCATCATCTTTGTGAAACATGTTCGAGGCATGCATTGGAAATACAGAGAGAAAGAGCGGCAATGCTGGGAGCACAAGATCACCCAACACTCTCAGGAGCCCAGGAAGCTCTGGGCGATGTCTAATGACCTCCTCGCAACCTGGATCCTCTCCCCACGTTTCTCCTCCAGGAATTTATGAATACACTCCTTCCCTTCCTAACCGCTATCTGCAATCATTCCCTCGGAGAACGTATTGCTAATGTAACTTTTTTATCTAAAGTTATTGAAAAGATTGTAGCTGCCCAACTTACTGCCCACCTTGATAAAAATGACCTACTCCCGATCTTTCAGTCTGGGTTCCGAAGGGGAAACTCCACAGAGACCCTATTGGTTCGCCTTCTCTCAGATATTTATGGGGCAATTGACAGGTCTCAGGTTTCTCTCTTGGCACTGTTTGATGTCAGCGCTGCTTTTGGTACCATTAACCACTGTATCCTCCTTTGTGTCTCTCTGCCTCGTTTGATCTTTCAGGCACCTTTCTTGGTTGGCTTGTTTCCTGCAGGACCGTTCTTTCTCTGTGATCTATGGGTCCACCAGGTCTTCTTGGATTCCCGCTCCTTTTGGCCTACCCCAAGATTCGGTCCTAGGCCCTCTCCTGTACATAATTTGTACTGCAGATTTAGGTCCTCTGCTGGCTGCCGGCGATGTCCTGAGCCAGTCGTACGCGGACGACCTTCAGGCCTATCTACACTGTTCAGCCATAGCAGCTGCCACCGCGGTGCGTGCAATGAGCCAGGCCGTGGAGGCCTTGGAAGCCTGGATGTCGTCCAACCGCCTCCGCCTCAATCCATCCAAAACTCAATTCATTTGGTCTGGCACTCGCCACCGGCTAGCCAAAATTGATATGCAAGCCTTCACCCTAGAGTTCCCTCAGTTTGTTTTCTCATCTTCTGTCATGAATCTTGGTGTAACTCTAGACCAAGAATTTACTTACACACGGCACATCAACTTGCTCTGGAGAAATTGCTACTATCAGCTGCGCCAGCTTAAGACATTTTCCCATTCCTTGTCCTCTGATGCTGCTGCAATGCTTGTTCACTTCTTCGTGGTCTCCCGCCTTGACTACTTTAGTGCCCCTATGATGGACTCCCTGCATGCCGGATCGGGTGCTTGGATCGGGATTGGATTTAGCGCACGGCGGCACGCCTCATTGACCGTATTTCAAGGTTTGGCCATGTTACAGAATATCTGTGAGATGTCCTTCATTGGCTCCCCTTCTGTCAGCAAATCTCATACCGGGTCTCATCATTGGTATGGCGCTGCATCGAGGGATCAGCTCCCAGATACCTGCGGGAACTATGCTGTTCCACACTAAGTGTCCAACGCCGAGGTTCCCTACGTTCATCCCTACAGGTCGAGCTTCTTGTCCCTCGCTCTCGGACTTCCATGAGGCAGTGCCAAGCCTTCTCGGTTGCAAGAAGCTTGTTTGGCCCTGCAACCTGGGATGGGCTCCCTGTCACACTCCGCTTTGTGCCCAGGGGACACTCAACCAAGTTCTTTGCTAATCTTAAGACTGTCCTATTTAGCCGGGGTTGGGTCGGGAGCGCTTCTGAGTAGATGTCTTGAAGGGGCGCTATATAAATCCCCCAAATAAATAAATATAAAAGTAGGATTAAAATGGATCAAGACGCTGAGATTGCAGATGACTAGGCAATGTTGGCAAGACACCGCAACGGTCTCACAAGATAGACTGAACAAAATATCATCTGAATATGGAATGAAAATGAACATCAAAATGATAAAGGTACTGAGTATAAGTAAAGAAGAGGAGACAGTAGTCAGAATACACAGTGGAGGAAAAGAAATAGAACAGGTGAAAGAATTCTCTTGCCTATAGGGAGTGTGCTCACGACAGATGCCGAATGTCACAGGGAAACTAAAAGAAGGAGTGTAATGGGCGTTCTCAATTAGGAGAGAACCACTGAGAGGAAAACTACACAGGAATCTAATGATAAGAACAATAGAGACTCTAATATGGAGTGTGGTGCCGTACAGATCGGAGACATGGACCATGAGAAAAAGACATAAGAAGACTCTTGGCTTTTGAAATGTGGACATGGGGAAAAATGTAGAAAATTAGCTGGACAGAACACAAAACAAATTAAGAAACGATAGAAAAATTAAAGAACACTGATATGCATGATAAGAACAATACAAAGAAAATTGATTGGGCACATGCTTAGAGGGGACTCACCTCCAAGAACAGTTGACGAAGAAAAAAGAGGAGGCAGACAAGAGGAATATCAAGACGGATGATTCTTGACTGGATGGATATGGAAAGCTGAAAGAAGAGGCCCAACAGTGAGGGAGTGGCGATGTCAGCCATTTTAGCCTGCCGAAGAGGCAGAGAACTAGAAGAAGTACCAAGAAGTAGTACAAGAAAAATCAAAAATTAATTTAAGTCACTCTAGTGCAGTAGTTGGTGTATAATCATGATTGAATAATTATTAAATATAAGACTATGCCGTAATGAAAAGATGAAGAAAACTATGCTGACAACTGATTTTTTTTAAATTCCTGAGGGTTCCAGGCGACCCCTGGGAAATCGTAAGGCGACCCCCATGGAGGTCGCTACCCACAGGTTGAGAACCATTGGTCTAAACAATACCTTAGGCACAGAATGTCTATCGACCCTAGTCAGGAGATCAGATTGTTCCAATGGAAATGTTATAGGCTAAACACTGTAAACAGTGCTCTGGGCACAAAATATCTTCGTCCCAAGTAGGAAGCACAAAGGGATACGGTCTAGAGCGTAAGTTGTAAATGTGTTTAGCGACAGGTGGATAAAGCTGCCTGAGAACATGGGCATCTGTACTCGTCACTACCCGAAGGAGGCGAACATCGGTCGCCAATGCCATTGACATCAGTCGCCAATGCCATCGACTCAAAGGTGCCGACATGGGAGGGAAGGAGCAGAAGGTGCCTCAGTCGCCTAAGGAGGGATTCGAGACGTCCTCGATCAGCAGCGGAGGTCAGGCCTCACCAGGCTCGAGAGGCATATAGAAGACAAGAGATTGTAGTAGCGCCGGTGACTACGGACAGAGCCTCAATGGAGAGATCATGCCAGCGCAGGACCCGCAGAGCGTGGAGGGAGGCAGTACACAGTCCTAGTGTGTGACCACATGAGATGAGGCACGCAGATCACCCCTGAGGATAACTCCCAAAGGTCAGCATCTCCGTCACTCGCTCAATATCCGGCAGGGGCAGTGAATGGGCAGACGGAGGCTAGCGCCTGGCAACAATCATCTCCCTTGGCTCAGAGACATGTTAGCCACAGCCCACTTCTGAACGGCCTCGAGTTCGTCCTGGATGGTGTTCCGTAAGGATTCTGGAGCGGTCAGATACGTGTCCTCAGCGAATATGCCAATCTTGGTTCGCATGTGGACAGGATGGAGGTCTGACACATTGTCCGTAAATTCTGGAGGACCGAGACCAGATCCCTGGATGCGTTAATGGCTGCCATGCCAGATCAACGACCAGCAAATAAGGTGGAGTGACTCCGGCCATACCTGTATAGGATTAGGGCCTGTCCATATATGTATGCAAAGAGGGTGATGGGTTTCGAGTTTTGGCGATTTTGCATACGGGTGCGTGTGGCGGGCGGAGGGGTCCCAATAAATGTCTACATGCGCAAATATAACTGTCCAATATTATGATGTGTACATTATGGAATATTAAAATCAAAACTTTTTAAAATGTAAGTGTAGTCGGTATTTTATTTATGTATAACAGTAAAAAAGTGTAAGCTATGAAATATGATGCTTAACAATAATAAATGGCCTACAGTAAAATTAATGTCTTATAATTATTATCATTAGTTTTTTTTAACCTTTGTAAGAGAGGGTTTGAGCTCGGATGTACATATGCAAGGGTCCACAAAATGAAGGGTCCACAGAATTTTTTGCCTATGTACGATATGGATGGGTCCTTGCCAGATATCATTGTCTGGCATCAGATTAATGTTGATTTAAATGCAGTATCTGATGTACTCACTCAATTAATTGAACCAGTGCAAAATGATCAGTAAAAGTAGGATATTATTTTATATGGATTGGCAGTCATAGGCACTTGGCTGAGCTGGATATGCTGATCCTGGCTGAGACCTATCCCCACATTACCTATTTGTCTGTTATGCATGATCTGGGTGTACTGCTTGATCAGTAGCTGTCTTTTGCAGCATGTAAACCAGGTTACTTGAAACTGCTACTATCAGCTTCGTACAGAGCCCGTTCGTCGCTAATGCTGCATCAAGCTTTCTCAGTAGTTGGTCCATCCACCTGGAACAGGCTCCTGGTTGCCCTCTGTCTTCCCCTAACAATGACCTACCTGCCTTTCATAAGCTGTTAAAGTAGTTTCTTTTTGTCATGGCTGGGTTGGGAGCACCTCTTGTAGTTTTGCTTGAAGCAGGGCAATATAAATTTTCGAGATGAATGAATATGCCCTGGTTTAGGTAGGTGTGTCTACACTATTTTTGATACATTAGATCCATAGTTCTTGTAAACATTGTTGATACAATTGTTACTCATTAATATTCATTAAAAATACTGTGTTGGACTATGTCGATTGGATGAACTTTGACTCAACCTAATCTACAAATATATGGATAACACGATTCCAGATCAGGTATTAGTTTGCCTTATGAGTGAATTGTTAGGTACACTTGTTTACAGGCATCATGCAATCGAACATTGGACCATTAGCACCCCTTCAAGATACCTACTCAGAGGTTCTCTGTGCTGGCCTAAATGATGTTCAGTGTCATTTCATACAAATATTTTTACATCAGTTAGCAAAACATGGGACAGTAAGAATAGAGTCACCACTGGCAAGCCCATGCACAAGTCTGTAGCCAACCAGCCGATTCCC
The DNA here is from genome assembly GCA_959347315.1 of Bimastos eiseni. Classification (NCBI taxonomy): domain Eukaryota; kingdom Metazoa; phylum Annelida; class Clitellata; order Crassiclitellata; family Lumbricidae; genus Bimastos; species Bimastos eiseni. Next base: position 19,508,118 of record OY365810.1, read on the forward strand.
GTCGACAGCTTACAAATGGCATGTATGTTCAGATTCTCTGGGCCAAGTTGTGTCGATAGGGTGGAGCGACGACAGTAGACAGCATTCGCAATCACGGTGACGATGTCAACGAGTGGAAAATGATGCATGTCTGGAAGATAACGGAATATCACATCCTTAATCCTGCTATGAGCAGAATGGACGGATACAAGGAGGCCACTTGTCAGTCTGCTAAAAAGGCCACCTTTCTGTCTGTTGTGACTAATCCTCTGAGCGTGGACCTGATTACCACTTTGTTTTTGTGTGTCTTTGTTCGATGCTTTGTGCATTAGACACTGGCACAATATAAGTTGCAATCGCAGGGAGGGCATACCAACAATCCCGATCCCAAGAAGCTTGTTTGCCAAATTTCAATTCTATGATCAATTGATCAGAGAGGGATGGGATGATCAGATGACCTGATTGCAGTGATATTTGACTTCTTTTGATTAATTTTGCTTCTAGTTCTTATTCAATTCTTTTATGGAAGCAATTTTGCTTCTCTTTCTCTAGTTCTGAAATAGTTTTATTTCTACTCTTAATTCTCAGCAAATTTTACTTCTCATTCTGGTTATCATGTTTTTCACACTGTTACATGTACCTGTAACAGTGTAATCTTGCTGGTTCATCTTGCGATCACCATATTTAGATTTAGAGTTACTATTGCTATCATAAGGCCAGCTATATTATTATTATTATTATTATTATAATTGTGCACAAGGTCACACCTAAATGTGAATCTGAGGCGCGGAAAGAAGATGCAATTAGATTTCCAAATCCTTGAAAGCCAAAGAAAAATAGTGAGTTTTGAGTCGCTTTTTGAAGGAAGGAAGTGAATTTGAGCTACGATGAGTGTGGCAGTCGATTCCATTCCCTAGGAGCAGAGACATGAAATGCACGAGAGCCCTTAACTGTTCTGCATCGTGGTTCAACTAAAAGACCTGTACTTGATGATCATAAGCAATGAGGAGGAATTAGTAGAGCATGAATATAGGTAGGTGTACTGGTGATGATGGCTTTGTAGGTCAAACAAGCTAACTTAAATTTGATTCTGAATTCAACAGGGAGCCAATGCAGCTGGTGGAGTAGGGCAGAGGAGCATGTTCGTAGTGGGACACGTAGCACTACTCGAGCTAATGTATTTTGGATACGTTGAAGCCTTTTGAGTTCAAGGTCTGAGAGACCGACAAAAATGAATTAGCATAATCGAGGCGAGAGAAGACAAGTGAGCAGGCTATAGTTTCAGACATATTTTGAGTTTGCGCCGACCTTATGTGACGTATTGCCCTGATGTGGTAGAAACAAGATTTACAAAGGCTTGTTATGTGAGGTCGAAATGTGAGCTTGCTGTCAAGGGTAACCCCAAGTGTTTTGACAGCGTCTGAAAGTGGCACAGCAGTGCCCGCCAGTTCAATGCTAGAGAGCATAGGGAAAGAACGCAGGCGTTGACATGAGCCAAATACAATTGCTTCATACTTGTTTGGGTTTATGGCCTAACCATTGAAACAGAACCATGCATATATGGATGAGAGGCATTCTTCCAGTTTTAGTTTACCAGACTGATCAGTGTGTGACACTGCAATCGTCAGTAAATACTTTAGCCTCACTTAGCGGGTCCATAGTACTTTCATCATACAGATGTTTTTTGTGTTTCAGTTCATTTTGTTTCTCCTGAGCCAGAATTTAAATGAGTTAGGAACTGTTGCAGTTATGAACTGTTGCTACATAATGTCCTGCAAATGGTTATCTATTTGCATTGCAATGCTGCCATCTGGATATGATACGATAAAACATTAATTATTTTCCATTTTGGAACAATTAATCATAAAGTTTCAAAACCAGAAGGGCATATTCATTGCTGATTCAAAAAGATATTTTTTAAGTTTAACTTTTCATGTATTTGTGGTTTTGTTGCAACTTTTACATGTATTATAATACCAGAACTTTTAAAATTTAGTGATTGTCGAAATGTTATTTCGCAAAAAATTGTTAACCAAGAGCCAAAACATGACTAAATCTAAGACTGAAGAATTATAGAATTTATGCTCAAACATTATTTTAGTGAATTTAACCAACATCATTATACATATGTACATAGAACATGCACTTAATTAAATTTGATCTTATAACTTGAGTGATTGTACCAAATTGTGAGCATCTGAATGTTGATCATGTGTTGATCAATAACCAATATTTCATTTGTGAAGCAGTGCAAATAATGAAGTTTGAACAGTCAGTTAATCAAGCACCAACAATACACCGTGGTTCAATGAAAAGTAAGCCAGACAGTTTATTTCATATATATATCTCATGCCTGACAATTTTCTTTTAGAATTTGTAACAAAGTAGGCCTACTTTTAAGATGAAAACAGTCTTTAGTATTTTTGTGAAGAGACTCTAAGTAGTATGATCTGATTATTTAATTAAAGATGTTCAAAATGTCTTCATTCTGCTTGCACGCAAGCCTGGAGGCGCTGGCGCCTTTCTGAAACAGCATTGTCGATTATCTTCTGATTGAGACCATCCCACACTTCCAACAAGCGTTGCTTCAGATCGTTTACATCATGAATTGTTGGTCGGTAGACTCGCCCTTGCATTACGCTCCACACTTTGTAGTCGACAGGATTTAAATCTGGACTGTTTGGTGGCCATAATGTGAGAGAAATGAAGCTGGTGTCTCTCTTGTTAGCATTTTGATGGTTTTCCTGGCTCTGTGGGCTGGGGCACTGTCCTATTGAAAAACAAAACAGCCTTCTGGGGCTAGATTTCTGATAACAGGTAAAAGATGTAGTGGCAGCAGAATGTTACGATAATAGGCTCCGTTAATTCTTATTCCCGGATCAATGAAGACCAAATGGGAACGACCAAGCGTCGAAACAGCAACGAACACCATGACAGACTTGCTGAAATGGGCACGTGTATGCAACAGTCTGTTTGCAGTGGCCTGCCTTTTTAGTGCCACTCCTGACATACAGGCGATCATTCTGGGTGTTGATTGGTCATGCAACGGTGAACAACTTCTCATCAGCAAAGAAGATAAAGTCAACCATATGACGAGGATATTTTCTCACCAGTTATCTTGATCTGTTCAAATGTGTCAGACGATTAGCTGTCGTCAGTTCCTGTGCGGGCTTCTTCTTAACCCCATTAGTGTCCAGCATATGTATATGTATATATGTATGTATATATGCATATATGCATATATGTATATATATGTAAACATGTGTATACATATATATATATCTAAGTATATATATATATGTAGTTTATGTATATATATATATGTAAATAATTTATGTATTGTAGGCCTATGTATATATATATATGTATATATATATGTATGCATATGTATGTATATGTATGTATTTGTATATACATGTATGCATATGTATGTATATGTATGTAATTGTATATATATGTATGTATATGTATGTATATGTGTGTGAATGTATGTATGAATGTATGTATGTATGTATGTATGTATATATATGTATGTATGGGTATGCATGTATGTATATGTATGTATACTTATGTATATATATGTATGTATGCATGTATATATGTATATGTATGTATGTATGTCTGTATGTATGTATAATCAATTAGACGATTATAATTGGGTTTGCTGTATAATGGTTTGTTGTTAAGGACGAATATAATCGGGTTTGCCGCTAAAGGGGTTAAGGCACTTGAGTTGAAGGTCATTATGGATTATTCGTACAACACCGGACCGATGAACTCAGTTTCTCTGGATATTTGTTATGTTGTTCTATGAGTGTTCGGTAGTCAAAGTTTGGCTGACTTTTTATTGAACCATCTTGTACATATCAAATGCGGAATTACCGTGTGTTTGTTTTTAAGCCATTCTCACCGGCACCGATCTTTGGGGGTGGCGAGGTTTGGCGCCATCTGATGGTGCCGAACAAAAAGGGTGGTGCAGAACAAAAAGGGTAGTACTGAACAAAAATGGTGGAGGAGTCGGAGGATGCCAAGGAGGCTAAGACCAGCGCTGATCCTCTGATGCTTGATGATTTAGTTTACAGTGTGGTTTTTTGTTCACATCACATATATAGAATTTGTTTTGTTTGATGGTGAAAGTTGTTATTCCTATGATAGCATCCATCGGGAGCTGCCATCTTGTTGGATGTAGGAGCAGTTGAGTTTCTAACACAGCTTAAGACAAACCTCGATCCTGTGCATCAAAATACAGTCGATGCCATGCTGAGTAATTTGTTCCATTTGCCTTCTGTGGAAGCAAGCCAGCATCAGGCTGAGTGTATTTATCATCCACATGCTCTTTCAGGTTAGCTCTAATTTTTTTATGTTTGCACTGTTACCCTTTGAATATTGTTCATTAAGCAGAACATTAGTGATACCTTGTAAGAGTGTGTTTTTTAGTATTATTATTATTGATAGTAAGTATTATCAATTCTTCAGCTCTGTACTCCAGTGTGTCATCCGTTTCTATGCCTAATCTAACCTACAAATAATTGTTCCTCAGATGTATTTTGTTCATCTTGCAATCTTTTACCATGTCTCTGTCGAATTTCAGCAACCTCCATGTTGTGAAGTTATGAATTTTCACATCACTGGTCTTCTTTGATTCTTGGTAAAATATCTACAAAATCCATTTGAATGCAACTGACATGTTTTGCAGTCTACAGTTGCTCGAACTTCTCAGCTGCTTCATTTTACAACTCATAACATTGAGTCAGTGACTAATCCCAGCATCGTGCAGCAAAATATTTTTTGAAGTTAATCTGCAGTTCAGCATTCTAACAGATGGAACTAATTCTGCATGACTTTGTAACTAACTGATTGTCTTACTTGTTTGACTTAGCAGATGACACCTTTGACAACATTTCAGATTTTGAGCAACAAATCACAGCAGCGTGGCATCGTAGCCGTCTATGAATGACGTCACTCAATTTTGGTCGAGTTATGACCCCCTTGCCTATGACTACCCCCTTGTCACATGTCATGGCAATAGTCATGACCCTCAAATATGACCTTACAAAGCTCTGAGCCCTCCCCCCCTCGAAAAAGACTAGATGTCCATTGTCCAGAATGTTATTATTATCAAAAAAGTTATTACGGCTATAAAAAATACTTAAAATTATATAGCATAACGAAGAAAAATGAAGAAAGTATAATTATTACACTCATTAATTAAGCAAGATGAAAAGCTCTGGTAGAATCATTGCATTTATAAAGAAAATGTTTGATAACAAAAACTTGAAATAATTCAGACTTTATGCTTCTCCATTCTCCCACCACCCATGGAGAAGCAGTATGCTCCTTCATGGAAGAAATAGGGAGAGCTTGGATCTCATCATCCTGTTCAATAGATATTCAATGGATATCACAAGATATTGAAATATCTTCTCCGTCTATCCAATTTACTCTCTCCCATTTTCATCGCTGGCGATTACAACTATTAGTTTACATTGTTGACGTGCAGCGACTGTCTGTGGCCTGGTGCGTCTTGGCAGGATAATTGACTTGCTTGTGTATTACAGAATGGCTGCCTCACTTCCAAAACCTCAAAATTGACACTGAGAGTAAAAGTAAACTATAAAAAATTTAAGAATGCAACAATCATTGTTGGTGTTGTTAAATTATGGTAACAATTATTGCTAATTAAGTGGAACTTATTTAATTTAGTAAAAGTTTTTAATGAAATTATGCATTTTGATATTGGATGTGATGAGATGTGATGATGTGACATCACATTTCAAGGCCCCTCCTCCATTTATTATCTTGAAGCATCAAATTTTTTTCTTAATTGTACACAAACAACTTATAGCACCACGTACTTGTACCATATCTAACTTGTGGTTAGATATGGTGTAAAAGATTAGTAAGAAAAATGATTCAAAATTTGGTGGTTTGTGGTTACTGCATTCATTTTCATTGAGCATTATGGTTTTGTAACACTTTTTTCAGATATTGGTGACACTAATTTGCACCAGCAAAGTAACCAGTCCTGTAGTGTAGAGCATGTGCCTTTTCGACCAGATGTTTTGCTACAACGAGACAAGTCCTTGTTTAGCCCACCAGATCAGAACCATGGATACTTTGTGAAGATTTCAAGTGACCGAGAAGGGCTTAGTTCTGTCCATAGTGAACCAAGTAAGTTACCCAGTTAAGATGTGCATTTGTGTCAGTAAACCATATGTTTCATATTACTCTGGCAGAAGAGGGCAATCTGTAATTTTCTTGCCTTAGATTTACGCAGTTTAATGACTAGTACTGATTTTTTTAGAACTGTACTGATACATTGGCAGCACTCATAATCGGCGCTGATTATAGAGATATCGGTGGTATCGGATATCGGTAAGTTAACCGGCGCCGATATTAAACTTTTTTATTTTATAATATTATTTTCAGTCTTTAAGAGTACAATTACGACAGATTGGATCTGTGTAGGACAGTGTTCCGTTCCCATATTCCGTTCCCATAGCGTGTGGCTTCAGACCACCCAGTAGTCATTGTGCTAGTATAAAACGTGGGAAAGCTGTTGTGCAGAGTGAGTCTGCTTAATTACCTTGGGCACAGTTTTCATCTCTGCTGGCCAAAGGCCAAAGTGCAGGTCGTAAAAGTAGCTTTGGCGTCCAGTTATATAGATAGGCCTGTCTCTTTTCTCTCCTCCGTCATGCAAGGTCGACGGCGGGCGATGTGCATAATCTGTATTGCCTGCCTAGGATTAGTCCCCAACTACATGTATATGTGTCCTATGGAGCAAGTGTTTTGCTTGTATCACATCAGTGGGCAGTAGCAGTGGGTCTATCTTTTAGAACAGGACATCTTGGGAAACAGAATGAAATAATTGGTAAGATAATCGGTTAGATAATCATTATCAGCAATGTAATAATCGGCAATAATCGGTATTGGCATAATCGGAAAAAGTGATATTGGTACAGCTCTGAATTTTTTAAAATTATTGACTTATCTCCAAAATTGAACCTGGATTTCATAAGATTAAATTGGTATTTGTTACATAAAGCATGAAAATCTGTTGAAAATATAGTCTCTTAGTGAATTACTACTGTCTTTACTACTTATCACCATAGACTTAAAATCATTTTGTATGGTTGGTTTTAATTTAACTAGCATCGCATTCAGGTGGCACTGTATGAACCATTTATAAAATGTTGCACACACAACTCCAAAATTTAGATGGAACATTGCGTGCCCAGTGCCTACAGCCTATAGGCCTATGTCCATGTTGTTTAATATTTTAGTTTAGTAGGAATGAAAATATGAAACCATATCCATAATCTGTATGATAAGTTACCAGTTACTAGTCTATTCTAATTACTATACTTGCTATAGTCCCATCATGATTAAATGATATTAAATGATTGCGTCGTCGAATCATGTGTGCACTTCAGAGCAAAAGAAGTTGGAAGAATAGCAATATCAAATTTCAGTTGTAATTAATGTAATAATCATAATGTATATTATTGAAACACTCAAATAGGCATCTTATGCCTATCTCCCCCTTGTGCATATCCTGGGATATGCACAATAATAAAGAGTTGGAAAAAATAGACATGGGCTGCATTTTGTACCATCGCCCCAGGCGGCACTTTGTCTCGCTACGCCACTGTGCTAGGCACAGGGCGCAATTATAGCTCGGCATGGCCCTGATGTCAGGAGCCCTAGTTTAATAATTTTCTTTTTAATTATGAAAATGATGTATGACCGACCATAAAAATGTTGGTTTGTAGCCACAACTTCAGTTGTGTTACTGGACAGAGGTTGTGATTTAAATGTACCAGTAAAATACTTATGGCAAAAATACAGACTTTTCAAAGTAGTGAACTTTGGTGAAAATTGATTTTAATGACGTAATACCTAAACATACAGGTGTGTGCGTAGCTATTTATCTGTAAAATACTGAGATGATTAGTAGCATCAGTGCATCACTTTAGCATTTAATTGCTATCTAGATGTGTTTCTGCACAACAATGAAATTGTGCAAAGCCAATCTAATTTTCTTGCATTATCCATTGTATTATGCCAGTTATTTGGATGGAAATGATAATCGACATGTCAAATGAGGATTTTTTAACATTTTAAAACTTGGTGCCGTGGCTCGTACAATTGTGACTTGGCTGAACCGTGGCTGCTATGCTGTGCACTATGCTGTAAGTAAAACATATGACCTTTGACTCTAATGTCTGGCGTCCCACCAGACCCTGCTGGGGTACACATAATCTAAGTCTCCAATGCTGCCTGAATTATATGCTGAACTGTTTGGACTTTCTAATGGTCTTCAAGGGGATAGTCCAGTGATTCTCAACCGGTGTGCCGCGAGTCCGCGACTCTACTAATAAATCAAGTTAAAATCAATAAAGATCATATTCGAATAAAGTTAAAATATAATGTATCTATTTTAATTAAAAATAAAAATGTTTATGTTTATCAGCCGGTTGATAATTATTTATTCTAATGATTTAAAATTCTAAAAATTCTAAATTTTACTTATGTATATCTGTCTAGTCGTAAAGTTACAGCTAATCTAATGTGCAGAACTATTTTTTTCAATTTCAAGATTCATTAGCAATGAAAGCTTAAAGCATAGCACGATCACTTTATCAAAATATTTATATAAAATTATAAATTATTTGGTGCAGCTTATCATCGGTGTTGGGCACGAGACCAAAACCTCAAGACTGAGACCAAAACCGAGAGGACCAAGACCAAGACTGGGTGGTCCGAGACCAAGACCGAAACCGGGTGGTCCGAGACCAAGACCAAGGGTCCAAGACCAAGACCGATACTCTTTTTTATAAACAATTCAATTTATTAAGATGCTAAAACGGAATAATTAGTTTCGGTTCAATGGTGTGCCGTGTGAATTTCCAAAGATCCTTGGTGCCAAAAGGGTTGAGAATCACTGGGATAATCAGATTACTGAAGAGAAGTATGTTTCAATTGCATAAATGATAATAGATAGCCATATGGATGTCCTTGATGTAAGTGATGGCAGCACCCTCGTGAGTGGGGGTTCCTTGATTGCCTGAAGATTTCTGCAGCACAGACTGGGTGCTGGTCAGCAGAGTCGTCATGGAGTCATCACTGATGTCTCCTTTTATAAGGAAAATATATGAGTTTCAAATGTACATACAGATTTCCTTTGCATATGAGCAGGGCTGTTAATATCGTGATAAAGTATCGCGATTTGTCTGTATCGCAGCGAGTATCGCGATAGTTTTATTTTGCTGGTATCGCATGGGTATCGTGATACCTATTTTTAGCCTGTCAGCAATACTCGATACCAATACTTTTTCTCCCTGAAATTTATGTCGTTTCTCAAGAAATATGAGAAGTTTATCGTTCTGCTTTGATAAGTTTATGCCTATAGGCCCCTATAGCCTCTTTCGGCCATATATATATATATATATATATATATATATATATATATGTCCTTGTCACGAACATATAATGTATGGAATAATTTGTGAATAGAGAACTGACCAAAGAAGGCCTGTGTCCTTTTGCGTTCACTGGTAGAAGTGACTTGCCTAATTAATTTGGCTACTTCAAAGACATTGTGATTGGCCCAAGGTTCAATAAGCACAGGATTGGAAAGTCCGCATATATGTTCCTTCGTGTCAACAGTTTGGGCGATATTCGGAAGCCAGAAGTTTAAATCCTTTTAAAATAAGTTTAAATAATAAGTTAATTCATCAACCTTTAGAAAGCGCCATATTTTCAAATAGAAGCAAAATTTAGATTGGGGCGACATCTGTGTTTAAGAATAAAGCATATACACGGAAATACGACGAGTAACCTTATCTAGATTCCTTGTGGTTAGTCAAACTCAGTTGTTAAGGTTATACTAATTAAAGACTCAAACAAGTATAACTTAAGTTAGATAAAAGCTATTTCGATTCTGTAAAAGGGATTTTGAAGTAGATGTATTGTAGAATATGATTTAATAAAAAAGTCAAAAACGACAAGTGATGGGTTTTGACCCCCGCCTCACATTTGCTACTGTTATTACTATCTAGAAACAATGGCAATACTGCATTGCTATTTACTCATGATGCGATTAATCGCATTAATAATCGTTAAAAATTTTAATCGTTGAGCAGAGCAGTAAATATGTTTCGTATGGAACATATGGTATGTGGTTGGTTAAGTTCAACCAGTATGGTACTCATCTTTAAATATTAACCTGTATAGATGGGATGGTATTGACAAAACATATTGTATGCTTGACAGAAATGCAGCTGACTAGAAAATTCCATTCAAGATAATATGCTTGATCTTGTGTTTTTTGTCTGATCTTCTAGTTTTCCGTGCTCAATGTTTCAAGTTTTCTACATTCCCTTGGATTGCTTTGACTCCAACTGACAGACATGTGTTGTCTTCAACTGATGAGTAAGAATTCCAATCAAAGTCAATCAATATGGTGTTCTACTCTTAGCAGTTTTATTTTTTAGACTTTTAAATTATCTACAATATGTGCTTATCCGTTTCCAATAAGTTGCAGTTTATGCTTGTATTTGGTGATTATCTTCCATTATTAATAAATTATTTATTAATAATTATTATATAATAATTATCCATTTATTAATAAGCTACCGTATATACTCGCCTATAAATCGAGTCACGTATAAGTCGAAGTGTAATGTTTTTGGGACAAATAGTGTCCAAAATCGACGACCCTCGTATAAATCGAACTCATAAAAGCAAAGGTAAATGCGTAGTTTAACGTATTCAATTCCGTTGAAAATAAATAATGCATTTAATAATCAACGTGTTACCCAAATGTTCATTCGTTATCCCGCTTCTCATTTCTCATTCAGCATTTTCATCTTTCATCTGACTTGTATTTTAAAAGTAAAATTTTCTTCCCTATGCAGAATCATATATTGGTATGGTATGGTTGATCGTTTGTTGTCCCTAAACTATTGGGCATTACCTTGATGTGTACCAGGATGGCGGTGCTAATAAAATATGTTGAATACATGATTGAAACAATAGTGTTTAAAAGATTATTATTGATTAAAAGATACTTTGAAAAGATGCAAAATCTAATAAAATCGAATAAGATTACATTTGAAAAGCATTTATAATAATAAACAGTCGATTTATGAAAACTTCCGCGTACTAATTCCGGTTTGAAAAATAAATTTAGTAAGTAAGGGAAGTATCTTCAACACTGAACTTGAAGCCAGCTTCGTATGAGGTTCGCTTTCTCTTCAATTCGCTCATTTCCATAAATGTTTAGTAAGTTTATTATTAACACGATAAACACTCGGAATTTCGAGGGTAATAAATGTTTTATACAAAACTACAGATTTATATACAGCACATAATAGTTTGAGCAACAGATTAGGCGGAAGACCATTGAATTGCCTGATCAATATTAGCGAACCAATCAACATATTTAAAGCGGTACTTTGATTATGTCTCTCGGTATTCATTCTCTGATGTTTCTTGGTCATAGTTAGGATTTTAACAAGCCATAGATGGGCCTAGGCCTAGTTAGAATGTTGCTTTCACACATCCCTTTTATGTGCTCAAATGTGATTGTTCCTGGGTCGGAAGATGGTATAGGCCTTTCATCCTCACTTGAAAGAAGCTAGCAGTTAACCTACCATAGAACATTCTTGGTATTGGTGTCTCAGCGCTCTATAGACTTTCGCTATTTGTCGAAATATGATTGTTCTTGGGGCGTAGATCATCCTCACTTGAAAGAGACTAGCAGACCTCTGTATTCAAATTGGTATAAACTGTGCTGAACCAGGCAAACTACATAGCAAAATGGCACAGACGGTTACTCTGCCTTAGAATATTCATGGAACAGCACTCTATAGACGTTTGCTATTTGTCATATCAAATACGCTATATGAGCCATGGTTATGCTGAACTAACAAACACAGATTACCTTACCTATTTTGTCCGCACACTTAATTTCAGACACGATGCTCATAGCTCAATATTTGGTTTCTTTTGACTGAAGTTATAGTAAGAGATGATAATAAAAGGATTCGTGTTCGATGCATGAAATAATGCGTAGAAGTTAATAACAACATTATAATAAGAGAATAACGACATTATATTAAGAGAAGTATATTTTATTTTGATCGATATTTAGTCAGTAATTTGTTGAAATGTAATTGTTCTGGTAAGACGATGTTGAAACAAAGACAACTAAAACAAACAGAGGGTTTAATTTGTACGTCCATTTTCGTTGTTTAATATTTTGTCCAAAAAATTCTCCATTTCTCGACTTGTACGCGAGGATATATGGTAATTTTTCCATACAGTGGAGAGGGATTGATCTCTTTAAACTTCTCTACTAAATTTACTGTGCTCTACATAATGATATAATTTGTATGAATTTTTTATGGGATAAGAGCACATAGGTTTTGATCTGTCTGCTAGTACTTTTCATCACTCTACTTCAATGCTGCATTTTGGAATTAGTTTAGGTTATCTTTAGCACTTCAATTACGAGTTGCATTGGTTTCCCAGTCGCATTTAGTACATGCTTGTCATAAAAGTATTAAGTGGCTTTATGCTCCTTTAATAGGTTTTCGCAGTTATGTTGTTTTTTAAAATTTAATTCAACTATCGTTACTCAGCAATATTCTGTATTGAAAAATTTGCCAATTAATGTGTTTAATAATTATTAAATTTGAAATCCATGAATATTCTAAGAGTAGAATAAAATGTAATAGGAACTTCAAAATGCCACTTGTGTGGTGCACTTATAGCAGTGAACGAAGGGTTGATTCAGTGAATTTATTCCGTTACTCAGTGGTGTCATTACCACTAATAATGTTTGTTGCCATCTTTCAATCCAAAAGCAGCAGACCAGCCAAATGTATTTCTTTTGAGAGCCTTTGCAACAATGGCTATCTGATATACCTCATTTTTGGAACTTGGCCAAGGCTGAGGGTTTGAACATGTGTTGGCAGAAGAACACAACCGTATTTCTAGACTGTGGATGCAGATCTCAGCTTTATGGCCCAATGGCTGACGATCATTGTCTACTCCTATTCTCTTTGAACGGGGTTGTTCTTGCTGGTAATGATGAGTTTTTACTTGAATGTTTTATGAGTCTTTACTGAAGTTGTGCTGCACAGATTCTCATTTATATTGTGTGTTATGTTATGTTACTTCATGATTATTAAAACTAGGGCTGTACCAAATATGTGCTTCATGTTTACTCTGGAGCCAAATAATGGGCCAAATAGTAGCTGTCAGACCTCACACGAGTGGTGGTCAAATGACATATGTTTCTGCACATGCTACTACTATATCGAGTGAACTGAAGTAGCTCTCACATTAACAGAATATATGCTGCAGTTACAGTCAGGTGTTGCATATTGCCTGAACCGCAGTTACCGCAGTGTCAGTCGTCTCATTTCTGCTTTGGTAAAATTAGTTCCATTCCTAGTTTACACAGACTGGCAGAAAGATGCAAAAATTGCATGTAGGTAACTGTTTACTTTTAGTTAATGTATTAAATTTACTGAACTTTACTGAATGAAACCTTTGCTTACATTTGAGATTTTTAAATTTGTCTTTAGACCTATTTTGTACACTATTTGTTTTGTATTAGGCCGACTAGTGAAAATCACTGAGAGGCACGCCATGTCTGGCGCATTCATGTGCACTTGCACTTTCTAAAACTCAAGGGCACGAGGTGGCACACATGTTTTCAAATTTGGCGTAATTGCATGGGTTATCGTATTAAGAAGATCGTGGCGGGTTCAAAGGGTTAATGATTTTTAAGTTCACTAGTCAGCTGATATCAGACAGCTCAGAGACTCCAGTTGTCATTGTATATACGCTTCTACTAATTCACATTGACGTAAGCAAAAATAGGTTAGACGTGTGTTTTAGACACATGTTTATAGCTCTACTATATACCTTTGCACACAAACTTACGATGGTCACTAGCATAAAAATTGTAATTATTGCTTTGAATTATGGGCCTAGTATTTTTATCGGTAAGGCCTTGCGGATTTACCGATCATTAATAGCCTACATCATATCTTAGAGATAGAGAAAGTTAACAACCTTGTCTGGAGAGCATTGCAGTGAACAAGATATTGCCACATTTTTTAGGCCTAAGATTAAAAAAGTTGAGATGTCTTGAATAGCGGATTTGTAGACTGAGTTCAAGATGAGACAATTCGACAACATGGCTTACGATTCACTATGTGTCAGGAAAGTCATGACCATGTCAACTTAAGAGACATGCATTGGTATGTCATGTAGCGCAAGAGTTTTTGTGCAAATGAGAGACGTTCACAATTTTTTGGGAACGTCTAAGTATCTGAACTGAACGTTATAGGCTACAGTCTTAATACATGTATGTATACGTTTATTCGCATGTTATAAAAAAAGTAATCAATATTGTTTAAGGTGGCACAGTGCTCTGCAAATAAGGAGGCACTTGGAAAAAGAGCAAGTGACAATAAAAATTTTCTCGATCTTTGTTGTTATGGGAATTTTTAAATATTTAAACAACTCTTGTGCATTTCTCTTACTGTAGATGTGCTTTTTATTTCACAAGCTTTACAAATATTCTAGTAGGCTAAATTTAAAACTTCTTCTTTAAAATTTAACTGAAATTAAAATGAAAAATTGAATGTATTATTTCAAATAGGTTCAATTTTTAGGTGTGTGTTTGGTTTCATTAGACACATTGGACAAGATATAACATGCTTAATTAACAAACACAACTTTTTGAACTGAAGATGATAGGCTTCATTCTTAATAAGTATGCCTTCATTAATGGATATAAAAAAGTAAAAAATGTTGTTTGCTATACTGTGCATTTCTAAGCTTAATATTTATACAATATTGAAGAAATTCTGTGATAACTTATCATAGCCTTTAAAGTATCAAGTGATGCTTCTTTAGCACGTTCATACCTTTCAGCTTACTGTGCGCTGATTTTTATAACTGTTTATAACTTGTTGAAATGACATATAAGGCTAGTGCAGAGAGCACCTCTGATAGATTTCTTGAAGCGGCATTGATTCATTACAACCAACCAATTTGTGTCTTTGCTTGACATTTATACATTTAAGATTTATTGGTTAACTTTGTTTCATCTTAGTTTTCGACACTATATATTTGAATGTTTAATTGGCAGGTCTGTTAGAAGTAAAGATCTTTCACTGGTTATCAGTGTATGTGAGTTTCTGAGTGATGTTGTGTTTCAAGACTTTCCTTCAGAGGTTTTCCTGCAAAGACCAAACATTGTTAAGGTAATTGGGCAAATTGTATTGTTATTGACATTAATTGGTATATTAGGTAGCAGACAAAATTTATTATTATTCAGGTAATGTAATTAGATAGCTATATCGATATCACTTTTTGCTGATTATGCCAATACCGCGTAATGATTATTGAAATTGCTGCTACCGATTAAAATGGCCAATGCTGATTGTGAAACTGATTATTTCATTGTGTACCCGAAGATGTCCATTTCCAAAACTTAGACCTACTGCTACTATTGTAATACAAGCAGTGAAGCACATATTTTGCTGTATGCACCAGCAGTCCAGCATGGTTAGTGGTTTACTATTAAAAGTTTAAATATGCAGTACTAATAATGCCAATTGTGCATGAGGAGTTGCAGTGCTCAGCAACTGCTACTGAGTTTTACTTTACTGCCTCTTTTTCTTTTTCGTCTGTCTCAAAGAGGCATGATATGCTTGGAATGCAAATGCTGGATGAGATAGTTGTACAGTTTTTTTAATTCCTTTTTGCCTCTGGAAATGCTTGTAAGTTGCTTTGGAATAGTCAACTGTGTTGACTTTAAAATATGTCCAGATAACTTGAGTGTTTCAACATTATTATTGATCATTAGAAAACTTTTATTTTGTTTTGAATGCACGCTTCACAACAATGCGTCGGTTATATATAGGTCGTTTGTTGTGTCTGATCTTGGTGTAATGCGAAATATTAGGCCACTAGAATGACTAGATGTTGCTAAATACAGTGGAACCTACTGTTATGTAGCTGGATGCCTCATTACTTAATAAATTGACCTGTCACCTGTGTATGACATTACTATGAGTGATGTATATGTACACGATTTTATATAGAGACCGTGTGGCCTCAAGTCCTAAATCCAGGCCATTATTCAAGTAATTGATGAAATGAAACCCTTTACCTCTGCTGCCCTTTTGTGCTGGGTCGGACAATACTCTACTATACGATTTATTGTCCGACCTAAGCACAAGAACACGGCAGTGTCGCGTAATGTGTGGAGAAATTATGAATTCGTAAGCTTGAGAAAATGATATTATGAAATTTGTTTTTTATATCACACCAATTATAACCGATGATGATATTGCCAATTCCTCTGATTATGGGCCCAATTATGAGTATGGCCGATTAATCGGTTTAGCATGAAATGCAATTTGGAGCATGAGATATTCTTACTGCTAGACTGTGGGTAATTCAATACTAGTTCCAGAATCTCAGGACAAGTGTCAGGTCATAAGGGCCCATTTATTTATTGCGTACGCAGTGTGAGGGGAGGGTTTGAATTCCGGAAATTTGCGTACGTGCGTGTATGGCAGAGGAGGAGTCTTGAAAATATGTGCATATATGTAAATATAACTGTCTAATTATGACGTCCACATGAGCCTATTTATGACTCAGACCTAAAGTTATGGAATATTAAAATCAGAACAGAAAACCCAATCACTGCTCAATCAATTTTATGTAGCACTAAAACTTTTGAAAATGCAATTGCTGGTGATCTCCCACTTGCGCTCTACTAATACTGCAACTTCTCTTATTCATGCTGTCGTCACTAGTTTTCTTGACTACTGCTCCGCCATGTATGCGGACATTTCAAGGGTCAGGATTGGCAACTGGAGTGTGTCCACCGGTTGGCATCACGCCTGATATAGATATGCGTGATGTGTTGCTCTAGCTGCCCCTCCTGCAGTGCATTGCATTTCGGATTACCCCCTTGGTCTCGTTGGGGCTGCACCGGCTATTTATTATTATTAAACGGACAATTTCTAAAGTGCTGTAGCGCAGCCGTGCCGCTACAAGACTGATTGATAATATCATGTTGGCCGCCGTTAATCCTGCCTCTCCTGGAATAACTGAAAGAATGCCACGCCAAATTACTAATAATGGGTTCATTAATGGTGCTATACTCCCTGACAAACTTCTATTAAATCCAACCAGTATCGCTAAACCTGATGCCTTAGACCCCTGAAGGGCGACGTACTTGCTTTCAACCCTGACATTTTTTGTCCTTGTCAAAAGCTGGTTGAGCCTTATCATCTTGACATTTTCTTCAACATTCCTGGCTACTCCCTTTTCAGATGAGACAGAGTCGGAAGCAAAGGGGTGGCATCACCATTTACTGCCGACATGCTTTTAAGCTCTTCAAACCAGAAACACCGTATGCTACCGAGTTTGAGTTACTACATAGACTGCTTATGCCATCCATCCAGTCCAAAATACAATGTTGAAAATCTCCTCTCTGCCAATGAAGAAATGAAGAAATTCAAGAATTCTTGAAGAAATTCATCATTGTACAAGTGACCCTATCGTGATGCTGCACGGAGATTTCAATAAAGTGCCATCAGCCACCATTCAATAACTAGGCCTTGTTCCCAAATTTGAAAGTCCCACCTATGCAAGAGACACCATTGAGAGCCTTTTCTGCACTTGCAAGGCCATCACCTCCATGGTTGTCACGAAGCACGCTGCAGTGTCGAGCCACTATATTGCTGATGCACCGAGTTTGATCTGCAGCCTTAGATCGTGCTGACAGAACCATGAGAAATTTCTGACTATGCACACCTGGATGCATGGCTGCTTTACAAACTTACCTCAAGGATCACCTGTGGACCACATCTCCGAATGCCATGTTCACTGAATTCTACACGACAATTGATTCAGTGTTGGACCGTTTTTCCTCCCCAGCCAAGTTACTGGACGGAACAAAGACCCTCCATATATGACTCATTACATAGAATATCTACTGTAAAGAAGATGTAAACTTCTCAGAAAACATCATCATAAGAGGCTACAATCATTGCTTTCAGAATTAGCAAGGCCATCTCCCGCAAAAATTGAGTCTTTCGTTCTTGTCGTTTGTGGACAGGTTTACCATCTAATGGATGGAGACTACCCGGTTATGGTCACTTACGACATTGGGTCAATCACAGCTTTATCACTGAAGCTTCATTATATGATGAGCATTTCCACTGATCCTTGTTTAATCTGACCTCCCCTAAAAAAGCAGTTTCACAGGCAGATGTTATTAATTTTGATCTTTGTGATGTCTATAAAGCACTTGCAACTGTAAAAGGCAATTCCGCTGGCCCTGATGGTCTACCCTCGTGGTTGATATCTACTATGGCACATCTCTTGGCTCAACCTGTTGCTGATCTGTTTACATGTTCTCTTACCAATTATTATGTCCCTTTGCAGTGGCACCATAACATGACAACCCTCGTAATAAAGATTGCCCGTCCTATTATGGAATCTGACTTTAAGCCTATATCCATCACCTCCATCCTCTCGCATATTTTGGAAAAAATGGTTATGCTTTTACTCTTTTATCATTTGCCCCAGTTCTAACCGAATCTTTATAAACCAATTTGCTTTTCACCCGTTCAGGTTCACTTCCGCTAATTGATCTCCATAGCCCATAAAGTTCAATGCTCAAATTGGAGCCCTGTGTTTTTATTCCTCTCCCTTGATATCAGCCAGGCTTTTGATATGTTAGACACAAACACCTTGTCAATCAGTTAGCGGACCAACCTATTCCAGATTTTTGTATAATTGGGTCGTTGTTCTCTTGCATGAGCATCAGCACTATTCTAAGTATGGGGTGAAATCTCTCCCCTCTGTACCATCAATGCTAGCATAGTACAAGGCTTTGGATTAGGACCCATACACTTTGTTGTCGCCATTGCCAACCTTAAACCAAAACATAGTTGCAATCGTCTCCCAAAATATGCCTACGACAGTAACCTGTTGATTGTAACCTACTTAAAAGCATTCTAACTGAACTTGATCATACCTTGACATGGGCTACCATTAATAATCTTAAATTAAAACATTATAAGTTCAGAGAAATGGTCGGTATGCGACCGAAGTCCACGCATATTGCACTTTCTCCTCCCATACCTGGTATTGAGAGGGTTCACAAGACAAGAATTCTGGATGTCTAAATTCTGATTGAATTTGCTTTGAGGCACACGCTGACAAAATATGCGGTAAAGCCTGGCAATCCATGTTCGTTCTTCATGTTTTAGTTGCCCACAGGGTCCTTGGTCAGCGACTGTTTGACATTGTTCATGCACGACTATTCTACGCCTCCTCCATTTGATGGGGATTTGCCAATGTAGAGAAACAGTCGCCTTAATAGTCTCTTAAGAAGATTGACCTGTTCTGACTTCCTTCCTGTTGACTTTCCTTCTTTTGAAGAGCACTGCTCTAAATCTGACTTTTTGCTCTTTTCCACTCAGCCCTGTTGAACTCATGGCACATCCTTCACAACCTTCTCCCTTTCCATGAGATCACCCTTACAACATGCGATCCAGGCCACATGACTTCATCCTGCATAATATTGATGATATTATTTAACCCATTCCCCCCTGAATTGTTTTTTGGGAAAATGAGTAATATGATGGTACCTGTGGTGGAACATCAATAGTGCAAAAGGGTTACATCTAAGCATGATAAGGTTTATATTTTCTGAATCAGCAGACTTTTTCTATGAAACTAGTATTTTAGTGTGAATGAAACTTCATTTATATAGCACCTTTGGCATGATAACATGCAAAACACAATGAATATTGTACTTTTTGCAACAGTTTACAATCCAAGTTTCTTTCTATTTAAAATTCTCTTGATTTGTGCTGTGCACCTTCTACTAACATGTGCATTGGGTGGAAAATGCTAGTCAAGCAGCCTGGAAAAGGGAGGAGGGTGCCTGCCAGAACCTGACATGACAGCAATGTCTGGTGGGTTTGCATGCTGTGCAATTATATCAGCTGTCCAACTGTCTGAAGGTCATGCTGTCCCAGTAAAAGGAATGTCCTTAGAAAATGTGTGTTACCAGTTCCATTGCTCAATTGTCAGAAGTTGCTGTCAGTTGGTTCAGTGATGTTCCACCGAAGTCATCACCCCGATGTTGATCTTTGCGAACACGACCTTGACCATAGCCTCG
The DNA here is from genome assembly GCA_959347315.1 of Bimastos eiseni. Taxonomy (NCBI): domain Eukaryota; kingdom Metazoa; phylum Annelida; class Clitellata; order Crassiclitellata; family Lumbricidae; genus Bimastos; species Bimastos eiseni. Next base: position 19,528,336 of record OY365810.1, read on the forward strand.
AGTATGACTATGATCTCAACCTTGACAGCAACTGTTCCTCCTCTGATGCTGTCTGTTGATGCTGTCTGTTGTGGTTGTATCTTCAAAAAGGTGTAGATGCTGCCTAGAAATGGATAACATCATAAATTTGAATTTGATGGGTTGAATGGGAAAAAGAATAATTCATTCTAAATTGGCTGATCAATGGACACAACCATTTCTCGATGAAACAATTGTCATTATATAATGTTTGCTTGAATTGATTGTAACTAACCAGAAATTACTTTCAAACAAGATATTCAAAATTGTTTTAAATTACAACTATCAAGAAATTACAAAAAGAAAAACAAATAAAACTATTGGGCTGCTTACTTCTCAAAACTTCATCATCATTTGGCATTGCCAAGTCCAGAAAACAAGTTTCGGTATCAGACTCTGCTCAAAATTGAAACTAAATTCGTCCAAAAACATTGTGTCCGACAGCAATCTTCAAATCTTGTATGAATTCATCATCAAAAGATGAAAATTCGTCAGCAGAATCATGCATAACACGCTAAAAGAATATCAAGTTCTGGACATGTAACTTTTTCCTATCAATTTGTAGATGTTCTTATCTTTCGGCTTCCTCTTTTTCATAAATCTGCTTTTCTTCTGCCTCCAACGTTCATCTTACTGTTTCTCTTCTTGTCTAAATATTTTTGCAGCTTTCAACTCTTCTTGACTGGCTGCTGAGCTTTCAATTCACTTTGATGAATGGCTTCTTTTTCCTCTTCTTCTTTCCTCTTCTCTTTCAGTTCTTGTTTCCGTGCTTCGTTTTCCTTTTTGCGTGCCGCCTCCGATTCAACCATCTGACTCAAACGTCTATGTTCAGCATCATCTCTATCTCTCTGTATCTGGGCCAACTGTAATTCAAACTGTTGCCTCTGTGTTTCAAGTTCAGCCTGACGTCTCTTTTCAGCTTCTTGTCTCTCTTCTAGATGTATCTTTTCAACTTCTTGTCTCCATGCGGGAATGGGTTAAACTCGTTGTAAGCTATTGTGCGTTTGCCGGTAGTCTGATAAAGAATATTTCTTACTTACTTATATGCATGATGTGTTGCTCTGGCTGCCCCCGCCGCGCATTGCATTTTGGATTGCCTCCAAACTCACCTCGGATCTGGTGTCAATGAGACACGTTGTCAACAGGCCCCTGATTGAACCATGGATGTAAATGGCATTATTGCTGAAGCGATTCTTGTAGTGTGATTTCTAGCCACGGGATGTTGCTGCGTCAGAGCTTCCAACTCGAAGGTAACTGTTCCATTGGAGTGACGTGCTTTGACCCATGTCATATCCTTCACTACCTTCTCCCTCCCCATGAGACCACCAACATGTGATTCGGGCCACATGACTTCATCCTGCAATTACAGGCGATAAAACCAACACGGCACAATTGTAGCAGGTCATCACCCATCTCATAGTATCTCTGGGTCAAACGTCATGGCCCGTGTCGTCGTTAGCGGTAGTGTGGATCTGTTGCAACTCGTAAATATTTTTGATTGATCTTGCTTTCCATAGTTTGATGCTACTTTTGTTGCTCTTTATGCTGTGCCATGAGAAATTGGTCCAGTTATGCCTGGATTTGGCTATTCAAGTTATGCGCTTGCTTGATATGCTTCTAGGTGTAGTGCCATTTGATACGCTTCGTCTAAACTCTTAGGCTCTCGCTCACATAACTTGAGCGACAGTAAATGCCTTCCTTGAAGCCGTCATGGCTTCAAGGAAGGCATTTACTGCTATATCTGAATTGGTTCTTGATCATTAATTTGCCAATTCTGTTAACTGACAGTGTAATTATTTCAGAGTGTGATTTCACTGTTGAGGGTGGACAACATTGAGAAGTTTGATATTGTGCTGAAGGCTCTTCGAACACTATATGATCTTACAGGAGCTATACTATCACGAATTTTCTCCCATCAGGACCCAGCTTTGTACACTCCAAAACAAGGTTGATAATCATCTTCATTTTGAGATAGCTTTTTGCAGTGTTTTTTTTCTGGTGGAACGCGTTGGAGCGGTGATCCGGCACCTTTTTCCTTGCGTTCCGGCACATATTTTGCTTTAAAAAACACTCTTTTTGTTGAAAATTCTAAAATGCAGATATTGTTTTCTGTGTTTAGGGTAGAAACCATTTATTAGTTTATCAGTAATGCCCACAGTCCTAAGAATTACAAGATCATGACAATCTGCAGAGTGTAAGGAATGAAATGAGGATGCAGATTACAGCTTTCGCAGATAGTCATTGAGATGTCGCTTTTCATCACCTAGCTGTACTTTGAAAACCAGAAAGAGTCTTGATGCATGCAGGGATTAGAAGACAGTGCAGGACTTGAAGCATTTGGCGACAGGAAGGTCATTCATATGTAGAGATATGCACAAGTGGAGGAATTCTGCTATGAACTGCATTTGAGACCGATTGAAGGGAACGATGCTATTTCAGAAGGCTCATTACTAGTGAGTTGCTGTAGTCCAGACAGACAAACGCAAGAATTATGGTGGCAAAGGCTGAAGGAGAGACGATCATTTGATTGCTCTGAGTCGCCTCAGTTAAAAGTAGTAGGAGTGTGTCAGGTTTGGTATGTGCTGTGAACATGTGATGATCAGATCATGGACGCAGAAAAGGATGTAAGTAGGAAATTTCTCAGTCAGTAGTGGACAGCCAAGTTTTACAAACTGTTGCCTTGTCTAAAACCATATCAATTGAGTCTTTGTACCATTTAGGTCATAGGTGTCAAAGAGCTGGCCTGTGTTTCTTTCCTGCTGACGATGATTTTCTTGCCCATGTAGCCTTGCTTAGACCAGGGAGTTGGTCTCGATCGCGGTCTTGGTCTCGACAGTCTTGAGACCGGAAAACTGCGGTCTTGGTCTTGGTCTCAAATGCATTGATCTTGGTCTCGGACCATCGGTCTCGGTCTTGGTCTCAAGTTCGTTGGTCTTGGTCTTAAAGGAACGGTCTTGGGATTGGTCTCCATCTTAGATTAACGTTCTTTGTCATTTGCCGTATCAGAGCAATTTCTTTGATATTTGTCGGTTATTTTCGATTATTAGAGACATCGGATGTTTAGGCCTTATGTGATTGTTATCGAATTATGGCGTGCTGACCATCTGTATATACATGTTACTATGGGCAAAAAACGCATTTGCAACGGAGCCAGCCATTTAAAAATTTGCTTTTACAAATTTCAAGATTTGGAACAATCTAATAATTATGTGGTTGGACACGTGTAGACACTGTTAACCTACAATTCCGAGTACAAGTACACCATTCAAAGGGAACGTTAATCTACTTGTTGAGATGTCGCATACTGTAATTTATGGTGTGATATTCTCAGGCCAAAGCCAAGGGCTGAACCCGCAAAAGTTCAGACTGACTGGTAAAACTGTTCTCTGGACTCTTACTAAGATTAGCATTCTTCAGCAATAAAATTAATGTTTTAAGCATGTTATTCCATTTTAGTGTCTTAATAAATTGAATTGTTTATAAAAAAGAGTCTTGGTCTTGGTCTCGGACCACCTGGTCTTGGTCTTGGACATCTCGGTCTTGGTCTCGGTCTTGGTCTCGAGGTTTTTGTTTCATGTCCAACACTGGCTTAGACTATGGCATTTGAAAATAAATGTTGAAATGTGTAATTTTTAAATGCTAACAAGTTTTATGTGATTTCCTCACTGATAATGAAGATCAACATGTAAGATTTTGTAGCCAAATTTGAATGTTTGCATTCTAAAAAGTCTTCATTTCAAATTTGCTTTTTAGAAGCTTTTCTGTCGATGGGCTATCAAGCCCCTTCCAAATCTCTACCTCCACTTTGCTGAGGCACTTTTGGTACATTGGTCTACCAACTTGCTGGATAATATTGACACTGACCCGGCATTAAATGAGGTTTGACACCCCTGATTTAGGCTGAGTTGGTTAGTTGATATCCAATAGTGAAGATCAGAAACAAGACAATCGATAGAAAGGACAAGGAGAGTTGATAGACTCAAAACTCACTATTTCTCTTTGGCTTTCAAGGATTTGGAAATCTAATTAGATTTTCTCCTGGCGACTGACTCTCCGTGCCTCAGATTCACATTTAGGCGTGACCTTGTGCGCGTTACAAATTCAATAAATAACAATAATAATAATAATGATAGTTATGATAATAATTTTCTAATAGACTCTGATTAAATCCCACAAAACGAAGTTTATTTATCTTGGTACCAGACAGCAACTAGTTTTAACATTGACCTGGATGCTCTCTTAACCCACTTTCTGATTTTCTCATTCTCTACCTCTGTCCAGGATCTATGGGTCATTTTTGACCAAGAACTTACTGTTGCTCGGTAAATCAACACTGTTTCCCGTAGCTGCTTCTTCCAGCTACGTCAAGTTCGTTTAGTCTCAACATTACGAAGATGGACTTTAAAGCAAAACCATCAGTTGTCCTTGTTTTAACATTGCTTTCAAGAATATTAAAATTCAACAATCACTGACTACATTTAGATCAAAACGAAATATTATGATGATGTTATTATATACTTCTACGTTAAATTTCATGAATCAAAGGCGTTGAGTTTCGTTATTATTAACTGACTTTAATATTATATATCTATGGATCACTATATTTAGTTTCTTTTAAAAGCATTCATTATTATCTATCCAAAATGAGTTCTTCGAATGACTAACTATCTATTACTAAATTTTATATTATGGGCCTATTCAAAATTTAGATAGGCAAAAAATGTGTGAGCGACAGATTAATGCTAGGCACAGGACGCAATAATAGCTTGGTACGGTCCTGAAGGAATGGAGTCAGAATACACATTGGAGGAACAAAAATAGAAGAGGTGGACCACGAGAAAAGAAGACATACAAAGTCTGAAGGCTTTTGAAATGTGGACATGGAGAAAAATCGAGAAAATTAGCAGGACAGAACACAAAACAAATGAAGTAATGGAAAAGATTGGAGAGGAAGTACTCTGATACACACAATAACAACGAGACAAATAAAGTGGATTGGACACACACTGAGAGTAGACTCACTACTAAGAACAGTCATAGAAGCAAAAAATGAAGGGGAGACAAACAAGAGGAAGACCAAGACAAAGGATACTTGAAGTTCACTGAAAAGACATAAATATCAAGATGTTCCTCTCGATTGATCACGGCCAATTCATCCCAGCTACTCAATTTGCTTCCTATGCCATCTTTAATGAACTTGGTAACTTTTATTTATCGGTCTTTAGTAGAATATAATTTTTTTTCATCCATCGAGGGTGAGTTCCTTAAATGTTACTTGCGGAAAAGTCCGCCGAAAGGAAATCAAAATAATTTGATCAGGCTATACCTCTCAATCGATTACGGCCGCATGCAATCCAGCTAAAAGTCGGTGGCCGAGTTTTCCTAACTGATGAATCGGGCCTGATTGATGTGTTACGTGATTGATTCTGGCGATTCAATTAGCTACCTACCAAAGTTTTTTTTTTTTTACAAAATATCTGTATATAAGGCTGTATATGAGCTGTAGTTTTGTGCAAAGTTTTTTGAATTTAGAAATTCTGAGCATTAAAGATTAGAATAAAATACTTAACAAATGCTTACCAGAGATGATACTGCTGATTCAGAGTTGACTCAAGAACGGTATGGTGAACTGTCTGGGGAATCAGGTGATGACGACAAGTTTGAAGGATTGAAATTATTTTTGAGTTTAAGAATGCAGATATTAATATAAATATAATATCTTGAATTTGGATTTTTATTCATGTGCTACATTTTAATTACACTACATTGAAGATGCTTCCCTCACCTACTAAATTAATTATACAAACCGGATGCAGTGAATGGAAGTTATCCATTCATATTCACATATTGTTTATATTATTTAAATTGATTTTCAAACATAATTTGTATTAGATTTTGCTTTCTAAATAAATTTTTTTTAGTGACTAATAATTGTTAAGCATCAGTCATTTCTTATTTGATTTGTTCGACTCACATTTGTACGTTATTTTTGTCAAAAAATTGCACTTCGACTTATACTTGAATTACTATTGGCCACTCCTATTAAACACAACTAATGCAGCGTTACAAAGAGTTTAAACAAGCCTGTATCTCATGGTATACATTACAGCGTAAACATGACAATTGCGAAGAGTCACCACGAATTTGGCTTGTCTACAGCTTGCAACAGAAACAAAAGACTAAGTCTGTAGAAGTTGTTCTACAGACTTAGTCTTTTGTTTCTGTTGCAAGCTCTTATATCAATCTGTATTCTCAATTGCTCTTTTGCCATCCTTACGCTGTTGTGTTATTTCTAAATTTTTAATTATGATATTATTTTTTTGTTATTTGAATTCCGCTTTCCTTGCTACATTGCACATAAAATGAAACTTATTTGCATTGGAGCTCCCTCTCCTACTTTATCAATTTTCCTGTGCCAGAATTGTCAATATTTTTTGCAAAATGATGCATTTTTACGTGCTCAGTGCAGTGTGTTCCTGACTCCATATTTCTCACATTTGACTGCTTATGCAACAGGTTGGGGTGCATAAATTTTGCACTTTACCTAGGGTGCAAAATTGCCTGAGGATGGCTCAGGTGATGACTAAACATTGTGTGCAGACTTTATTTAATGTTTAGTGCTAGGCAAGTAATCCTATTCTGTCTATCATTTAAGTCTATTCTATGTGTACAGGCGAGTATTAATAGAAACAATCACACTATACTGTGCCTATAATGTCATTTCATTAGTCTTAATATTGCTAGTTACCTTGCTTGTACTAGATTTATGCATTGTATTTAATTATGAAAATCAAGCCATTTGATGAATATCAATTTGGGATGAGTAATGGGAAGAGGAGATGCTTTGTTAACTGATTGAGGTGATTGGATTCTCCTAGAGTTTCAGCTGACTGGAACGGATGTGTCATTGCGCAGCCCAGCAGGTTATTCTGCTAATTCTTCTGAGTCGCAGTCTTCATTTGCTGGACAGGGAGAAGCAAGACATAGGGGAGATGGTCAGGACATTGATAACTCCAGTTCCCCTTCCACATCAGCGTAAGAAATGCTTAATGCTTTCCTCATTATGGCTGACTGCAGGTTCTTCTAGCTCGGGTAGTGTATATGTATTGTCATTATGTGTGTGTCTTTGCATGCATGTCTGTACTTGTGCATATTTATTTAGTCTGGACATTTATACAAACCTTCTCAGCTACTCTCAACTCACTCATCACCTTTGATCTATGGCAACTAGGGCTTAACTGGAATTCGCCTCGGACATTTGCCTTGGCCGAATATTGGACTATTTGGAAGTATAAGCGTCGGCAAATATTACATCCACAGATAGCTAAAAATAAAAATTTTTGATAAAATAATTTTTTTCATCAAAAATTTAGCACTATCGGACTTACTTATAAGTAATTGATTAATTAAACTAGAACTTAAGATTCCATTGAATTTTCTTTAAAATAGTGATGCTAATTTATATATTTTAATTTTTGTTGGTTGCATTCCCCTTGCATTCCCCAGGTGGCAACCAAATCAGTAATTTTCCCGCTTGAATTGGCTCCACCCAGTTTTCGGTAAACATTAGAGAGTAAAGACATCATTGAAAACTTGATATTTCAAATTTTATAACAAGGTTTTACATTTTTTTCACAAATAAAGTTGTTAAATAATAAATATATTGTTATAGCCTAGAGTGCGACTGTAGGTTATGTGAAGGATATTGCTATAGACTCATTGACTATAGGTAGTTCTCTATAGCTTTGCACATGCAGGTTAACTACGCTTTGTCTGCGGATGGTACTCGCTGCCAGTCGCTGATTTGCCACTACTATTCAGTTCGTACCCAGATCCAGCAAATAGTTAATCAAAATACTTGGATTCGGTACTCGATGGAAATTGTCTACTTGGTTATGCCCTAATGGCAACTACATTGTATAACGAAGGACGTTTTGGCGTGACAGTTTTGGCGCTTGGTGGTTTTGGCGCATGGCCATTTTGGCATGAGATTTTTGGTGCAGATCTCTGATACAATAAATATACTTTGATGTGTACCTCTGTATTTGCTTTAGTTCATTCTCTTATCCACCAATTGGCGTCTCTGGGCATACACTATCTGTGTTTTGCTTTACTAGCAACTATATGAAGCAGCCCTTCGAAGATTGCGAGCTGAATTCGGGTAAGATCTCCCAAACATAGAATCTGAGCGGTTAAAAAGAGGCGTGATCTCGTATACAAGCAATTCGTTCGAGGAGACCAACCACCTTTAAAATACAGAAAATATGTCGCAGCTGATGTCAGGATCAGGACAATCGTTGATAGTTACAGAGAACGAAACAGCATTGTTTTTTACATATGCAATCAAAATCACTAAACATTGCTTGCCTGCTGTTGTGTAGTACAATATCTATTTATCAGTGCCAACATGTCCTGTGCCAAAACGGTCATGCCAAAAAGGCTGCGCCAAAGTGTCACATACCGTTGTATAATGTGATTATTATCACTATTATTTCATTTGAAAGCAAGTTTTGACTAAAATCTTGAGAATCATTGACATTTATGTAATGTTTTATAACATTTAGAAATTTCTCTATATTTCATTAAGTATATTTGGCCCAGAAAAGCAGACCAGTTTAGTAGAGGCATTTTGTGAATATCTATTGGTGAACTTTCACACAAGTTGCAACAGAAAGGCTAACACTGTTTGTTACACATAAAAGTATCCTCTACAGCATATCAAAAGTCTCCATGAATACTTGTGGTGGAAGTGTTATAAAAATCGTGATCTTTAGCGGCACTGTACTGACTAATGAGATGCATATTTTCAAAGGAACGTTTGAATTCTAAAAGACCTATCAATGATCTAAATTATTTTAAAGTAATTCCAATAATATCTATATTTTAGATTAATGCAACATTATTGTACTAAATTAGGCAGCATAAGTTGCTTAGTTTTCAGGTTGTTCAAATCCTCCACTAAGTGTCACTAATTCATCATCGTCATCCCATTCAACTTGTGCAATTTGCATGCTGATCCTTTGCAGTTGTTACATGCAACAGCACTTAATGTCAAGCGGTTTACTCGCTCACCTAATACTGCTGCTGCAATCGGTTTTGCAGCTAAACCTGATGATATGTTCAAAAGTTCCTTCAGTTTGGTCTTCATGTGCGTGTGCCCTTATGCCGGGACCTCTAAACTTTTGAGATTCAATTCCATCTGGCTAATAAGATCATTGCTTGTGATCTGCTCATCATCATTATCTTCAAGATAGTTTGCAACTTCAACAAGGACTTTTTCTCTTTCTTCATCTTGTAGCAGACCCAATTTTGGTTTTTTGATGTCAATTTCGCTGGACTGATGATCGAGCAGCTGCATATTGACCTCAGCTCCAAAGACCAGCAACCTGGATCCTCTCTAAACGTTTCTCCTCCAGAAAATTGGTGATGCGCTCCTTTTTTCCTTACCGCTCTCTGCAGCCGTTCCCTCAAAGAGGGTATTCTTCCAGCCGTGAAAAAATGGTCAATCCTTGTTCCAGTGCCAAGGTGCAAGGGGCCGGATGCAGCTGATCCTAATAACTTTTGGCCAATTGCTAATGTCACTTCCTTATCTAGCAAGCCTGAAAATATTGTAACCGTCCAGCTCACTGCCAACATCGATAAAAATGACTACTCGCTGTCTTTCAGTCTGGATTCTGAAGGGGCCACTCCACAGAGACCCTATTGGTCGCCTTCTCTGTGATATTTATGGAGCAATTGACAGGTCTCAGGTTTCTCTCTTTCCGCTGTTTGATGTCAGCTCCCAGGTACCCGCTTTTGGTACCATTGACCACCTCTCTGCCTCGTTTCCTTCCTGCAGTACCATCCACCAGGTATTCTTGAGTTTCCGCTCCATTTGGACTACCCCCAAGGCTGTCCCTTGTATATTATTTATACCGAAGATTCAGGCCCTCTGCTCGCTGCCTGCACTGTCCTGAGCTAGTCCTATGCAGGCCTATCTGCACTGCTCAGTCCTGGCAGCTGCCACTGTGGTCTGTGCAATGAGCCGGGCCATGGAGAACTTGGAGGCCTGGATGTTTTCTAACTCAGTGGTTCTCAAACTGTGGTCCGCGGACCCCTTGGGGGTCCGCTGAAAGGGTGAAAATTGCTGGGAAGGAAGAAGAACTGTTGGATGAATTGTCCAATGACAGAAGCTTCGAACTTAAATTTCAAGGTCAAACATTGACCGCGTTTTGGTGCAACGTTAGGAACGAATATACGCTTTTAGCTGAGAGAGCCTTGACTGTTAGTCCCATTTGCAACTACGTATACCAGTGCGAAGCATTGTTCTCAGCATTAACACGTGATGAAATCTAAGTTTAGATCACGTCTTCAGATGGAAGACGACATTCGAGTGTGTCTATCAAAAATCTCACCAAGGATAGACCTTCTCTGCCGACAAAAGCAAGCCCACACATCTCATTAGTTTCAGTGAGTATATTAGACTCTAGTGTAGCTGTATTTGTAATGCATTTGAACGTGTTAAATAATTAAAACGTTTCGCACTGGTAGGTAGCAGTAAAATTAATGGTCTTACTCTTTATTATTAAATGAATGATGTTGTATTGTAGTTATGCAGTATGAGTATTAGGCATTAAACATTGTAGTTGTAGTCATGTTTTGCATTTCTTGCTTTTATAAGCAGGTTTAATTTAGTCCTGTGACTGTCGTGTGACACTGTATCATTGACTGCCAATAGTTGGTGTTGTTATAATTTGACTACAAAGAGTGATTTATTTTATAAAGTCGACTGCAGATAAAAGAAGTTTACCCTTTATGCATGTGGCTATGCTATTATAATTTGGTTGATTAATCAGGCCGCATCGCATCAGGGTTCCGCGAATATCGTATGGCTTGAAAAGGGGTCCGGTACTGAAAAAGTTTGAGAACCGCTGTTCTAACTGCCTGCGAATCTGCAATTTATCTAAGACTCAGTTTATTCGGTTTGACACTTAACATCGGCTAGCCAAAATTGACATGGAAGCCCTTGTCTTAGAGTTCTCACAGTTCATTTCCTCATCTTCTGTCAGGGATCTTGGTGTTACTCTGAACCAAGAGCTCACTCTCACATGGCACATCCACTTGCCCTGCCGTGATTGCTACTATTAACTGCGCCAGCTCGGGACGGTAATTTGCTCCTTGTCCTCTGATACTGTTGCAACATTTATCCTCTCCTTCGTGGTCTCTCGCCTTGACTACCTTAAAGTCCTCTATGAAGGGCTCCCTGCATGCCGGATTGGGTGCTTGAATCGGGTATTGTGCAAGGGCGGCACTCCTTATTGGCCACATCCCAAGATTCGGCCATGTCTCTGAATATATGCTGGATGTCCTTCATTTGCTCTCATTCTCTCAGTGGATCTCATACCGGGTCTCTTCATTAGTATTGCGTTGCATAAAGGATTCGGCTCCCAGGTACCTGCAGGAACTATACTGTTCTACATTAAGTGTCCAATGCCGAGGCTCCCTCTGTTCTTCTTCACATGCTGAGCTTCTTGTCCTCCGCTCCTGGACTTCCATGCGGCAGCACCTGGCTTTCTCGGTTGCTTTTCCCGCAACCTGGAATGGGTTTCCTGTCACCCTTCACTTAGTGCCCAGGGGACACTCCACCATGTTCTATGCCAACTTTAAGACTGTCCTATTTAGCAAGGGTTGAGTTGGGAGTGCTTCTGAGTAGATGCTCTTGAAGGGGTGCTATATAAATAATCCAAGTAAATAAAATGTAGTTCTTGGTTCTAAAATTCATGCTACCCACTTGATGATACTCTGCATCTGCAGCATGCAGGTCGTGAACATACAACACATGATCTTGCACTACGGATGTCCGCCCATTCATCACATCTGTCATTGCATGATTTCAAGAGTGTTCTTGAATGCAACTGTCCTCACTTGTAATACTGTCCAATCTGAACTCTTCCTCGTCATACCAACATGTGCTGCTTCCCACAGAACTGACAATCTCTGACATAAATGAACTCTTTTACAGGTCTGGACTTTGTAGGCTAGAGATTTTTGTAGTTGTAACAAGTTGGCTTATGTTACTGCTAAAACTGTGCTCTGATCAGGATGCTTTGTAGCATGTGCTAGTAGTTCTTGTCCTTGTTAGTCTACAATTAGATATGTCACTGTGTTTCTGATCATTTTTATTACTTATGTTGAAAATTTATAATATAATGTTCATCACCAACTATCCCTGCAGATATGTCTCAACCAACCTAGATTTCTCTGGAGGACTTTTGCATGTCTTGCTGATTCTTCGGTACAGTTCATAATTACTAACCTTCTGCATCCATCGTATTCTGAGCATCCTGTGGTAAAATTTTCTTTCAGGTATGAGTACCCTCTTTTTGGTGTCCTTTGTTAGTACTAGGGCATAACCAGAAAACGCCTCGGCCATTTGCCTTGGCCGAATATTGGACTATTTGGAAGTATTTGCCTGGGCAAATATTACACCCGCAAATGGCTAAAAATAGCTTTTTTGATAAAATAATATTTTTTCATCAGATAAATTTACAACTAACGGACTTACTTATAAGTTATTGATTAATTAAACAAGAACTTAACATTCCATCGAATTTTCTTTAAAAAATGATGTTAATTTATACATTTTAATTTCTTTTAGCTGCATTTTCCAGGTGGTAACCAAATCAATAATTTTCCCGCTTGAATTGGCTCCACCCACTTTTCCGTAAATATTAGAGAGTAAAGACATCGCTGATGATTTCATATTTCAAATTTATTACAAGGTTTTAACATTTTTTCACAAATAAAGTCATTAAATAATAAATATATTGTTATAGCCTAGAGTGCGACGATACGCTATATGAAGGATATTGCGACAAACTCTGCATTGACAATATATAGTTCTCTGTAGCTGTGCACGTGGCAGGTCAACTATGCTTTGCCTACGGATGGTACTCGCTGAGTCCCTGGCCAGATTTGCTGCTACTATTCGGTTTGTACCTGGATCAGGCAAATAGTTCATCCAAATACTTGAATTCGGTACTCGGTGGAAATTGTCTACTCGGTTATGCCCTAGTTTGTACCCATGTCTCTCATCTATACATCGTGCTGCTGATCACACGTTTTCAGTACGTTCACTTCGACTCATATACTGTGCCTTGCTTTTCCAAATGTGTTATCCATTATTCTATGCCCTATGGTCCTCCTCCCCAATGACATATAGAGTATGTCTAAGCCAGGGCGGGCCTGAGGTAGTTTTGAGCTATAGGCAAGGACAAAAATGCCGCCCCTGTACGCTTTGTCACAATCCTTTTGATGCATGACCGTTCTTTTTCTCATCCACCAGACACGAACAACGATGCCTCTTGATGTTTAAGGAATATATACAACTTACATACAATTTACATCTTACATACAACTATCTAACACGTAGCAGTAGATTTTAACTAAATAGAGGTCGACTTGGTTTTCGAAGAATCACGTCCTATGCCCTGTTGTTGGTGGCTTTCCCGACGTCTTCCAAGTCCAAAATGCTCTATGCTGTAGCCCCTCTTTGCTACATCAGATAAACCTTGTCCTCCGCCATCGTTCATGCGACGTGAACCTACGACCCTGCTGTCCCATTGGTCCACCTAGACCCTCAATTGCCCATCCATCGACGCCGATTGGATGGGATACCCCTCCACTAGAGTTTGCATCACCCTTAGTATATTGTCAATGGCGTTTTACAGGTCCATTGAGATTACAGAGTTATTAACGTCAAAAGGAGTTCATAGGCTTCCAAGGATTAAATTCCTGCTCAGGCGTGGTCCGTTAATATCGTAGCGTCTCTTTTACCTCTGCCCTCTGTTCAATGGGTGTCGGAACCAGTTGAGACCGTTTTCTTCGGTCTCATATTACCGATCGCTGCCCTAGTGCTGGAGGATTCTCGACGTCTCTAAAGTGACCGCCATCCCTGGATGAACAGCTGAGGAATTAGATTCAGCCTCTGGCGTCGAATTTCGTCTTCGTGGCGATTCGCATGGATGACCTTGTCGACCGATCGCTCCTTAAGTGCTTCTAGATTGTCTTTGAAAGCGAATAAGGCAGATGCCCCCACCGTTCTCCCTCCAATTCGTCATTAGCCGTCCTCCACGTAGACTCTGAGTTCCGATGCATTTCTTTAGTGCCTTTGCAAAAGCTAAAGTTGTAACATGCTGGTTTTGTTCAACTTCTTTTTATTGAATATTGATTACCTTAATTTGCTGAAAAATTATAATTATTGTCTCACATTTTAAGTAGAGCTGTACCGATTAATCGGCCGGCCGATTAATTGGGATGATTATCGAGATATCGGCAATATCTGATATCGGCAAGATAATCAATGACAATGTAAAAAAAATTTTTTTTTTCATTTTATAATATTATTTTTAGTCTTTAAGAGCAACATGACGACAGCAGCGTCATTGGGTCTGTGAAGGACAGCATTTCGTTCGCTTCCCATAGTGTGGGGAACTCAGGCTTCTACTTCAGACCATCCAGTAATGGTGACCGGACAAAATGGTAGCGGACAAAATGGTATGGACAAAATGGTATGGGTACAAAATGGTAGCGGACACAATGGTACGGACAAAATGGTACGGACAAATGGTAGCGGACAAAATGGTACAGACAAATGGTAAGGACAATATGGTATGGACAAAATGGTATTCAATTTCCACTTAAATACGTATCCATTCTAGCGACTTTCTATCAATCCAGCTTCTTTTAAAATAGGAATCTTTTATTTGATCCAGTTTCCATTTCAGCATAATTCTTTTCGTAAATCAAGCATCTTCTTCAGCCCCTCTCTTTTCAAGGAATACAGATAACAGCTTCCATTTAAGCGTAATTCTTTGGACCAATCCAGCTTCTAATTAGGCATAATTTTTAACATCCATCTCGTTAAAGCAGAATTCTCTTATCGAACCCTCTACCATTCAAGTATAACTTTTCGTTCATCCAGCTTTGCCTTATAAGCATGATTCTTCAAAACTATCCAACTTCTAATTGAACATTGTTTTCTCATCGATCCCGCTTCTGATCTGAAGAGCGATCATTTTCATAAATCCCCTTATAGACAAACACGATTCTTTTCATCAATCCAGCTGCTGATTAAACAAGATTCTTTCAATTAGTCAAGCATCAATGTTAGCAAGGATATTCCTATCATCAGTCCTACTTCAAATTATGCATAATTCTTTTCATCAGTCCAGCTTCTGATTAAACAAGACTCTGTTAATTAATCCAGCCTAAATTTATGCAAGGATTCTGTTCATCAGTTCAGTTTCTATTTCAAATTTAGACAGCATGATATTTGCATGAAAAATGACTTTGCCAACCTAAACTATGGTTTACCAAAGTTTGTTATACGCATATCAAACATAGGCTGATATATGTATATATTTTACCTGACATTCCACTCCCGGACATTAATCATATATATGTTATATATATAACATTAATCATACATACTTAATTAATATGGCTAATATGATACACAACTTATATATGTGTGTGCTATGTTAGTGATCAATCGGGGGAAATGTCCTAGGGGAAATGTCCGGGGAGTGGAAATATGTCCTAGACCCCTTAAATCTCTACCATTTTATCCGTAAGCCTACTGTTTTGTACAATACCATTTTGTCAGTGCCATTTCATCCGCACCATTTTGTCCTAATACCATTTTGTCCTAGGATTTGTCCCCAACTACATGTATACGGCTCCTTCAGAGCAAGTGTTTTGCTTGTATCGCAACAATAGGCAGGTAGCAGTAGGTCTATCTTTTAGAACCAGTCATCTTGGGAACCACAATGAAAAAATCGGCTAAATAATCGGGTAAATAATCGGTTAAATAATCGGCCAAATAATCGGGTATCGGCAAGCGAATAATCGGCAATAATCGGTATCGACATAATCGGCAAAAAGCGATATCGGTACAGCTCTAATTTTAGGCTTAAATTGATTAAAGCAGCAAGGCAAGTGTGCAGGCAGTGCAGCAGCACCAACATAATTTCAGTTTATGAAGTCTAAAGATTGTGGCGTTTCCACCAGTTCGGCCTGGGGGGAGGGAGGAGCGATCTGTGGAGGGAGTTAAAAAACATTTAAAAAATATTTAGCCCGAATTTGCTGCCCCTCTGAAAAATGCCGCTCTAGGCAACTGCCTATATCGCCTACACCTAAACCTGGTCTAAGCACATAAATATCTATTGACCTCATTTTCTGTAATTAAGTTAAAACACTCATTGACGCACAATTGACATTCAGAGTATGTTTATAAGTTTGGAGTCTTGGTGGGAATTAGACAAATCTACATAGGTTGTTCTGAATTTTTGCAGCCTGTCTGAATTGTATTAAAAAATTTCATTTTAAATTTACTTAAAGACAGATCTGAAGTTGTAATATGGTGTCTTTGCAGAGCAGTTTGGCATGATAGTATGCTAGTGTAGGAATTGTTTTCTGTTAAGTTAAATTATATTTGGATAAGCATATGTGAGTTAACCTCATTGTGCAGTGTGTACCCCAAGCTAACTCGTCTGAACGCTGTGCATCTATTTATTCTCTGTGCATTCGGTATGAACTTGTTCTAATGGCGGTATCATAATATTATAGTTTTACAATTGTAATAACGGCTTTCCGTATTTAAAATTAGGTAATTTTCTGGCAAGCCGAATATATATGATGCATGAAAAGTTGATTCACACTAAAAATAGCTAGTCATTGTGAGGCCATTGGGTCGCAAGCATGGTTTATATAATGAGGAAATGCATCGTCTGTTGTTTGAAAGTGACAGTAGTTTGTCTGTCCGATGTAGACAGTGATGATGATAGCAAACTAAAGTGTAGTTCTAGTAATTTTATCGTGTCAGATAAATACTGACCACAGTAGAGATGGCCAAAAACCCAGTGCCATTTATGGGGTCATGAGCAGGGTCAGAGGCATGGCTTATGTTATGACAAATACATTGTTTATTGTTTGAAAAATGATAACAAATTTCATCAATATGACTTGTTTTTTGACTAAATAATCCTTACTTTTATGTTACTAACATAAAAGTAAGGATATTTGATCTTGATTACTTCGCTTACAAATATAAGTCGTCTATTAATTACTATTGTTTTGAAGAATACCTAAAAATAATTACATATGTGTGAAAAATTATGAAAAAGTAGGTGAATGGTTTCAAAGTTTTGCACTTAGTTGTGTGCTTTGTCTTTTAGCAGAAGCTTCCAAGTCCCTGCAAATATTGGTTTGGATGCAGTGGAACAGATGGCCTTTGAAGATATCTATTCTCTACAGCTGATGCAGTGGACAGTACCCCAGTTTTGTATGGAAATCCTGGAAAATTTAGTTCCATGTCTCAAATTGGATAATGAAATGATTGTCGTTCACAGTCTTAATTTGCTATGCCAGTTGACAGCACTGCTCAGGGAATCATTGTTACCAGATAAATTGTGGACTGATTCGAGTTTACCAGCAAGAGATTTGGTGAGGTTATAGTCTTTCAGGTTTTCATCTGACTATGAATTATATTAGTGTTTTGTGTGATTGTGATCCCAGTCTGCATTTGTGAATTCATTATTCTGCATAATGTTAAATATTTCTTTCACTCTGGGTTAAATAATTCTTTGACTGATAGTTAAAGTTTTATATATGTTACAATGGTTTGTGACTGGAATGCAAATTATGATTTTGACAGATTAGACTAAAATTTGAATCCATTATGCACATGACTGGAATTATGGACTGGAGTCCTTACATTTTGTATATTGCCTTCTTTTAGACTGAAAGATTCCATGACATTCTGGATATTGTTGCAGAAGTTCTGTATCACCATCATCATTTTCATGGTCATCTCAGCAAATTAGCTGCTTCTTCAGAACTTGTTCGTCATCGGGTTGCGTTTATTGGCACTGCTGTGCAGATCATGCAACTCCTGGATTTTCTTGTTCCAATTGAGCAAGTTTCTACAGCTATTCCAAGTGAATTTGGTTCTGTTCTGGCTCTCATCTATCAGGATAAATCTCTATCATATTGTTATCCAGATCTGTGTGAGAAGGTGCTAGCTTTGGCAAAGGCCATTGACAGCATCAATCCAAGCCTTTACAGTCGTGCCCAAACAGTGTGTCAATCACTGTCCAGTACAGTTGAATTTCTTATGAAATTTGAGGAGCTAGTAAGCAATACCGTTTTTTTGTTTTCATATTTGTCTGTCACTGTTGGTAAACTTAAATAATGTATAATAATGCATTATATGAATGATGCACCCAAATGGGTACAATGAGGTATAGCCATAAATGATGTCTTCTGTTATTCATTTAAAAAGCTTCAAAGATGACCAGCTGTTCACCTCACCTGAGAATATCTTGTAGGGTTGTTTTAGGCCTATATGAAGTATGTGCAGTGTAGTGCAATGTGCAAGACCAAATTGGTAGTATATTAGACATGACGATGCTTATGATCTAATGCTTGTAGTAGGATTACATCAGTAGAGAAAGCAGTCATTCAAGATACTCGGTGTCTCAGTAGCTGACCGTGTCAGAGCACATGAATGATATCCTACGATTCTGCTCATCTTCCATATATGCTTTCCTTTGGTGCAGAATGCCATTGAAGGCTCTACAGGAACTTACAATAGCAACAACATTTGCTTGTCTAATGCATGTGTCCCCTGGGGACAGTCTAGTGGGGTATTTGAATAGTGGGGGCCACGACCGCTTGGAGCACCTCAATGCGTGGATGAAACGAGCTACTGCCAAAGCTACGTCAATAGAATGAGGGCTGAACAGGCTGACGATACCCTTTTCAGGGTCATCATCATGGATCGAAGACACGTTCTGTGCCCGCTGCGCCATGAGAGACCGGAAACAAAATACAACATGCGAGCAAGACCCCACCCATTTGATCTCAAAGATAGGGACAAAAAAAGGGCAATTTTATATATATATTTTGCTCAATTTTACTTAAAAAGCCTGACCTTGACACTAGCAATTTGTCTAACTTCAGACCTATCTCCAACCTCAATAACATTTCCAAGATTCTTGAACGTCTTTTTCTTATGCGTATCAAGAGACACATTACTTTCTCTCCCAACTTCAGTCCCTACCAGTCAGCATATCGTGAAGGCTACTCCACGGAAACTGCTCTTGTCTCTACACTGGATTACATCTTCTCATCTATTGACAATGGTAAAGCCTGCCTCTCTGTGTGTCTTGACCTTAGTGCAGCCTTTGACACCCTAGACCACCAATTACTCCTTGCAAGACTTGCAAAAAGCTTTGGTGTCTCTGGGACTGCCTTAAACTAGTTAGCTTCTTATCTGGTTGACCGCAATCAGCAGGTTGGCATTGGATCTGCTCGGTTGGAGCCCACACTTTGCACTGCTGGAGTGCCACAAGGATCTGTCCTCGGCCCTTTATTATTTACAGTCTTTACTTCCCCAATCAGTCGCATAGCTAAACACTTTGGAATTCAATTACAACAGTATGCAGATGATACTCAGCTCCATATTGTTCTGTCACACACTGATCAGTCTGGTAAACTAAAACTGGAAGAATGCCTCTCATCCATATATGCATGGTTCTGTTTCAATGGTTTGGCCATAAACCCAGACAAGTCTGAAGCAATTGTATTTGGCTCATGTCAACGCCTGCGTTCTTTCCCTATGTTCTCTAGCATTGAACTGGCGGGCACTGCTGTGCCGCTTTCAGACTCTGTCAAAACACTTGGGGTTACCCTCGACAGCAAGCTCACATTTCGAACTCACATAACAAGCCTTTGTAAATCTTGTTTCTACCACATCAGGGCAATACGTCACATAAGGTCGGCTCTAACCCAAAATATGTCTGAGACTATAGCCTGCTCTCTTGTCTCTTCTCGCCTCGATTATGCTAATTCACTTTTTGTCGGTCTCTCAGACCTTGAACTCAAAAGGCTTTAACGTATCCAAAATACGTTAGCTCGAGTAGTGCCACATGTCCCACTACGAACATGCTCCTCTGCCCTACTCCACCAGCTGCATTGGCTCCCTGTTGAATTCAGAATCAAATTTAAGTTAGCTTGTTTGACCTACAAAGGCATCATCTCCAGTACACCTACCTATATTCATGCTCTACTATCTCCTTACATTCCTCCTCGTTGCTTACGATCATCTAGTACAGGTCTTTTAGTTGAACCACGATGCAGAACAGTTATGGACTCTCGTGCATTTCATGTCTCTGCTCCTAGGGAATGGAATCGACTGCCACTCTCTCTTCTTAGTTCAAATTCACTTCCTTCCTTTAAAATACGACTCAAGACTCAATATTTTTCTTTGGCTTTCAAGGATTTGGAAATCTGATTGCATCTTCTCCTGGCGACTGACTACCCGAGCCTCAGATTCCCATTTAGGTGTGACCTTGTGCGCGTTACAAATTTATTAATAATAATTAATAATAATAAAAGAACTTTGTACCCAGATTACTGTATAAAAACATCTATTAGGCACCTTCATGTCCCCTAAGCTGTTCCCATGCACTGAACTTTTCACAACGTTAGGCATAGTAAACTCAATGACTGAGTGACTGTTTGATACCACTGTAATATCATGAACCTGTAAATTGCTGCTTTTTGACAGCAATATTTCTTTTTCAATAATGAAAATACAATTCAATACAATATTCATATTTGTCCAGGTTTGAGTGTAGTCCTAGTGTAATGTAATGTAATCGAGTGTTTGTATAGTGCCCTTCAGCATATCTACTCTGTGCTAGCCTATATAACAGTGGTTCTCAAACACTGATGTGCTGTAAGGCATCGCCAAGTGTGTCGTAATGCTAATAAAAAAAATCAATTTCAAGATCAATAAAAATCAATTCGAATGAAGCTAAAATATAGTGTATCTATTTTACTGAAAGGGGAAGTGTTTTTGTTTATCAGTCTGTTAATATTTATTCTAATGATCTAAAATTGTAATAAATTGTAATCTAAACTTTTGCGTAGTTTCAGCTTTAGCTAAAGCCGCTGCTAACAAGATGTATGTCTGTCTTAAACAAATGTGCAGAACTATTTTTTAATTTCAAGATTCATTGCATAACATTATTTATTGATCAAATTATCAAAATATTTATATAAAATTGTAAAATTATTTTGTGTAGCTTATTATTAAAGTGTATATGTTTTACTTATTGCTGGATCATTTCCCGTAATGACAAGTACGTCACAGGTTTCCCAATCTATCATGTGCGGTTTTTGGTAGAGCATAACCTATTTTCACCGAGTACCGAATTCGAGTATTTGGATGTACTATTAGATGTACTTTTAGATCATTACACTGGCACTCATTGTACTGCGATGAACTTTAATAGTTCTCTAGGAGTTTGGATCATTAGGTGGTTTTGAGCTAGTACTTGTACTTGGTGTATTGTTCATTTCGTCATTATTATAAAAATTGTTCTCCAAATCTAGTGCCAAATATTTGTCCATTATTTGAGTGAACATTTATTTAGGTTCTGGTTTTACATTTAATGGGCATAAGGACTGTTCAGAATATATTCAGAGACATGGCCGAATCTTGGGATGCAGCCAATAAGGAGTGCCGCCTTGCACAATACCCGATTCAAGTACCCAATCCGGCATGCAGGGAGCCCGTCATAGAGGACGTTAAGGTAGCCAAGGCGAGATACCACGAAGGAGAGGATAAACGTTGCAACAGTATCAGGGGACAAGGAGCAAATTACTGTCTCGAGCTGGCGCAGTTAATAGTAGCAATCACGGCAGGTCAAGTGGATGTGCCATGTGAGAGTGAGCTCTTGGTTCAGAGTAACACCAAGATCCCTGACAGAAGATGAGGAAATGAACTGTGAGAACTCTAAGACGAGGGCTTCCATGTCAATTTTGGCTAGCCGATGTTAAGTGTCAAACCGAATAAACTGAGTCTTAGATAAATTGCGGATTCGCAGGCAGTTAGAAGACATCCAGGCCTCCAAGGTCTCCATGGCCCGGCTCATTGCACGGACCACAGTGGCAGCTGCCAGGGCTGAGCATTGCAGATAGGCCTGCATAGGACCAGCTCAGGACAGTGCAGGCAGCGAGCAGAGGGCCTGAATCTTCGGTATAAATAATATATACCTCGGACGGCCTTGGGGGTAGTCCAAATGGAGCGGAAACCCAAGAATACCTGGTGGATGGTACGGTACTGCAGGAAGGAAACGAGGCAGAAAGGATACCGTGGTCAATGGTATTGCATTGCATGTGGTGAAAAACTCTCAAATGATGCTATAGTTCTTAGCAAGCTGAAACGTCACTTCCTGTTGAAACACCAACATTAGAAAAGTCCTTTAACACCGATAACTCGCGCAGTTTACAATCTGTTTATGTTTAACATTGTGAATGTAAATTGTAAATGTTGCATTTCAATCCGTTCAAGTTAAACTGTGAAATAAAAATATTTGTCTACTCTACTTTAATTGATTTTGAAGTTTATGTGAAACTTTAAATTAAGTCTTCTTTCTCAGATGGAAAATGTTTAAATGCAAGATTTAAAAACAGCAGCCATAAAATTGCTCAATATTAGACATAAAAAATTAGTTTTAGTTCAATGGCATACCGTCTGAATTTTCAAAGATCTCGAAATGTGCCTTTGTACTAAAAAGTTGAGAACCACTGCTATATAATGTTAAACGTCATTTCTAATGAACAATGTCATGACAGTTATTAGCAAAACAGTGAACAGAAAGCTGAAAGAGTTGCCAATGGTTGGCCCATGTGGCAACCAATAGATTCCTGTCAACAGCTGACAGATGGCATGGATGTTCATAGTCTCTGGGCCAAGTTGCATCGATAGGGTAGAGGGACGAGTCGGACGACTGGTGACAGTGTTTGCAGACATGGTGACGATATCAATGAGTAGTTCCTCACTAGTGGAAGATGACGCACGGCCCAATATCTGTCGAGGCACAAGGAGGTTGTCAGTAGATTGAATAGCCACCTGTGACTATCTGTCGAGGCTACTCAACCGCCCACTGCCGAGATGAAAACACTTGACTAAAGGGAGCGTGCACATTCCATGTGGCCGAGGACAACCGTTTAAATCAGAAGGGATGGACCTGATATAGTCACATGGCCTTGGCCAGCAATTTCCAATTTTTTTTGGCCGTGGAACCCTTTTGATCTAATAAATATTTTGCGGAACCCCGTTCAAAACTATTATATTCTGTCGTTGGTACAAGGCTTGAGAATGCAGATAGTCATAGGTTTAGGTCTAGATTAGGCTAGAATCCACTCGATTAATAATTAAAAAAATATCTATGACAATGTCATAATGAATTTCGTTTTGGTAAAATCTTATTTTAGCATCGTAAATTATTATTGCTTATGAGCTCTCATATTTTAGCGTCATAAATTATTGCCATTGTTTGAAACATGTATTTAACAAAGAACCATGCATAAGTGGAAGCTGGATTGATGAAATAATTTATGTGTAACTGGGAGCTGGATTGATGAAAGATTTATGTTTAACTGGAAGCTAGTTGATGAAAAGAATTCTGTAGAGAGGCCTAACAAGAACTTGCAATGGATTTATTTCTCCTTAAATGAAAGCGAAAAGGATGAAAGTATTTCCACCGAAATGGAAGCGGGAATGTTGAAAAAGGTTCCACGTCAAGTGGAATTTTCATTTCTATCCAGTGCCCTATTTACGCATGATTCTTTTCTTCATTGCGTCTTTCATCATTGCATAAGGAGGACAACTTTTCGTCAATCCATCTTCCATTTAAGCACGATTTTTCATCGATCCAGTTACACAGAAATTTATTCATCAACCAAGCTCATTTAAACGGACTTCTTTTTTACCGATTCTGCTTCTACTACCGACGCTAGTGAGGCTTAACCTGATTTGATATGAAAAATAATTTACGATGCTATTTATTAACATGGGTAATTTACAATGCTAAAATAAGATTTTACCTCTCTGTCATATAAAGTTATATGTACGTGTAGATGTTAAGCAAAGAATATACTATGGAAAATTCGTGAATTTATTTTAAATTGTCTGAAGTTTATTCGTAAGCAAACTTATGAAGTAAACCGCAACGCAAAATAGACAAAATTGTGAGGCTCGTGGTCAAAGCCCATCACTTGTCGTATTTTATTTTTTTTATTAAATTGTATTCTACAATGCATGTGCTTCCAAATACTTTTTACAAAATCAAAATAGCTTTTTCCTAACTTAAGTTGTACTCGTTTGACTCTTTCATTAGTAAAATCGTGACAACTGAGAAAATCGAAGTTAATGTTCAAGAATATTCGTGTCGTCCAACAGGGTAATTAATAGCTGCCGATTGCTAATAAATGGCCTTTTTGTCGAGATCAGCCTAACATGCGAACCTGAGCTAGAGGAAGGATAACCTGAGCTTCACTCAGACTGAAGACCTGACTTCAAAGCACCACTTCAGACCACTACTATTTCTTGCCTGCTTTATGCTTCGCCCGCATTTTAGGGCCTGACATCGGCCGAGGAACGAAACCGCCTTGAGGCTTTTATACGGAAATTGAAGCGCCTCCAGTTCCTCTCCCTCTGTTTCAGCTCTGTGGAGGCACTTGCTAGGGAGGCTGATGTCCGGCTCCTACGTGCCGTGATGCATCTGATACCCACGTCTTGAGGCCTCTATTTCCTCCAATTGCACAGTGCTCCTACAACCTACGACCCAGGGCTCACCCCTTTCAGCTCCCTCTGAGAGACAATAGATATTTTCAGTGTTGTATGCAAGATGTGAAACTTCAAGACCAAGACAAGACCGAGACAGGGAGGTGCCGAGACCAAGACCGAGACAAGACTGGGAGGTACCAAGACCAAGACACTAGGTTTAAGGCAGTACGAGACAGTTCGAGACAGTAAAAGACATGTGATCCTATATAGAATGCTGTAAAATGCTTATGTATCAGTTTTCTGGAATAATATTTATTTGTAATTTCAATTTGAAACTTATAGTGTATATAGTACAAATTCCTGAGGACAGTTTTTATATTTCCGCGCAAGATTTTAAGACAGTTCACGCGAAACATATCGAGACCGCTTGTTCGAGACAAAACAAGACTTTCACTTCAAGACAGTTTCTAAAAATCCGAGACACTACCTCGAGACCGAGACAGCAGGCTTCCGAGACCAAGACACTAAAAAACTGTCTCGAGACCGAGACACTGTCTCGAGACCATACAACTCTGGATATTTTATAACCAGAGTTTTGTTTTTGTATTAAGCCAAAGTAGGTCATGTCATTTACTTTTATTGAATAACTTTCATTTTTCTTCTGTTCGTTTTGAATGTTATTTGCTGCAGATTGTCAGCTTTTAAATAAACGAAGATATAACACTTAAACTCTTCGGTATCAAGTGTTGACACTGCATTGCAATTTGTAGTACATGAAGTAACGTGCAGAGTTGTGTTATATTACAATTTATAATATTTTTTAGAACACCAATAAAAACCGGTAACTGGTTTAAAACCGGTTTTTTAAATCCAGTAACCGGTTTGCCCCCAAAAACGGTATTAACAACCCTAGTTCTTAGCAGCCGTTACTCGAACACTCCAGAATTTTGCTGGACAAATAAGGGCTATATTCTGTATGAAATAAAGCAGACAGCATCTTAATCTGGTTACTACTTTGCAAAATATGGCAGGTCGGTGGAAGAAATCTAGGTTGTTCACCTCCTCTGAAAACATGCATATTTAGCAATGCAAATATTGAAATCACATGCATCAAAAGTCATTTTTATCCAAGTTAATATTTGAATTCAACATTTTTAATTTCAGGTATTGAAGGAAGACATATTTATTTGTAACATAAAACATTTGTGTACCATAAAACGAGTTTATGTGTTTTTGACCCCTCTCACCTATTTCAGTCTTTATCTCACTAACTAGGAGCCGACAAAGAGCAGGTTTTGACCCCCGTCCTCACAATTATGCACCAAGTTTTTGAATGTTCAATGTGCACTTTGCTTTGGTTTCTACTCCTGGCAAAGTTTGTTGACGTTTAACTATAACAAATTTAACATACTTCTATAATATTATTTCACAAAACAATTATAACTTATAAACTTATACCCTCTCTAAATTTTAGATGGCCTTTTATTCAGCATGGCCTATTACAACAACGTCATATCCGTTGTGGTCAATCTGTTTCCCTTCTTTCATGCCTTACAACATTACATCTAATTACTTGTATTGATATTGCCAGTTTGATAGCTAGAATATAATAGGACACTTATAAATTTTATAAAGTGATGGATATAGAAACTTAAAACAGAAAATCTGTTCACACTGAAAGTTTCCGCGGAACCCCTTGTCTTCGCCTCACGTATTTTGGGAAACGCTGGCCTAGGCAACTTGTGAACAAAATGCCTCTTAAACATAAAAAATCCTTGTCCAAGGTCGAATCAGTCCGATATGCAAACCTAGAAAACTCTAAAATGTTTCAAGTTGCCAAGCAAATTCTTTATATATTTGAGAATATTTGTCAAAATGATGCATCAGTGAATCAATCGACCCACTTGGCTGGAGGACATGTGCAGAAGTAATGCTTACATTGCAGTTAACATTCCTACTTTTAGCTTCCAAATAGATATATAAGGCATCTAATTATAGTAGGCGGCTCTGGAATGACCTGTCAACTATCCTAGGCAGATCACATGGCTCGCAGTTGCCAACGTTTTCGTCTGAAGACTTTCTTCAACTGCTCCTGCAGAAGGTTTCAGACGTTTGTCGAGATACTGGGGACACTGCTTCACCAGAGTACTCTGAAACTCAATGCCACTTTGAAAGGCTCGAAAAGGTGACTAACGTCGAGCTAAAGTCGTGTCTTCTGTCTTCGCTATCAAAGACTTGCAAGCTTGATCCTATTCTGAGTTTCCTCCTGAAGGAATTTGTGGATTAGCTGCTTCCATTCTTGGTTCAGCTCTTCAATGCCTCATTAACACTTTGAGCGTGTATGCCGTATATATACGTCATTATTTTAGCGTTCCGGTGCGCGTATGCCGCAATTATACGTCATAAAGTATACGACCATTAGATATCTATACAATGGCCTAATCAGCGTCCAGGTAATGAAATCTACCACGTCTCTGTTACTACTATGGTGTGTGATGTTACCTGGTGTATAATTATGTATTTTTTTAGTGTTTACTACAAATACTATATGCCCTGTCTTACGTCACTGTGTATGTCACTGTTCTGATCGAATGCTACCCATGGTGTCTAGAAATAGATAGACAGTTTTGGAGATTCTGAAAGAATTTGATTTTTCAAGCGCTGATTATTTTGAAGAGGAGAGTGATTGCGATAGTGATGAGGAATTAGACGACATTGAACCGGTAAGTGACACAGAAAGTCAAGCAACCGAGGCCTATGATCCCCCAGCAGGCGTGGATGTACATGTGCCTGCGGATAGCTCAGACGATGAATCCCAGGCATGAGTTAGATGCTATTTTGGCAGACTTCTATCCAAAATACCATAGAGTAGAGTTGGAGTGTTAAACAAGTTCTTTGCATTTTATGCTCTTTACATTTTGTCAATAATTAGTGCTTTACGCAATTCCTTCGCAATGCCGATAGTTGATTAGGCCTATATGGTCAATGTGTTAATGGAGGGATGACTGCCATAGAGCCAGAAGTGTGTCATCATACGGCCAGAAATCAAGAAGTGTGTCATCATACGGCCAGAAATCAAGAAGCCTGGAATGGATCCGGATAACATCAAGAACTACAGCTCCATCTCTAATCTTACGTTCATCTCTGAGGTTATCGTGGAGCCCGGGTTTTATCAATATGCCGACAACTTCCAACTGTACTTGACATGCCGCCCATCTGAGGCACTGCAGTGTGTGTGAAATTCTTGGAAATTGTGGAGCAAGTGCAGATATGGATGTTTTCCGGGTTCAGGTTCCGGAAAAAACTGAATTTATGTGGCTTAGCATGAGACAAGCGCATTAGATGGTTGACAAAGAGACGATTAAAACAGCATTTCCTCATTGGAAGGTACAGCGCGTTGTTCGGAACCTGGGAGTTCTTCTGGATGAAGGAGGAACATGTCAGTTCCTTGGAGGAACATGTCAGTTCCCTTTGCAGGTCTTTCTTTTATCAACTATGCCAGATTAGAGTCATACAGCAAAATCTGTCAATTGACGCTGCTATGACTCTTGTCCACTCCTTCGAGCTGACTTACCTGGACTACTGCAATGGTGTCCTTGCAGGTCTGCCAAAGTTCCGGATAAGAGAGCTTCAATTCATTCTCAATTGCGTCGCCCTAGTCGTTGCCAAGCTGCCAAAATATTCGCATAGTTCAAGCTATATGTGTGACACGTTGCGCTGGCTCTCAGTTGAGGCTAGATCATCCACATGGGATGAACATCTGTGTTTGGCACGGCTCAAGAGTACACCAGAGAGCTCTGTTTTCCAGTCTCCAGCCAGCCTGGTCGTCGATACTTGCGTGCTGTGGCTCGTGAGGACTTGATGGTCCTGCGCTCCCGTACCTCAATGCGGGCAAACCGTGCCTTCTCATGCATTAGACCATCATTACAAATTCGCAACATTTCACCGCTTGCAGCCCAGGAAACATTTTCTAAAGTACTCAAATCGCATTTGTTTGGATCTGACGGGTAGCTACATTTAGCACCTTTGAGAGGTTCTTATAAGGCGCTATGTAAATAGCCAGATACATAGATACATGAAAAATGTGTTTATAAGTTTCAGAATGAATCAACAGCTCAAGAGTCTTCTAGCAGCATTATTCCAAGCAGCTGCAAAAATACTGGAGTTGCAGTAGTGTTATCATGTGCCTTAATTTTTTTTTATATGAATTAGTTCTACAATTGGTCAATGTACTGCTTCTGTAGAGTGATGAGACGTTGCTGTCGCTGGTTCAGCTTGCAAGTGAATCTATTCCTGGTCTTTCATTTCATGAAAATTTGCGAACAGTCGAAGCGTGTGTGCATCTAGCATCATTCACGTTAGTAAATACTTTTGACTGTGTACCAATATTTGCACTTAAATGAGCGAATTATCAAACTGCCCTTGATGAGTGGGATGGTGGCCGAGTGCTTAGAATTTTCGGCCTGTAACGCGGAGAGTGTGAGTTTGATCCTCGTCTGAGGAATCACTGAGCAGGAGTCTTGAGGAAGGCCTTTGTACACAATTGCTCTGCGTTAGAACTGCAATAATTGTAAGAAGGGAAATATCAAATTGCAGTTGTACTGTATGGTATAGCTGATTATGCTCATATGGTTAAGAATGATTCATAGCTTGGGCCCTGATGATATCAACTCTTGTCTGTTTAGTCCGGTCATTGACCTAATAGCAACTTCTGCTATAATTGACTGCCTTCTGACCACAGGCATAATTCCCATGGCACTTAAAATTGTTAAAGTCATAACTGTCCATGAGCAGTTAAATAGAAATGACATTACAAACTATAGACTCATCTCATTTCTACACTTCGTGTAGCCTAGTGCGTCTGTAGAGGTGCTCAAGACGACAAGCCCGGTATAGTATGGTATTGACTGTAAGCTGCTGTACTATTAAATCTCTGTGAACTAAACTAAGAAGTAGGTTATAGTCTTCCTGTATGTAGCGTAGTGTGTCTGTAGAGGTGCTCAAGACGATAAGCCCGTTATTGTATGGTATTGACTTTAAACGGCTGTACTGTTAAATCTTTGTGAACTAAACTAGCAAGTAGCTTATAGTCTTATATATATATAGATATTTAAAAAAAAATAATGTTACTTGCAGTATCTCCTACATCTTTAAAGATAAATGCACCAGCAAATAAAATTTTTTAGTTTATAATTTCTGGTTTCAAATTTTCAAAGGGCATAGACTCAATCTGAGCTGCAAAATGAGGATGAAAATAGACACATGGAATGTGAGACGCATGCAGAGCAGAAAGTTGGATGTGTTACAAAGAGAAATGAAACAACTAGACATAGTAATAATGGGATCAAGCGAAACGAGATGGAAAGGACAAGGACACTTCAACTGGAATGGATACAAAATAATAATGTCAGGCCAAAAGGAGAGAGGAAGAAATGGAGTGGCAATCATGTGAATGGGATGAGTGCAAATGCAATAATGGGATATGATACAGTCAGTGACAGGTCAACACAACAATTGTACAAGTGTATGTCCCAACATCGACAGCGCCAGAGAAGGAGTATGATAGATTCTATACTGAGCTACAGAGCACAATCGACAGAACCTAAAAGGGGGATGTACTAATGATTATTGGAGATTTTAATGCAAAGGTGGGAAAGAGTATGGGATGGGAAGGGGACACGATGGGCATACATGGTCTGGGTGAGCAAAATGAGGCAGGAGAAAGACTGATAGAGTTCTGTGATGGTAACAGCATGGGAATCATGAACACATGGTTTGAACAGCCTAAATGAAGACTGTATACATGGACGTCACCAGATGGAAAGTATAGAAATCAGATCGACAGCATACTGATAAATAAAAGATGGAAAAGTACAATAAGAGATGTAAGAAGGAAACCAGGAGCGGATTGTGAAACTGACCACGAACTACTAGTGGCAACATTGCAAACGAAATTGAAGAAACTGAAAAATGGAGAAAGATTGTCCATATACGACTGCAAAGGCATTACAAAGGAATATAGGATGTGTACTGGAAGAGATGATTTTACTTCTCGTCTCTTCCAATGGTATATGGTGGCGAGCGGTGATACGTTGATGTGGGTAGCTGGCGTTTCTCTTCGGTGGGTGACAGTTCATTTTAGCCATGGAATCAGCGAAGACTTTTTGATGTTAGATTTTATATTACAATGCAGACGTATATCTACAGCAAACTGGTTTCTATAATTGTAGATTTCTCGATTCGCCCTCAGTCAAACAACTTCGGCCTCAGGTCGTGCGTTTAGAGTTGCTCAGCAAATCTCGTCTGTAGCATTTCGCACTCTCCTTGCCTATTGACTCCTTCTTGGGCGAATCCCTCACTTTCGCCCGCGTCCCATATTTATATCCTTCCTCTCTTCCCCTGTCAGATGTCTGCTTAATCTCTTCACCTGTCGCCCCTGCCTCTCTTGCTTCCATCGTCCGTCTGGACTGTCCTCTTTCCGAGTTATCTGTCCCATCCCTCGTCACCCCCTCGCTTCCGTCGCCGTGCCCTTGCCCATAATCTCCCATAATGTGTCTTTCTATGTCTCCTTCCTGTCTCTCTATTTATCCCTCTATCTCTTGCTGTCAGATGCGCGAATCTGGTAATGCGCTGGGAGTTGTATTAATTAGGCCAATTACAGAAGCGATTAGCAGCGGCTACTGATCTGCCACGTACTTGTTAAGTTCATTCAGTACATAGCCGATCTGAATATTCTATAGTCCAGCCTGATTCAAATGTTCGCATGAACAAATAATAGTTACAATCACATTTAAACTAAATAATACATTGTTATAATACATGATAATCATATAGCCTCCGTCGATTGCACAACTCGTAGTGTCCTTTATAACACTACAGGATGGAAGCAAAGAATAGGTTTGAAGTACTGGAGAGGGATGAAATGGAGGCAGAGGAGAACACAAACAACCAGTGGGAGAAAATGAAGAGCACAATATTGGAAACTGCAGAGAAATACATTCTGAAGAAGAAGAAACTCATAACAACCTCATGGCTATCGACAGAATCTATCAATATAGCAGTAGAAAGAAAAGCTGCAAAAAGGTTGGAGACAAAGATAAGGTAAGAGCTATGAACAGCGCCTTCCAAAAGCAAGCATGGAGAGATAAAGAAAAACATCTAAATGACATGTGCTGAGAAATGGAGGAAGAGGGAAAGAAAGGGAGAGCTAAAGAAATGTTCTCAAAAGTGAAGGCAATAACGAGAAAATTTTCTCTTAGAATGGGTTCATTGAAGTCAGGAGATGGAAAAGCAATTGGGGATGAAGAGGGAATGAAGAAAAAATGGAGAGAATATACGGAGGAATTATACAGCGAAGATAAGAGAGTAAGGAAAGAGCAAATTGACATTACAGAACAGGAAAAGGAACCGGAGGTTATGGAAGCTGAGGTAGAATGGGCAATCAAACAACTGAAGGAAAACAAAGCGCCAGGACAGGATGGAATACCTATATAACTGATAAAAGCTGGAGATGATGCAATGATAAAGACAATAAAAAAAATATGCACCAAGCATATGGACAACCGGAGAATGGCCAGAGAGGACTGGAAGAGATCAATGTTTATCCCTATATTTAAGAAAGGAGATGCGAGGGAATGTGAGAACTATAGGACAATAGCGATGATATCGCACACAAGTAAAATACTAGTAAAAATAATTCACAAAAGAATGGAGAGCACAATTGAGAGAGAGCTTCCGTACAACCAGGCAGGATTTAGGAAATCCCGAGGAGTTCGAGACCATATTGCCAACATGAGGTGGATAATGGAGAGACAAAAGGAGTATGGACAAAAAGTACACATTTGTTTCATTGACTACAGCAAGGCATTCGACTTAATCAACCACGAACTGATGTGGAAAACCCTAATTGAGACGGGAATGCCGAAACACTTGATACAGCTACTCAGAGGATTCTACAAAGACCAGATGGCGGTGATAAGAACAGAATTTGGAGACACAGACAAAATTAAAATTAAGAAAGGGGTCAGGCAGAGGTGCATTCTGTCCCCATTTCTATTTAACCTGTATGCCGATAACGGATAATGAGGAAGGCGGAAATGGAAGAGACAAATGAGGGAGTACAGATAGCCGGAAGAACGCTGAACAATCTTAAGATATGGGGATGACACAACACTACTGGCAAACACTACTGGCAAGGAAGAAAGTAGATCTGTTAAACCTGATAAGAAGGTTGAAGAGAGAAGGTGAGAAGGTAGGTTTATATTAGAGCTGTACCGATAATCACTTTTTGCCGATTATGCCGATACCGATTATTGCCGATTATTCATTTGTCGATACCCGATTATTTAGCCGATTATTTAGCCGATTATTTCTATGTTTCCCAAGATGTCTGGTTCCAAAAGATAGACCTACTGTGCTACCTATTGTTGTGATATACAAGCAAGCACTTCCCCGTAGAAGACATATGCATGTAGTTGGTGACTAATCCTAGGCAGGCAATACAGATTAGAAACACTGCCTGCCGTCGAACTGTGCCCAGGGTAATTAAAGGCCAAGGCACGGCTGTCCTATTCACAGCCACCCATCTAGTCTAAGCCTCTCAGGCACCTGACATGTGTCGGAGAGATCTGATTGGCAGCTAGCATGTATTCATTAGGCATTCCTCCACGATGTACATTCATCGGTTTCTCTGTAGAATTGGTCAGCCGTTCCTTGGCCCATAAGCAGGCACTATGACTAACTCTGCACAAGACCTATGTTGACACATTCCCACGGTCTATACTAGCACAGTGGGTGGTCTTGCCACTGGTCTGAAAAAACCATTAGCTCGACAACACGATAACGATATGGGAACGGTACAAAGTGTACAATCTTGCCTTCACAACCCAGTGATGTTGCTGTCATCATTTTGCTTTTATAGACGGAAAAAAACATTAAATATAAAAAATAATTTTTAATATTGGCGCCAATTATCTTGCCAATATCCGATATTGATGATATCTCTATAATCGGCAGGATTAATCGGCCGCCCGATTAATCGGTACAGCTTTAGTTTATATTTCAACATAAAGAAGACAAAGATCATGACAATGGCCGATTGGGACAGTTTTGAGATAGACGGAGAGGAAATAGAGATGATAACAAGCTTCACATCCTTGGGAGCATTAATAGAAAAAGAGGGAAAGTGTGATTTGGAAATAAAAAGAAGGGTGGCAATAAGGAAAGCTGCAATGAATGGACTGATAAAGATATGGAAGGACAAACACATGAGCAGAGAAGCCAAAAGAAGGATAGTGAGGGCAATGATCTTTCCTAAAGTACTATATGGCTGTGAGACGTGGACAATGACAGAGAACATGGATGAAAAGATTAACACATGCGAAATTTGGATATGTAGGAAGATGCAGAGAATATTGTGGATGGAGAAAAAGTCAAATTAAAGGGTGCACTTGGAGATTGGAGTTGAAAATGATGAGTCGTTAAAACAAACAGCGATGAGAAGGAAGCTGGGGTTCTTTGGATATCATATGTCATGCGATCAGATGGATTAGAAAAGGAAATGATGTTGGCATGCAGAGAAGGAAGGAGAAAACAGGGGCGACCAAAGAAAAATGGATGGACGAGATACACGAAAGAACCGGAATGAACCTGGAGGAATTAAGAGATGCGACTTCAAAAGAAAGTATTGGAGATGTTTTTCCGCTGCGATCACTAAAGTTCCAAGAACTGACAGCACAAGGTGAAAGGTGTGGTTTCAAATTTCTATCCAATTTTTGATAAAAGTATTTGAGGTATTTGCTCCAGTCTTCCAATTGTCTTCTTATATTTTATCCAGGGACATAACACATGGGGCTCACATGAGGTGTGGGTTTCCATGGGTCACTTTGAGAACATTTGAATTTTAGAACTATGTTTTGCTCAGGAAGAAATGCTTCATCTGTTTAGAGTTGTTGGATATAAACTGTTGCCCTTGTTTTTTAGCCGCATTAGTGTGATCCCGGAGATATCTCGTCAAACGTAAATCATTCTACAGTGTGATCCCCGAGTTATCTCGTCCAAACGATATGCGTCCGTTTACTCACCGCGAATCCAGTATAAACTCGTCCTAGTCGCAATTATCAAAAGATTATAGTTTTGCGATTGTAGTAACGGCTTTCCATATTATAAATTACGTCATTTGTTGGGCTTACCGATCAAAAATAGCACATTGGAAACCTATTTCGATCTTTGCTGCGTCCGTGGTCATTGGATCGCAACAGCGGTCTATGTTGCGACAGAATGCTTTGTTTTAGATTGAATGTGACAATAGTTCGTCCGATTTAGACAATGATGATGACAGTAAATTAAATTCATATTGTAAATTATGTCATGTGTTGGTTGGGCAGACTAATAATAATAGTTACAATTGAAACTTATATCATACCAAACATCTGGTATGCAGCTGGTCATTGCACGATCTTTGCGTAGCCTACATGGTCGTTGGGTCGCAAATGATGATAGAAAATTAAATTTAATTCTAATCACGTTACTGTTTCAGAAAAAATAATTATTACAGATAAGTAAAGATTGTCGAAATCCGTTCGCCGCTTTCGTGGTCAAGAGATGGGTCTCATGTTGGCCTATTTTACATCATTTAATGTCTGAAAATCATAATAAAGTTCAGCAATAATGCCTATTTTAAAACTAATAATGATTATTGTTATGTTTTTCAGAGCAGTGATGGGCTATAATTGCATTTATACATTTGCAAGTATCAGTCTACCTATAATCAATAGACCTAAAAATAATTACACAGTTGTACAAAGAATAAAAAAATTTGTTACATGCTAAAGGGGTTAAACAGATTTAATACTTAGACTTGGCAGTTACTACCTACTGTTGTTTGCAGGTGGTTTAAGATAATATTCTTGGTATGTTTAATTCTTCTTGGATAATCTTGTTCTCGGATAACTGTGCCGTACTGAGGGAGGGGCCAGCGTAGCCTAGGCCCAGGGCGCAAATATGGAAAGGGCGCAAATATCAGGATGGAATAACTTATCATTTCATAAAATGCACTATTTTCAAAATGTGGGGGCGCAATTAGCTATGCACAGGGCACAATTAGCTAGGCACAGGGCGCAATTATAGCTTAGTATGGCCCTGTTGGATAATATTGTTCTCAGATAATATTCTACTTATGTTTATTTAGGTGTAAGAAAATTTGTCCCAATCCCACTGCAGTTCAGGAGACTCGTGGTCTGCTCTTGAAGCTATTGTCTTTCCCCTTGGAAGAGGTCCGTCTCACTGCCTATTGTACAATGTTTGACATCATCAAGGCAAGTGGATGTCATGCTTCTGCTATATAGTGATGCTGTCATTAATCCTTTAACAACTAGGAATGTTGTCCCAGTACTCTTAGTATGCCCTCGTCTGCAAAGGGTTAAAAATGTACATAGCTATCTTTGCTTTTAATTTTGCTGCATTGATTTACATTTTGTCTATGATATGCCTAACTTCTCTGTGATGGGTTGTGGTGTGTCAACTCAATGATTTAATAATAAACAAATATTATTGTTATTATTTGTTTGCGCTGCTGGTGTTGTAGTTAGTTAACAGAACAGAGATCTTTGAATTTTTGTCTTCAAATGACCAAGGCCAACTTAAGTGAGAATATCTTCATTTAGATTTGTTGATTCATCAGACAGTGTTTTTACCCTCTTTTATTTAAGTCGGTTTGCGTAAAGTTTGTCGCGGTTGGTATGTGTTACGTAAAGTTTGTCACGGTTGGTACGACGGACTTCTTTCTACTCTTTTTCAAGTATGTTCCCGTCAACCTACAGAGCTGAAATTTTGCACACATTTCAGGCTTGCACGACAGTGCAATGTATCAACTTTTTACTTAAAAAGATCAAATATTGGAGAAAAAAAAAATTCAATATCTTTTAACCACTCGAACGAGTCCTCCTTGACGAGCTCACCTCCAGGGCCCACGTGTATGAAGCCTTTAAAAACCGGTCTAAGTCCAAGTCCGGACCAGTTTTCGCTGTAAACCCGACTAGAGAACTAGATCATCGTGTATGGGGATTCTTGGAGACACCTAAGTCCTCTAAAACCCAACTAGTGCTAGTCCATCTGGCAGGCAGGCATAAATCTACTAGTCGGGCTTAGTGAAGTAAAATGGCAGCCGCCGTCTCGATTGGTCCACTTCGTTGAATTTTCCTACTTCATGGAGGGTTTAAGAGAGATCATTGTTCACTTTGCTATTGTCGGACGATAAACTTAATAATTTTCTACGTTTTCGCCATCAAAAAATGATAATTATAACGGTGATCTTCGTTTAATCGGGAGTTTTAACACTGGTGTATACATCACATCGCTGAACACACAGCCTTTAGCTTGCAATGGTCGAACTAACTTTTCCCACATGCAAGTTCAATAATAGTTGAGTAAGACAATCGTAATCTATCCATAGTAATTTTTGCAGAAGAGTAATATTGCGATAAAAGTGACATTTGTGTTTTAAGAAAATCGTCTGTTAATTAAAACAATGAGCATAATATATTTCTTTGCCAGATCAAGTCCAGAAATAGCCTATAAATAGCTTGCACATGCGCAACTAGCCATAATCGCACGAGCCATTGATGCAGGATTTTCCCACACGCATCCAAGTCTCTGACTAGCAAGTTTGGGACCAACGGATTGTTCATACACGCCATTTTCTCGTAGTCTCAAAAATCAGCCTACGAAGTCCGTCTTTGGGCCCGAAAGTTAGCTATCTTCTTCAGCAGCTTTCAATTGTCATCCAGTGCTTCAATGTTGTTGCATTTCTCATGCCTGAACCGGAGGAGATATAACCGTTCCAGATCACCCAATTTTTCTGTCTCTGGACAATATGTCCATCACCTGAGGGATCAGAACTAATAACAATAATAAATAATAATAATAAGAAGAAGAATAATAACAGCCTAGAACGCCAAATAATTTCTCGCTGGCCCTGCTTCATGCGACCATTTTGGACAATTCGTGCCCAAAGCTAGACTAACGTTACGAGCGTTTTAAAATCCGCTGTACATGTGGGCCCAGCAAGTTTACATCATCAATGATGTGTAATCAAAAATCTCTTAAGGAAATGGAGCGATTGCACCATCTACCAGACAAAAAGGGTCCCGAAAAACCGACGTTTTTACTTTAACTTGTTCCATATGACTAATTTCCATATATAAAACATATTTGATAGGTTCTTGAGAGGTGTGTTGCAAATGTTCTGTTAAATTGTAATTGTAATCAATTGTCAAAATTATTATAAATAGCACAAGGTATACAGTTGGATATGTGAATAGCAGTGATGGGTAAATCCCAAATCATATGTTTTTATGAAATCTTGCATTTTAGGATTTATCAAAACTCTAATAAAACATAAGTAAACCCACATTTTTTCATGTGATATTTAAATCAGTTTAATCAAAGTACAATTGTACTGGTCCATCATTTATTTAATCTAAGTTATACAAAGGGCAAAGATATGGCTGTTGTTTGTAGACCAGATACTTGAAATAAGACAGAAGAGAAAAGAACAAAGATAGACCTGACCTATAATATATTATTAAACGGACAATTTCTAGAGCACAGTAGCACAGCCATGCCGCTACAAGGGCACTTTACATCAACAATGTTCATCCAGTTAACATCGGCAACCATAATCAAACATAATAAGATGGCAATAACAGCATCAGTTCATCAGGGATTCTTAAACAGATGGAATTTAAGTCGTGACCTAAAGATCTCAATCGATGCCGCAGAGCACACCTCAGGCGGAAGGTTGTTTCAGCAGCGCGGGCCTGCAAAAGAGAAGGCATGGTTGCCAGATTTCGTCCTGGGGATGAAGAGGTCTCTGCGCACGGCGCCACGCAGCAGGAGACCAGCGGAAAATGACAATGTTAGTCTGCAAGATCTGCAATGTAGCCCAGCACAATACCATGGAGCACCTTGTATATAAGTAAACAAAGCTTAAACTCAATATACTGTGGAAAAGGCAGCCAATGGAGTGTGTCCCGCTGTATATATTTGGGCTGTTGTAGAGCCCATGAGAAACATCTCAAATGTGCTGTGCACCTAGCTATTGAAAGATTTAAAGGCAAGAATTTTACTTGGCTCGAATCAGCAGTGTCTCCCGATATACGAGCCAGTTTGTGCCCCAGGTCTGTTACAAAAATAAGGCAATTGCTGTTTATGTACCCCAGAGTTTCGAAGGCTACAGGAATAAATTTGTGCAAATCAAGTAGTGAGCTGTATTTTGAATTTTTGCGTGTGGTTGCTATTTTGGCTGCCGCACCTGCTGTTCAGGGCCGTACCGAGGGGGGGGAGCTGCGGGACCTAGGCCTAGAGCTCAGATGTGGAAAGGGCGCAAATTTCAGGATGGAACAACTTATTATTCCATAAAATGCACTATTTTCAACATGTGGGGTCAACAAAATTGATCCGCGCAATTAGCTAGGCACAGGGCGCAATTATAGCTCGG
Organism: Bimastos eiseni; assembly: GCA_959347315.1. NCBI lineage: Eukaryota > Metazoa > Annelida > Clitellata > Crassiclitellata > Lumbricidae > Bimastos > Bimastos eiseni. Next base: position 19,567,473 of record OY365810.1, read on the forward strand.
TATGGCCCTGCTGCTGTTGCTGATGTTGCTGGTAGGTATGACGCAGTGAGAGTGTCAATGACAGTGGCATCACATACAAGACTGCAATCGGCATGCGAGAAGATCAGGGTTAGACGGTCTGGCCTCTTTCCGTCTGAATGGTGCAATCTCGGTGGTTCTTTAATAGTCGGAAAACCTGCTTACGATAGATCACGGTAGATCAGGCCATTAAGGACGCTGTGTTAAGCCATTCAACCAAAACCCAAGGTGCACGATAGGCCGTGAGATCCCCTTGCAGTGACCAGGGTGTCTCATGCACAGGTATGGGGCTCACAAAGAGCTGCTCCGAGGCGCAGGGCAACGGCCACTCTTGTGACCTTGTCGTCCAATCTGAGGCCATATGATGTTATTGGTAATGCGCATAGCCAATCGCCTGCATGCAGGCTTGATTATAAGCATCATCCGAGCTTGATTATAAGCATTGGAGAGTGAGTTGCTTAGCTCCATCGCCGTAACCTAGGTAAGGGTTTATCCCATTGGGCTTGGATATGATTCTGGAAGCTGTCGAGGTTTGTGACACATGTTTGTGTTTGCCGCTTTGTTAGCATGATCCCGCATCATTCATCTTTTGGTATGGGAGGACTGGAGAGGGTGGCTGAGGTAAAAAGGCGGGAAGTGCCAGCGATGACACCCTATGGATACCAAGTCCACAGATTTTATTGGGAAGAGCTGCCTGCATCCACTGTAGCTTGATGATGGCAACGTTTAGAATCAATTCGAGGCCTCTGTGTCTGAGATAATCATATGCCTCTAGGCTGGGATGGTTTGCACGTGGATAGCAGCGCAGAGTGTGCAGCAGTTTTGGTGACTACAAGGAGCTTCTCAAAATCAAAAGGGCATCCTGTCTCACTATCAGTATTAGCCTGTTCGATGTTAGGTCAAGTTTCTAAATACGGAAGTTCAGAAGTGGATTGAAGGGCATCATTGACCAACAGCGAGATACCCAACAGAGGAGCCGATACTGGTGTGATGTGTGCAAACTGCCTTAGTGCGTTGTGTTGATTTTCTGCATAGTCATTTGCGATGATCTCGCATTTTGCTCGGTTGAGATTTGAGCCCAAGTCTGGACAGCATCGCTCGACAGCTTTCACATCTGCGGAAACTGATGCAGCTTCTCTGCCTAGGGCAGGGGTCCCCAAAGTTTTCGATACCAAGGGCCATTTTAGTGACACAGTAAGAGCTTGCGGGCCGCAGGGATATTATGCGAGTCCCGAAGTTGCGAAGCCTTTTCAGGCTTGGTTTTTAAATATAAGGCCTATAGGTATAGGGCTTACTTATGAAGTTGTTTTGATGCTCAGTAAATAAGATGGAAAAAAAACTACCTTCGTGGGGAAAAAACTGAAATAAGAAAAGAACCGATACAGTCAAAAAGGGCCTTCATGAGCAGGAAAAGAAGCTATATGGCCCCATGAATAAGTTTTACATATGTATGTGTGTACATTGTATGTATATATATATATACACACATTTATACAATATGTATGTCTATATATGTAGGAATAAAATGTAATAATCATTTATATTTATTGTGAAATATCTGCAACAACCAGATGTCGAATATTGCTGTCTCAGCAACCAGTCATGCAGAAATGGAACAACACAAAAGGAAGAAAGAAAACAGAAAAACTAAAGAAAGAAAGACAGCATAATGATAAAGTATTAAAACTATATGCAAAACCATACTGAAATGTAACAAATTCTGAAGACGTTGACAGCCTGTGTTGCTATAAGATGTCGTTAAACTGTTGAATAATAATAATAATAATAATGATAATAATAGGCTTACTTATATGCATATAATAAAATTAAGTAAACAGCAATGAAGCGCTTTAATTTTAAACTAAAAATGTATACGAATTTCATAGCTCATTAAATATTTATTTATTAATTAATGTTATTCCAGCCTTAAATGTATTTGTCAATCCATTTGTAATAAAGGTAAAAGTGAATGTTTTTAGAATTTAACTTAGAATTTGTGTCAAAACTAAATTCACTTCATGGGATGAACGTTTTGCGTCATTACGTCATGCGATTTGAGAAGTTGAGACTTCGCAGCAATTGTTGTTGCAAGCATGTTGTCAAATAGTCGGATAAACCCAAAGGGTGTGTGATTTGTTTCTGCAAGGTCTGCAAATAGTCGCATAAGTTTAAACCGGTTGGCTTTGATAAACTTCTGTAGATAAACTTCAATCAAGCGTAGTGCGAAAAATGAAGTTCGCTCCACTGAACTTTCCTGTCAGTTCTAATTGCAAGTCAATTGGCGCAATTCTTGGCTCACAAGTAAACAGATTCTGCAAAATGGCAAATGACTGTTCATGCAATCTGAAGTCAAAGAAACGTCCGGCAAATTCAGATAACAGGCTGCCATTGATCTCAAAATATTCAGCAGAACGCATAAGTTCAAAAACATGTCCGTTTTTGTTTTATATCTCTGTACAAGCAGGAAGAGAACTAAATTTCCGCCCTTCTGTTGTTTGTTTTTAGTAGGTTAGCTTTCTTACGAACGATTTCACAATGTCCACTAAAATATAGTAGGCCTAATAAACTTTCCAAACCATCAATTGCAGTCTCAGATAAAGTGAAGTGATGTTTACTAAAAACGCTAAATCGCACAGCAATCCAAACATTTTGTAGTAGAGTTAAGCAATTTTATTCATTATTCGTCTGTTTGATTTTTGTTTTTTTAAGTCACCAATTCAGCAATTTCTCTTCTAATATTAAAATTTTTTTATTGTTGCACCTTGGCATAACCATCGAACTGCTAAAATGTTGAAGGCTACTAACATGAATATTAAAATTAAAATGCACTTGTCAAATTGGACATAGCCTAAGTTTGTTTATTTTTAAAAATTCGAACATTCGACCGGGGGCCGCATTGGGTCTGCTCGAGGGCCACATGCGGAACGTTGGCCGCACTTTGGGGACCCCTGGCCTAGGGTAAGGTCAGGGCCGGATTAAGGCTCAATGGGGCCCTAAGCCAGCATCACATGTGAGCCCTTGTTGTGGGGACAAACTTCCATATTTAGAAACCATGTTGACTGCCGACCGGCATCTCTGTCATTTTGGTAGATTACGCTGTCAAGACGAAACATTTGCACGATAGTTCTTGTCAATTCGGAGAAATTCTGCTGTTGAGTCAATCTTACTGGATTATCTCTCGTACAATCTCTGATTCACTGCGTATCGAACAGTTTTCGTTTGGAAATTCTGATGCATCTCCACTACTGGAACAGTCCATCGCAGCCCAACGCTGGGAGACGAATTCCAGCCGACAGATAAGCCCGACCAACTGCCCTACATACGCTGTCCTCGCTGGGGAATCGTAACCCGAATACCCAATAAACAATGATGGGGCTGGTCGTTGGAAGAGCTCCAGTACTCAATATGTGCAGTATTGGTTTACCCAAACACTGCAAATGTGGATAGAAAACAACCACTCCAACTTCCAACTGACACCTGTTTTGTACGCGGGTGACAAGGGATGGTTTGAGAGATACTCGAAAGATTGGATTTTATCTGCTCTTCAGCTGGATAAAGAATAATCTTCTGTACAACTGTAGACCGTATCATCAGACATTCCATCCGTCATGCTACAGAAGCTTCTTCAAATTGATGTGGATACTGAATAGAAGCGCTAGTCAAGATTCTGGTGGTGGGGTCAACATGTGTGCGCCAGCCTGCCACCAGTGACTCAGTCAACACATAGAGACCATGTCACCAACTAACTAGAGTAGTCCTCCACTGTAGAGAAAACTGAAGAATATTAAAAATTACATCGATTTCGGTTTATGACTCACATAGTATTTACTAACGGCAGTAAAAGTTGATAAATCCATGTCTTAGTGTTAATGTACTCTTCAATCGCAATTACTCAAAGTCAGTAATGTAGGGCTGCTGTCCTCACCAGTCTCTATAAAAATCAGACATGTGCTGGATAATATGGAGAATACTATTTAGCTCCCATTCTGAATATTCCAAAAATGCCAGTTACTACATACCAAATTGTCCCGGCGCCGAACTGTCCGCGCTGAACTGTCCGGCGCCGAATTGTCCGGGAACCAGCAGGAGGCTGAAAGTAACAAGAGTAGCCGATGCTGACGGTTCCCTTGCTGTCACCCGACTTGAGACATCACGGTGAAGTTACCAAATTTAAGGGTGGTCGTCTCTGCATAGGCTAATTGACAATACGGTGCAAGTTCTGGTATGTATTCATTGACAGATGACAGCATTAAGTCGCGGTATAAGTTATTGAAGGCGTTCGACAGATCCAACTTCACCAAAATGCTCTATGTTGTCCATGAAGCGTTGGGTTGCATGAGTCGCTGCTTTGCATCTGCCCGGTGTTCCCACTCCTAATTGTTTTGGGGTGAGATATGAACTCACTCGAGGAACCGCATAGGCGTTGCGCAATTAGAGGCAAGAAGACTTTGACTAGGAGGCGATAGGCCTAAATAAATATAGCAAAGTGCATTAATTTATGTAACACAATCGTATATGGTCATCCGAAAATCTTGGTCTGTTTCGCCTCTCGCGTATAAGTCGAAGACGCTTTTTCGTCGTTCTGAAATAGCACAAGTTTTCTGCATTTGCTTTTGAGTCAATATACATTGCATAGCACCTTCAAGAGGTTCTTATAAGGCGCTATATAAGTAGCAAGATACATACATTGTTGCATATTCAGTTAGCATAAACCTGAACACTAAGGGTATATTCAACTGAGCTATGTATTTAATCTCGATTCACAGTAGTTAGTAATGGTAAGAGAAGGGAGATGGTCTTATATAATCTTGTCCTAGACACATCTTATTCCTTTCTGTTGCTGTTAGAATAGATACAACGAAAACTAAAACGATATTTAGCCGGAATAAAACAAATATTTCTGCTTGAAAATGCTCCTGACTTAGGCGCATATTCGTTGTTTGCATGATTTGTATACAGTACCTCTTTTAAGGCACACAAGGAGAATGAGATGTGTCTACTTCCAGTTACCGTTTACCATATTTTTATTTAGCAAAAATGTATGGTACTTATTGCGAAAAGTTCACTTAATTAATTCAGAAATGTTGAAATTTTCTTTTCTCTCATCTTTGGCCTCACATGTGATGAATGTCAATTATGGTCTGCCATTGACGTTCGATTAGAATTTAATTAGAATTAAAGAATTATTGCTATAGCTTAAATTAATATTAAATTACTAAAGCTGTGACTAGCATACTTAAACTGAACTATAATTAGCATACTTAAACTAAAATTGGCAAAATAAAACTGAAACTTTATTTGACAGAACTAAAACTATAATTGACAAAACTATAACTAAACCTATATTTGAGACATAGAAACTGTAACAAAAACTAAAACTATAATTGAGAAACTACTAAAACTAAAAATGAAGACTAACAATCATAACTAAGACTAAAACTAAAATTAAAACATTATTAAAACAACACTAGGTGGCCTGGAGCCATGCGTTGTCGGTGAGAACATGATTGAGGACCTCATCAAGGCCTTTACTCACGGTCCTGCTATATTCTTCCAGTCCCTTGTGGTCTTCGCATTAGGGCATAACCCGAAATTGCCTCAGACATTTGCCTCGGCCGAATATTGGACTATTCGGAAGTATTTAACTCTGCAAATATTTCACCTGCTAATAGCTAAAAATAACTTATTTTTATGAAATAGTTTTTTCAAATAGTAATATTTTTTCATCAAATAAATTTAGGACTAATAGACTTACTTATAAGTTATTGATTACTTAAAGAAGAACTTAACATTGCATTGAATTTTCTCTAAAATAATGATGTTAATTTATACATTTTAATTTCTTTTGGCTGCATTTCCCAGGTGGCAACCAAATCAATAATTTTCCCGCTTGAATTGGCTCCATCCACTTTTCCATAAATATTAGAGCGTAAAGACATCACTAATGATTTCATATTTCAAATTTTAGTGCAAGTTTTTACATTTTTTTCCTAAAAGAAGTTATTAAATAATAAATATATTGTTATAGCCTAGAGTGCAACGATACGCTGTATGAAGGATATTGCTTCAGAGTCTGCATTGACTATAGATAGTTCTCCATAGCTGTGCACGTGGCAGGTTAACTACGCTTTGCCTACGGATGGTACTCGCTGCCGTGAGTCACTGGCCAGATTTGCCGCTACTATCCGGTTCGTACCCAGATCCGGCAAATAGTTCATCCAAATACTCGGATTCGGTACGTGGTGGAAATTGTCTACTCGGCTATGTCCTACTTCGCACGGGCAGCTTCGGAGGGTATATAATAGCCAAGTGATGCTCAGCGAATTGAAATAAGATGATGGCGACATGTGTGGCCTTAGCTCCAGTGAGATACATTCAAGAGTTTGTCAAGGTAGTATCTGTTGATAGAGGTGCATCTAGGAGTGTGGCATCAGAAATTCGATAGTCCGTCTCAACTGTCTTAATGGTCTCTGGATATCAGCAGAAGTCGAAATTATCTCACACTTTGTTGGATTTAGGAACTGGCCGAGTTTTTCGCATTCGCTTTTGAGTCAATTTACATTGCGTAGCACCTTCGAGAGGCTTTTATAGGGCGCTATATAAGTAGTCGGATACATACATTGTTGCATATTCAGTTAGCATAAATATGAACACTAAGGATATATTCAACTGAGCTATGTATTTAATCTCGATTCACAGTAGTTAGTAATGTTAAGAGAGGGAAGATGGTCTTATATAATCTTTCCTAGACACACCTTATCCCTTTCTGTTGCTGTTGATAGCATAATTCAGAACTGTGACTGCCATTTAGTGAAAACCATTAGATGGTTTGGCGGCTGGGACTGTGGAATGGGTGTTGGGTATTTGGTTTCGTATTTGACACTAGTTGTGTCTGGTATTTGCAAGTTTCCACAGTTCTGTCATGTTATTTAAATCCAGTTAAGACAGCTTCTCTTATACCTTATACCTGAGAAAAGTTATGTCAATTTAAAATCGTACCAGGTTCGCATTCTCTTCTGAGAAAATCACACCCAAAGTTCGTGGGATTATTTTATCATTTTTCCATAGCATAGTATTTCTTTGCATATGACCTCTTACCCAAGCTGATTGGCTTAAATTAAAAGCTAGTCCAAGTCGAATACACAAGACGGCTAGAGGGGATGTTTAGCTTGCAGGCGATACCATTATTGTAGGGGTTAAAGCATGGGAAAATGATGCAACAGACTTAGAAAATCATCATAAATTTCATAAAAATCCAGAACTTATAATTTGAAATTAGCATAGGTTCCAACAAATATCCAGTAAAAATATTTGGCATCATTTTATAGCAAATTCAATTAACAATATATGTTTATTAATAATTTTTTTAATAATTAGGGCAAAAATGTCAAAAGTGATGAAAAATGAATTTTCCCACTAAAAGGCGAAAATGAGACATTTCATAAAATGCGATTTCCAACTGGTTTTGTCAAAGATTACGAAATTTATTAGAAATTTAACTATTGTCTTAGAATCAATGCAAACCAGAGGACTGTCTTATTGGGACACAATGGGTCTTCCAGCAGCCTGGATCTCTAGAGATCACAGAAAGTGCAAGACAGAAAACTCTTGAAACAGGCATTAGGTAGTATGCAGCAGTTTTGGTCTCTGGAGACAGAGATCAAAATTGCATTGGACACCTATGGGTCTTTGACACATGTGACCATGATGATAAGCAGTGTTCCCTCTAATTTTCTGGAAGTAGTGTGTGCAAGAAATTTTGTTTGTGCAACATTTTAGAAATGTTTCACCCTTTTGTGCGCAGCTCCAAACTGAATGCGATGATAGTTATATTGAGATTATATCTACTAGTCTACATGCTGATATGTTCTGATAACCTAAGAAAAGTCCTTTGTCAAACGATGAATTATGTAATTTTGTAGAAAGAAATTGTGACGCGTTATTTTTCAAAAGTAGATTTTAAAACAATTTATTATTTGTGGCTTATTATGTACACGATGAACTGGAAAAAGGATTTGCGAGAAGTAGCTCTACTATAACACATTTTGTACAATAATCTGTAAATTTTTAATGAATTATGGTTAAAACTTCAGTTTAATTATATATGAATCGCATACTTATCATTTGATTTATTAATCCTAGTGTAAAGGTGTAAAGTTATATTGTGCATTGTGCATTAGCTTCAAAATCAAAAGTTGACATATCTTGAACTTCATTTTCAGAAAAAATATCTCGTCCTTGCACTCGTAGTATCAGTTTCTACTATTTCAGTAAGCCATTCGTCGTTGAATGATCCTAAACATTTTTCCGTTTCAGAACGTTAGATAGAAACAGTTTTATTGCTACTGTACATTGACAGTAGCACCTCGGGTAAGCCCACGCGCAAAGCTGATCACCTATAGAGTAGGCTAAAAGGTGCTTTATGTTGAGCATGTAATTGTACATCATTATAATTAGCTTTCAATTACTGCAATTATTCTATTCTGTCCAGCTAACTCTTGGTTTAGAGTTAACATCTTAATTCGTTTTCCCAGGGGAAATATTTGTGTGCGCACACTAAATTCTTGTGTGCGCTGGCTCCAAGAGGTGTGTATGCACGCACATGTGCACAGCTTAGAGGGACCGAATAGGTGATTATCACTATTCGGCCAAACACAAATAATTGGACCAACTATTTTTCCGAATACAAATATGAATTGTGTGCAATTGTCTACCAACAACATTAAAAATTTAAACTAAGCAACAGTCTCAGATCTGTAAATTTAATGTCATTTCATGTCATAACGCCGTCGTCACTTCGCGACGGTTGGCTACATGAATGGATCTACGTGAGAGACTAGCCCAGCATCGCCTATCACGTACTGCTCTCATCAGGCTAGTTCCCTTTAGCCCAGTCCACATAAAGATGTTGTCAATACAGGACATTCAAGGCCTTCCACGATTCCTCTTCCCTTCAACAAGACCTGTCATCAGGAGATGCTATATAAATTCTTGCAGTGAATGAATTATGTATGCCGCTAAGCATGAAATTCGTCTGAGTTTTGGAGTTTATTTGTGCTGGAATTTTCTGCTGGGCACCGAATATAACCCGACTTATGGACCATTAGGATGATACTGTAGCACCATCTTGTCCATGGCAAGTATTCGTTCGTGCATATTAACTTTAAGAAATTTGCATGTTTGTCATAATTGTCAGCATCTGTTATAACTAGGTTTAGTGTTTGACTGTTATATGTTAAGACAGGATGCTTTTGGCATTGACCATGTTGTTGAACCAACTTCTTCTGCAACTATGATGGCCATGTTTATCGTCGACTCGAGGATACTTTATGAATTTTGTTGCTTTGGCATGAGTGACTCAAGAGAGGTCAGTGAAAAATATGTATTTCTGACTATTACATCATTGAAATGATATTTACTGATCATTTCTTTAGTACATGTATCTCAGAACTCCTCTTGACCGAGTTTCGTAATGCTCGGGTTCACTCGGACTTGAGTATCAATAAAAATCGGCTTTCTGACTTTCTGTTTTATAAACGAAAATCGAGGATTTTTTACAAATTGACAATCCTTTTTCAATTTTGTATCAGTTTATCACTTTGATAGTGGAAAACTGATAATTACAAAAGCCAGTTATTCATGCATTTATTTGAATTTTGATGTTTACCTTGTTTTTATTCAATATGGCTGACAGTTTGTTTAACATGCCGAGCGCTCTGCAGCGTGTCTGTAAATCGTCAATATGTGATCGAAGTCCTAAAAATGGTGCAAACTGCCAAACTAAAAATCAAGATAATGGGACTTTTTATTTGAGACTCAGACTTAGTACAATTCACTCAAGAAAGATCAGTTAAGTATTTTGACTATTAAGTCACTGAAATGATATTTACTAATCGTTTCTTTGATACATCTACCTCAGAATGATAATTATTTGGGATGAACCGAAAGTCACGCGTAAAACTCTGTACTCAGCAATAAATTGACCATTGGTTCATCCCTACTACTTATGTATTACTTGGATAACTGGCAGATCAAGTCATGAGTATTATGCAAATTTATGCTTGTTATTCCAATTTTCATCCAGTCTCTTGTCAAAATTCAGTGGCAACTGATCGATAGTGCTGCTAAGTTATGATAAGAATTTTTACAATGCAAAAGTCAAACTCAACTTGAATAGATTGGCTTGATCTAATTCCCTGATCGTATTTGTCAATGTTAAGGCTGGGGGTAGTCATGCAGTTGATCAGAACAACACATTTAGCTCTATGACAACCACAACAAGTTTTCACATGCCCTTTGATGACTGCAGATATTTGTCAAAATAAGTCAAAAGCATGGGAAATGTTGAACTTATTATATCTGTGTCAGATTCTTACATGTAGACAAGGCATAAATAAATATTAAACACCATTCTTTAGGACTTCCCATTCGTTCATCCAGTTTCTGAAAGATGTTTTGTCTTTTTAGTGACCACACATTTTTTCGGCTACCTCTGTTGGCCACTGACTATTGCACTGTCTTGTTATATCTCTGTCAGTTTTTAACATATTGTCATAAGGTCATAACAATTCTATCTGTTTTCCAGTTGTTGACAAAGTGAATTTTAGGATACCAAAAGTTTCTACAGTTTCTACAAACTGTATTCTCCAATAATTATATTTTTTATATTCAAAACAAAAATTCATGTTCAGATTCTGGCTGTGTCAAGAATGGATGGAAAAAATGCCACACAATGATTTTTTGTAGAAGACGGCCAAGCATGGATGTAATCGTTATGGGTGGAAAGTCTGTTTCTTCTGAAGGGCGAGGGTCCTTTGGCAGAGGCATGATAGTGCTAGTCTTTCACTCGGCAGAAGAAAGGACGAAATTATTGAGATGTTAAAAAGTCTATCGATAGGTTCTGCAAGCATGGAGGCCCCTTGACCATAAAGGCCAGCAGCTGTGCTACAGACCGATGCAAAGAATTTATTTAGGATGAATTTATTCAGAATACGCAGTGAGTATTTGCATGTTGTACGGATGAGTTTACTTGGGGTTCACGGTTAAGGATTAATACCACTCTAATTGGGTTCCCGAAGTTGCGTCTTTCTCACCTTCAATTGGTCTTAAATGCTTTAGCTAGGCTCATAGCCTGACTCCCTCGTTTTGTGCATATCTCTACATATGAGCTTGGTGACTGGACAAAATGGTACGGACCAAATGGTATGGGGACAAAATGGGACAGACAGAATGGTAGCAGATAAAATGGTACAGACAAAATGGTATGGGGACAAAATGGTAGCGGACAAAATGGTAGCGGACAAAATGGTAGACTAAATGGTAGCGGACAAAATGGTATGGGGAGAAAATGGTAGCGGACAAAATGGTAGCAGACAATATGGTACGGACAAAATGGTATTCAATTTCCATGTAAGCACGCATCCATTCTAGCGGCTTTCTATCAATCCAGCTTCTTTTAAAATAGGAATCTTTTATTCGATCCAGTTTCCATTTCAGCATTATTCTTTTAGTAAATCCAGCATCTTCTTCAGCCCCTCTTTTCAAGGAATACAGATAACAGCTTCCAATTAAGCGTAATTCTTTGGACCAATCCAGCTTCTAATTAGGCATAATTTTTAACATCCATCTTGTTACAGAATTCTCTTATCGAACCCTCTACCATTCAAGTAAAACTTTTCGTTTATCCAGCTGCGCATTGAACATCGCTTTCTCATCGATCCCGCTTCTGATCTGAAGAGTGATCATTTTCATAAATCCCCTTATAAACAAACACGATTCTTTTCATCAATCCAGCTGCTGATTAAACAAGATTCTTTCAATTAGTCAAGCATCAATGTTAGCAAGGATATTCCTATCATCAGTCCTACTTCAAATTATGCATAATTCTTTTGCTTCTGATTAAACAAGACTCTATTACTTAATCCAGCCTAAATTTATGCAAGGATTCTGTTCATCAGTTCAGTTTCTATTTCAAATTTAGACAGCATGATATTTGCAAGAAAAATGACTTTGCCAACCTAAACTATGGTTTACCAAAGTTTGTTATACACATATCAAACATAGTCTGATATATGTATATATATTTTTCCTGACATTCCACTCCCCAGATATTAATCATATATATGTTATATATATATATATATATATATATATATATAACATTAATCATACATACTTAATTAATATAGCTAATATGATACACAACTTATATATGTGTTTGCTATGTTAGTGATTAATCGGGGGAAATGTCCTAGGGGAAATGTCCGGGGAGTGGAAATATGACCTAGACCCCTTAAATCTCTACCATTTTATTCGTAAGCCTACTATTTTGTACAGTACCAGTTTGTTCCTTACCATTTTATCCTTACCATTTTGTCCTAACACCATTTTGTCCCATACCATTTTGTCCATACCATTTTGTCCTTACCATTTTGTCTGCTACCATTTTGTCCGTAACATTTTGTCCGTAGCATTTTGTCTGCTACCATTTTGTCCTCATACCATTTTGTTCATACCATTGTGTCCGTTACCATCTTGTCCGTACCTTTTTGTCCGTACCATTTTGTCCAATACCATTTTGTCCATACCATTTTGTCCTCTACCATTTTGTCCTAGAACCATATGCTTGAAGTCTTGCTCTGGCTCTCTGTAACAGCACATATCCACTACAAGATTCTCTTTCTGGTTTCCAAAGCCCATCTAGGCTGTTCCCCAAGATGGTATCCCACTGTTAGCGCCAATAGCAGCCCAAACATATAAGAAAAGACATTACTGATTTTCATGTTCCTATGAATAAAAGCCAGTGCCTGCAGTGCCACACTAAGTACAGAGGTACATATATGCATGACGAGCGCCGCTCGTCATAACGGCACACAGCATACAGATAATTGATGACGAGCGCTGCTCGCCAATACGGCAGCGAACACGTTAAATGTCAACCAATGCAATATTTGACTGTTTTAATTTATTTTAATAAAACTTATTTTATATAACTGATAAAAATATTGATTTTCTAATTAATTATATTGATTATAAGTGAAGATGTTGGCCTATGGCACTGCAACTATAGCCAAACCCGACCAATGGTGGATGTTTTACACGCGATAGATTGGCAAACCTGGGACGTACTTCTCATTGCAGGAAATTTGTCCGGAAATAAGTAAAAACATTATAACGCTTTAATAATAAGCTACACAAAATAATTTATAATTTTATACAAATATGTTGATATTTAAATAATGCTATGCTATACGTTGCCAATGAATCTTGAAATTAAAGTAGTTCGACGCATTAGTTTAACTTTATCTTTGCGATCAGACAGACATACACTGAGCTAATATGATCAATTTTTGGTATATGTTCAGGTAAAATTGCGCATTTTTACTGAGAACTGATTTCATCATGCGGGCAGTCAGCCAATATGGCCAACAGAACATTCTGGCATATGTTCAGATAAAATCGTACATTTTTACGGAATGTCGGGTACCCAAGAACCGATTTCATTGCCCGGGCTGTCAGCCTGAGGTGGATACCCATTGACAGTCTTACTTAGGATCCAGTATCGTATATGCCAGTGATGGGTACCTCCTTTATAGCTACTGGGAGCCTATCATATGGGGTGTTAATCAGAGGATGTCCTGGGGCCACTGAATTCAGTGCATGGTGTGTTTGTGAGGGTGTATAACTGAATGACACCGAGGGTCAATTTCCTGTTAGTCTGAGTTCCAAGTTTTGTGAGTTGATTTGTACCGAGTCCGAGTTTTGAATATTTAAAAAGTCAAGTGTCTCATTCTCTTGATTTTTAGTTTGATGGTTTGCACGATTTATATGAGCCATACCCACACCTCACCATGGTGAGGGGTGTCTTCGGCTGAGTGTGGGATTGGATGCTGGAACTATGCCATCAGTGGTGAAAACTTTGGCTGTAGTACCACATTGGGCGCTATGCAAGGTGGACAGGCTTAGTGATTACTCTGAAAACCGGCTAACATGGGAGGCATTGCCGCCTCAGGTGCCACAAGTGCTAGAGCCACCTGGAACTTTTAGTGGGAAGCACGAGAGTTGAACGGATGGGTGCAGATGGGTGTTCGTAAAGAAAACAGACGAAAGAAATCCAGCACAACAGATGGGAAGTCGGATGGGAAGTTACGACGAGGAAGACCACAGAGAAGCACGGGGATGAAGGTGTGGAAGCAAGGGGTCAGAATCACATGGGACAACTATGTGTGTTTGACCCATGGACCATGATGACCTCTGTCCTCTTCTGTGCTACACAGCCAGTTGTAGGATGTCTTCCAACATGCCACCTACTCATTTCGTCATGCAGTGCACACCTTCTGGCCTTTGGCCCACAGATTCTATGATGATGATGACCAAATACAACATAAATGAAATGGCACACTGTAAAATGCCTTTTATACGAGTACATCTTAGTGGTTTTAGTAAATCAACTGTCGTTTTTTTAAATAAAAAAAGCGATTTTCGTTTTAAAAACAGAAAATCGACAAACCATTGTTTATTGTTACTCGGACCCATTGTTTGTCCGAGTCCGAGATAATGCTGAGTACTACCAAACTGGCCGAGTTTGAGTTCATCCCCGATGTCCTCCAATCCTTCAGTCATCTTAGACTCAGCCCGACCAAGACACAGTTTGTATGGTTTGACAGGTTGTAGGATCAATTAAAATGCGTCTTTGTTGGCATCCTTTAGTCCATAGCCCACATCAGGCTTCTTGATGTGGGCTTACAATGGCTGATCATGTGTCACTCATACCCAGGAGTAGTTACTACGAACTCATGCAGATCGGCGTGATGTCGAGTATTTAACTGTGCTGGTTAACTCTTTCATTGTAGCACGTCTCTCCACTGTAACGGGTACTACTGTGCCTTCCTGTGTTCCGTCCTCATCAACTTCAGCACATTCAGAATGCAATCGCTAGACTTCTAGCTGAACTACCGAATATTCACACATGTTCAACTACGTGCGACGTAAGCTCCCCTAGTGGCTGATCGGGCACAATTCAAGATTGCTATATTGTTTTGGAAGGTTAAGACTGGCACCACTGGATTAAATTGCCACGCTGTTCTATTCAGTTGGCACTCAAATTGGTCTGCAGGCGCTTTGGTCTGTCTCGCGAAATGATTTGATTGCGCCCTGCTTTCGAACCATCATGGGTGATGGTTCGAAAGCAGGGCGCAATCAAATCATTTTGCAAGACAGACCAAAGCCTGTTTGGACTTCTCATTGGTGATGCTGTGGATCTGGATTGCTCTTTGCCCTCTGTTCGTGACTATATGATTTTCTAGACTCTTAACCCTTTAACGACCAGCTTAATTGATTATGCCTTACGTTTTACTATGAGCTGATCAGTAAAGGGTTAAAGACACTTGTCAGCTGTTCTCTGGCCACACATTTAGTGCTTTTGGTGTCTTGTAACATTAGATATATAACACAGCCTCGTTAAACAGAGGCTATACAAGATTCATGTTTAAACATTCTTGTAAGACACTGGGATTTATAGTATGGAAATTATGGTATTCACATGATTCTGTTTTTAGATACAGGAAATGTCTGAGAAGACTATGCTTTATTTACTTGAAAGTCAGTTACTTGTGCCATCTGCCAGATGGCAGCAGATTCTAGATGCAGTCATTCCTATAATGGGTATGTTGGAGGTAGGTTTCATTTATTAAATCAGTCATCTAGAAATTTGATATTTCACCTTTCATGTGCCTCAAAATCACTGTCTATGCAAGCCTAACAGAAGGTTACTCTCTTTGCCCTCCCCAGTTCTGGTAAGACTCAGATATTGTGTAGCCAATTGGGTAGAGCGGTCGGACCGTAACGCTCAGTGTGTGCCGAGTGCGCGGGTTCGACCCTCGTCCGAGGAGCCACTGTGTAGGGACCTTGAGCAAGTCCTTCACGCACAATTGCTCTGCATTACAATTGCGGTTGCGCGTCGATATGTGTGTACACTTTTGAGCAAAAAATGTTGGAAGAAGGGCAAAATCAAATTTAGTTGTGTTATGTATTGCTGCTACAAAGAGGCTGTGCAGCTGACTTGGAAGACTTTGGTGGCAGTCACTTTTATCCTTTGTTTTGTCAAATTCATGCGCCAGTGTTGTGCTGTTCGTACAGTTGTCACAGCAGTAAAATTCACTCACCTACTTATCTTTTACTCAGTAAATCCCATTTGTTTGACTTATTCTGTATTCAATCACTTTGATTGTTGATGTTGAATGTTGTGAACTATGCATATATTTTAACTAAGCTGTGGTTAGTTATATTTATTTAATTTAGATTTTGATGTGTTTAAATTTAATTATACAGTAACAATGTCACATCCTCAATGAAAATTCTATTTAGCCTTACCTAAGCGATACTGACTGATCTACACCTTGTCCCAATTGAACTGATGCCCATTTTTTGGCAAAAAATCTGTCAATTCTAAAGATAATTCAATATAACTTTACAAATTGAAAGCTCTATAGGTTAGTGATCAATATTTCAAGAAAATTACTTCAAATTTACTAGCTTGGTCCAAAGTTATGCACATTTAGAGTTTGGGGTCACTGCATAATTACATAACGCTGAAAATGGCCGTTTTTGACCCCCCCCCCACCCCCTCTGTAACGCATCGTAACGTTTCTATAGACCCCCCACCAACCCCTCTGAGCATTACGTATTTGTTTTGATCAAAACTCTGTAGTTTTACCCGGACCTAAATAGTCCCAGGTCTCCAAATTTAACCTCCATCAATGGTAGATAATATTTAATATTATGTTTGAACTTCGATTTCACCGCCGTGTGTAGGCTATGAGGCTAAACACTAGTTTAGTGTAAATTTATATGCTGGCCTACTAGCCTTACAGTCTAGCTTCGCTTGGAACTGAATTTTGAACTCGGCAGGTGTGCCCCGATTGTGTCTTTCTTAACTAACGCAGGTATCGCCACATTGACTTTAGGAAACGGGTCCGCCATTTCGCGCGGCAGCTCCGTTCGTTTTTGGTGCTCCTAACTAGTACCACATTTGCATGTTAGTCATCACGAGGTGTTTAACTAATACGCTTGACTTTGATTTGCTTTGACTTGAAGCCGTCGGCAATCGTAATATTGATGCATAACAAATGGACATGATTTGCATATTGAATTTCGCCCCGCTTTCGTATAACGTTTTAAATTAACCCCGCCTTTCTGAAAATATATTTCTGGTGAGCTGAGAAATTGGGAGAAGAACGTTTTGTAGAAATTTCATATCGCCAGAGCGTTCCGTTCATGAACCTTCATGACTAAAGGAAAAACTTGATCTTGGGTTTTTAGCTTAGATTGAGTATTTTTAATTAATTACTAATTAGTTTAAAAATGACAGGCGTTATGTAATGTTCATCTAACCCCCCACCCACCCTCGTAACGTTTCATAGCGTTTTATAGCACTCGACCCACCCACCCCCCGTTATGTAATTATGCCATGACCCCTTTGACAAATTGATCTGAACTTTCTAACATGCAAAAATGCATTCTTATATTTTTAAACTTAAAAATTTAATAAAGACATGAAAACATCCTTCCTAGAACTTCTGAATAGTGGGGTGATGAAGACGAGGGGTTTTGAGGGCAGTGACACCAACAAAACTTGCTCTAGAAGTGTTGCAGGGGCTTATTGTTGTCAGATTGCGTATAGAATGCCACAACGCCGAAAATGGGCATATGGTTCGGTTGGCTACACATGTCGTACCATGGGCATCATGTGCCTGCTGTGGTCAGGTTGATTCCTGTACCATTAGTGGCTTTTCACATTTGAATATTGGACTAGCACGGTCCACACATGGGGTATTTATAAGGCGTGGCTTTCATTCAAATAGGCAGCAGTATTGGATTATATTTACATATTTTTATATCGCTTATTGCTTCTCCCAGTACAACCTAACCAGAGGCATTCCCAGTGCAAGTGTTGAGGCCCTTTGGTTGATACACACAATTAGGTGTGAGCTGACAAAAGAGCGCCCGAAGATGAGCGCTCGACAATTAAGTGCTGACAAAATAGCGCCCGACAAAAGAGCCGTCTGACAAAAGAGTGCATGACAAAAGAGTGCCCGATATAAGGGCGCTGAACGAGTATCTAATGCGTGTTTTGTTTGCCTTAGTATCCTCATATATAATACAGTAAATAAAATGTTGCATGCGTGGTCCCATTAATGTGCATATTAGCGTGTCACAACAAATGGTTCACCGATTTATGGTTCATCGACAAAAGGGTAATATTCGGCAATTTTATTTTGAACGTGGATCGTTGAAAATCATTCTTTCTTAAATAGAAGATGGATTAATTAAAAGCATTCTTTGCTTAAAATATAAGTTGAGTTTGTGAAAAGAAAACATGCTAAATGCACCATGTATTTATAAAATAAAGCTTGTTGAAATAGAAGATGGAGTAATGAATTACATGTTTTCCTACTTTGAGTAATGAATAAAGGTCGGCTTTTTGTAAAAAGTCGTCTTTAAGTAGAAGCTGGACTGATGAAAGTGTTATTGCTCAAACATAACTTGTTTTTATGAAAAGAATTCTTATTTCGTATTGATGAACTAGAAGCAGCTGGATTCTTGAGAAGACTATTACATTAGTAGAAGCTTAAAAAAAATAATTTATGATTTTATATAAATATTTTGATAATTTGATCATTAAATAATACTAGGGATTGATCGGGTAGAGCAGGGATGGGCAACCTAAGGTCTGCGGGTCGCATGTGGCCCGCGAAAACGTTTAATGTCACCCGCAAGACCAGCCAGCTCAATTAATATTTTTTTTAGATGTGCACAATTGCTTGTAAAATATTTTGAACATTTATAATCCAGTGTCAAATTTTCAAATTTTTATAACAATATCGATTAATTACTTTTCCCAATAGTAAGAGCATCACAGCAAATGTAAACATTACGCTGTATATTTTCGTAGTTGGAGTGAATTTTCTAGCACACCCACCACACCTTGTTTTCTAATTACGTCCTGAAAATTTTGATATTTTGACAAACTTGTCCTCTGCACAATTTTAAGTTTGGATAGTTTGCTATTTAAACTATTTGAAATTAATTAATATTAAGAAGAAAATTTTTAATAGTTTGTAGTTTGAATTTTTAGTTTGAAAAGTGGAATGAGTAATCCAGACTTAAAATAGAGAAAAATTGATGACTTGTGTAGGGCATTCAACAAAGACTGGACTGCAAAGTGGTTTTTAATTGATATTAAAACTAATGCTGTGTGCTTAATATGTCGGGAGTCGGTGACCGTTTTCAAGGAGTACAAGCTCAAATGATATTTTCAGACGAAGCATGGCAATTTCTGAATAAATTTAAGTGAAACCGAATTACGGCGCAAAGCTGATGACATGGTGATAAATTTAAAACAGGAACAAAGAACTTTTTGCAGAAATCAAGTCTTTTCAAGTGAAGCTCATGTTCTCCAGACAGCAAAATTTTGCTCATTTTCCAACACTGAAGACACAAACAGTTTCTTCAGAATGTGCACAATCGTACAGCCATCAAATGTCATCTTTGAGAGAAGAGTTTTCAAGGCGTTTTAGCGATTTTCAAGCTCTTGAAGACCAGTTTGCTGTTCTCACCATGCCATTTTTGTATGATATTGATCTGCAACTTGAATTAATAGACTTGCAGAATGACATCATTCTCAAAGAGAATTCCAAAGACATGGAATTAAAAAAATTTTATTCATCGCTGAAAAATGAAAAATTTCTAAAAATACAGCACTTTGCTATGAAAACTATTTGCATCAACTTACATCTGGGAACAAACTTTCTTCTGCATTAACATTAAACGCCAATAAATCTAAGCATAGTCCTCAGCTCACTAATGCAAATTTGGATTCTATATTACGGATTTCAATAAGTACTTTTGACTCCAAATTATGGAAAACTAGTTTAAAACTGTTTGCAGTTTCAGAAATCTCATTAAATATTTTTAAATTAGGCCTATGTAAGCCTATTGTAGAGGCAGAGCCTAACTAAGTAACAACCACAAACAGACTCACTAACTAACACTATCTGATTTTAGTTACTTTTACTATGATTACGGTCATTATGTCATTGTAATTATTTAGAATTTGTTAAAAATGTGTTAAATTTATGGTCAATCTACTATAGATTCCTAGATCCTTACCATGCAGCCCTCCAAAAAAATAATTTTCATGCAGGCCTCTGCACAGAAAAGGTTGCCCACCGCTGGGGTAGAATGTCACTACCAGAGTGTCCACTCCGACAAGTACCATCGTCAATCGGCGTCATGTATGACAAAGCTTAAAATTAACAATTTTCTTATAATGAGATTTAACTAAATTATGTTGTACCTGTAATAGATTAATGATATTAATATAAATTAAAGTTTTATTTGTAGGAGGAAATTGGAAATGAAAATTGGTATTAAATAACATAGCCAAAATTATTTATCGAATTACAATTTTTTTTATAGTCTCCTGATAGTTGTTGGACAAACCAGACCGCCCATCTAATGAATATGCATTTGCTAGCTGTCAATAACCTTTACAGATATAAGGAACCTCAGTCTCATGTATATTAATTGCAGCCAGCTAATTAAATGGCAACAATTGGTTGGGTCTTTTCTGAATAGACGTGGACCAAGAGATGAAGAATCATCATCGTCGTCATCATCATCATCATCAAACTCACACTCAGTTGTCGTCATTAAGTTGGATTAGTGATTTTGCGTGTCTGCGGTTACACACTTAGGGAGAGGGCAAATGTCCTACTCAAAATCAGGGGGGGCAATTTTCCAGGGACAATTGTCTGGGGGTGGCAATTGTCCTACACTCGATAGACCATATAAGTCGATATACAAATCTTTTCGATCATACAATATTAGACGACAAGCTGGTTCAAAAGTCTATAAAAGAACAGCTTACAAATTTTTAGAGGACATTTGGAATTTATATTTGGACGTATGGAATGTATTGACTTCAAATGCCAATAACGTGTATGGCACAGTGGCCGATCGGTTAGAGCGCTCAGCCCGTAACTTTCAGTGTGCGCTGAGTGAGCGAGTTCGACCCTCGTCCAGGGAGTCACTGTGTAGGAACCTTGTGCAAGTCCTTCGCACACAATTGCTCTGCAGTACAACTGCAATTGTGCCGTCGAGGCGTGTGTGTGCACTTCTGAGCAAAAAATGTTGGAAGAAGGGCGGTATCAAATTTTGGTAGTAAAATAATAATAACATTGAGGTGATGAATGAAGCTATACATTATGAATTACCATGTGCATAAAAGTGGATGATTCAGTAGAGTCATCAGATGATCTTATAGCTAATTTGGACTTATCTGAATGTGATTCTGATTAGTGACGTCTGCATACATTGAATTATTAATCTTCGGTGTAGTAGTATGTTTTGTTCTTTCCTATTGGTGGGACACAAGTTCTAAACTGCCTCAAGTAACTACTGACCTTGGACAAGTTGTTCACCCACATTTGTCTGTGAGGAAGGCAACGGAAGTGATACAATTCATCTCATCAGCTGATGGTCTCAAGCAAATGGACCTTAGTGAATAGATTTCATCATCATCAGCAGCAGCAGCATCATCCCCATCCTCCTCCTTTAGAAAAAGTCACACTCAAGTCAAAAGTTTGAAATAGCTGTAACTTGTAATAATTATACGATATGACGCTATATAGCGAAGATATCTAGGGAATAGTTTGTCTGCCTTATGAATCTATTTTTTGCACTACACAGTCTGACATTATCTCTCGCATGTGATGAACTCCTTGGGTTTGACACAATTTTTTGGCCAAATATAGTGGAGTAGCCCACCCACCTAAATTGCACATAAGCTTCCAGTACTTTCCATATAGGACTCGATGTATGCAAATACTTTCGAATAGTTTAAGAAAATGTGTGAGTTGCTTGTTATGTTGTACTTGTCCATGGTAACACAGAGTTCTGTGGTCGGATAGGCTTATGTGAGATCATGAGAGTGTGGTAATTCTTACATACAGTATCATACACGTCATATTTATATATTGTGCATATTGTGTGTGTGTATGTGTGCTCGCTTTGACCTGATTTATATTGCAGTTCAGTTAGTTTGTGCAAGTCTATGCAGAAAAGACTGGGCCAATTGTTGCCACTTCAATTAGCCAGCTGCAATTACTATGCATGAGACTGAGGTTTCTTATTCCTTATACCTTGAAAGGTAGCAAATACATATTCATTAGTCTGGGTTATCAAACTATCAGGCTGTAGTAAAGCATTTAAGCGTGGAATAAATTACCATTGAATCTATGTCAGTTATGTACCCTATCTCAGTTTAAAACCAAATTTAAAAAAATGCTTGTTACAAATTAGGATGATCTCTTTGATAAGTTACTTGTAGAGCTGAAAACTATGCTTCCTAGTTTTTATTCACTGTGCACTAATATTACCCTTGATTTATTGTATATTTGATAGATAACTAATTAAGTTTCTTGTTCATTATCTTGAACTCACTTGCATAGCCATGCTCCTACTAATTTTGTAATGAGCATCCTTGGTTCTTCCATTTGTTTTCTGCCAACCCTCCTGTGCTTTCTCATTTTATTGTTTTGTTTTGTGTATATTGGTTGGTCAGTTACCAATGAAAATCATTATCATTATTATTTATGTATATATTGTTATTACTAATGGCAAGTTGTGACACTAACCCTAACCAGCCTTTTTGAGGCTTAACTTCATTGTATTTTCTTCATTGAGAAGAAGTGTTTTTTGAAAGGAATTGGCATAATTCAGTGTTGATAAGATGCCTTGACCATTTTGCATATGCCATGACTTATTTGAGATCAGTGATTTGTGTAGGAATGGGCTTTATGGGTGCAAAATGTATTCTGACTGACCATTAACAAAATCACTGCGTGCTGGTGTTTCTTACTTTAGTGGTATGTCATTTTAATACTTTGGTTTGCTGATGATGTCTGTATTTACTGTTAATGACATTTTAGTGTTGCGATGCTGGATCAGCACTTGGTAAGTGTATCCTGGGAATGTTGGAAATGGATTTGCAGATTGAGACTGGTTCACTGCCAACATTTGAGAGATTCAGAGGCAGCCTGCGCCTCATGTTTCATAAAGAAGACAGGTATTGATCATTAGGAGATTGCTGTTTGTGACGGTTTATGACCAAATGTAACATTGGTTACATTTATTGTATCATATTATGTTATTCTACTGAACATTTATAAGATATTAGACCACAGAAAAAACTGTGCATGGGTGCTGGCCGTGAGCATTAATTTTGATGTTAAACAGAGAGCAGTCTTGAAGAGGTAGCCAGACATGCAACTGAGCTGTTATTGAGAAGAGATTGTTTGGATTGGTTTTGTTTTGTTGAAACCTGGCATGAAGACATAGAGGATGTGCTTCTGCGAATACATAGGGTTGGAGGTCTTCAAGAACGTGAGTGTGCTCTAGGAACCAGGGATGTGGTCTCGAGACCGCGGTCTTGGTCTTAATCTTGAATGCGTCGGTTTTCTCAGTCTTGGTCTTGGACCATCGGTCTCGGTCTCGGTCTCGAATGCGTCGGTCTTGGTCTTAAAGGAATGGTCTTGGGATATTTCTCCGTCTTAGATTAGCGTTCTTGATCATTTGCCGTATCAGAGCAATATTTTCGATATTTGTCGGTTATTTTAGATTGTTAGAGACACCAGATCTTTAGGCCTCACACGATTGTTGTTGATTTTTGGGGTGCTGACCATCTTTATATACATGTTACTATGGGCAGAAAAAATTCATTTGCAATGGAGCCAGTCATTTAAAAATTTGCTTTCACAAATTTCAAGGTTTTGGAACAGTCTAATAACTATGTGGTCGCACTGGTCGGCCAAGTGTAGACACTGTTAACCTACAATTCCAAGGTCCGTGGTACGAGTACACCATTCAAACGGAACGATAGTGTGATTTTCTCAGGTCGAAGCCAAGGGCTGAACCCGCAAAAGTTCAAAGTGACCGGTAAAACTGTTTTCTGGACCATTATTAAAGTTAGTATTCTTCAGCAATAAAGTTAATGTTTTGAGCATGTTTTTCCGTTTTGGCGTCATAATAAATTGAATTTTTTTATTAAAATAAGTATCGGTCTTAGTCTCGGACCATCAGTCTCGAACAATCGGTCTCTGTCTTGGTTTTGGTCTCGGACCATTAGGTCTTGGTCTTAGTCTTGGACGTCTTGGTTTCGGTCTTGAGATTTTGGTCTTGTGCCCAAAACTGCTAGGGACCGACTGGACATTTGCCCCGGTCGAATATCCAATTTTCTTAAACTATTCGAAAGTATTTGCCTCGGCAAATAGTACACATGCAAACATTCTTCTTCTTGTTCTCTGCCTTTTTCAGGCAGGTTCAAATGTTTGATGTCCCCATTCCTCTCTCCTCTGCGCCTCTTTATGCCTCCATTATCCTTCTGGCATCATCCAGTCCAGCGTCATTCATCTCGGTCTTCCTCTTCCACGTTTTCTTTCCATCTTCCCTTCGATGATCAATTTCATTATTGAGTTTCTTCTTACACGTGCCATATCCATCTCTGTTGTCTCTGTCTTATCGTGCGTAGTAGGGTTCTTTCTTCTCATATTGTTCCCAGCACCTTTTTGTTTGCTACATGCTCTGTCCAGCTGATTCTTTCCATTCTCCTCCATATCCACTTCTCAAAGGCTTCCAATCTTTTTATATCTTCCTTCCTCATTGTCCATGTCTTTGAGCTGTACAATATCACACTACTTACCAGTGTCTTTATTAGTCTTTTCTTTAGTACCTTGTTTGTTTTTTCTCTCAATAGTTCTTTCCTCTTTGAGAATGCTTCTTTGCCCATCGCTATTCTTCTTATTTCACTGTTACATCAATCAATCAATGAAACTTAATAAAGCGCTTCTTCAAGAAATCTAGTCAGAGGCGCTTCCGGTCCAACCTCAGTCATATAAGACAGTTTTCAGAGTGGAATAAAAATAGGGTAGAGAGTTTTTAGGTGAGAGTTGAAGATCCAATGGGAGGCTATTTCAAGCGGTTGGGCTCACAATCGAAAAAGCACGATACAGCATCGTAGAGGTCCTAGAGAAAGGGACATGAAGTAGACCCTGTGAGGTAGAGCACATGCAAATGCATATACATCTGGTATCTTCTCTGATCATGCTTCCCAGGTAACAGTTCCTATTTTGATTTCCAGTTTCCTTCTATAAATAAAAGGATAACATTTAATTTTTATTATTATTATAAATTTATTATGGGTACAACATTATCTATCTTCTTGTTAGAGCTGTATCGATTAATCGGGCCAATTTTCAGGATATCGGCAGTATTAGTTATTGGCAATGATAATCGGTGCCGATATTAAAATTACATTTGTATTTTATAATATTATTTTCAGTCTTTAACCTGTTTAGCGCATAGCCCAAGTTGTGTAATCCAGTCCCATAGCATGCAGCCAGCCCAAAGGCAGAGATTGTATGGTTACTTCAGACCACCCAGTAGCATTGAGCTCGTATTTAAACCGTGGAATAATGTTCGAAGGCTATAGCTGTTGTGCAGAGTGAGTCACAGTACCTGCTTAATTACCCTGGGCAGCTATTTCATCTCTGCTGGTCACCACCACTGATGCCCTATTTCAGTCCAAAGTTTCATTTCGTAAGGGTGACTTGTCTGGGGGAGGGAATGGCATGTTTGATAGAAGAAGAAAGTGATTGTATGTCTGATTTTGCTACCAGAGACATTCTCATCATAATAGTTCAATGTTTGGGGAAGTAATGATGATGATAGCTTACAATACTCTTTCTACTTTGCACGGTGCGACAGAGACCCTTTTCCACGTGTACCCATACCTGGTTCACCTGGGCATAAGGTTTACCTGACTGATACTAGACACTGTCATATCAACATCTTTTGCTTATAACTGTTGTGCAGAGTAAGTCACAGTACATCTTTGGAAAACGCAATGAAATAATCGATTATCGGTATCAGCTATTATAATCGGTTTCCGCAAATGAAATAATCGGTATCGGCATAATCGGCAAATAGTGATATCGGTACAGCTCTACTTTTTTGTGCAGGGACGCCATACATAAATAAATTATTTACTTGAATCTCATTATGTGTTCATTATTAATTTTAAGCTTTGCCATACATGACAATGATTGACAAGGCAATGGTACTTGTCGGAGTGGCTGCTTGGCTCGTGCCCGGAATCGGCAAATAGTACATTCAAATACTTGGATTCGATACCCTCTAGAAATTGTCTGCCTGGTCGGTCCATAGTGCACATGACCTATGCCATAGGATAAGGTTGATGATGTCAACATTTTGTAAGCACGATGGGGTCGTGGTGGACAATAAAAGTACCTAGAATTGAAAAATGAACTAGTTAACATTTTTATATAATGATCTTGGGATAGATTGAGAGTTGTCGTTGGGTGGTTGTTACTTAGGCCTTAATCGGTGAATGGAGCATGTATTGGAAGTATGAGTTGGTGAAGAACATGGAGGAAATTGAGTTTGGTATCTTGTATTGTAATCATTCATTCATTCATTCATTCATGTTGTTGATTTTTTAATGATACCGTTCCATATCGAAGATGATTTGATGTTGCCCTCCTCCTTTCTTCAGGCTTGGGACTCGCACTGTCAGAGTCCAAACAGTGGCAGAGTTTTTTCTTTCATTCATTCATTACGAAGATTTATACAGCGTCCCTACTACTCAGGAGCGCTCCCGACCCCGGCACGACTAAATAGAACAGTTTTAAGGCGAGTATAGAAGGAATTGAGTGTATTGCATTGTATTTACATATTTCTATAATGCCTCTCCCAGTACGACCTAATCAGAGGCGCTCTCAGTGTAATAAGCTCCTTGGGAAAAGAAAAGTCTTAAAAATGCGGGCAGAAGTAGAAGCACCCCGAGTTAAAATAAAAAAGCGAGTCAGAGAGGGTATATCATTAAAACAAAGGACCAACAGACGCATAAGCACAATGTTGAGTGAGAGCCGTCCTAGTTTGAATTACCTAGAGGTCATGTTGATCTAAGGAACGAAGAGGACGAGGCAGCCGAAATAGGATGGTGGATACGGTCACAAAGATAGCGTGACCTAAAAACACTGGATGTAGATATAAGAACTTTAAATTGAATGTGGCTTATGAGCAGTAGCCAGTTTAAAGGCTCAGTCATGAAGGTAGAAATGTGAGAATAGCAAGGAAGGTGGGCAATCTGACGGGCAGCTGCATTTGCACTGACAGGCAAGATTTCGGAAGACCAATAAGAAGCGATTTACAATAATTAATGCGTGAGCAGACAAAAGCATGAACCATAGAGGTGAAAGTGGATGAGGGAACAGATTGCCTGACAGCTTGAAGTTGTTGCAGGTGGTAGAAACAAAACCGGGAGAGATTATAGATGTGTTCAGCAAATGAACTAGTGATGATCATAGTCAAGTTTAATGAGCTGCTGACGAGTGCCAAACCAAATCGGCTGTTTCAGAGTTTTTTTTATTGAGAGAAAGGCAATTCTGGGACATCCAGCAATGGAGTTCTGAAGAAATAGACTCAATAGATTGAGAAAGAAAAAGTTCATCTGCAGGTGGACCATGAACAAAGAAAGACCTGAGCATCATCAGCATAAAGGTGTCCTACTAGAATGTTTGTCAAAAAGGAGAGGGATATCAGCAGTGAACATAGTACAGAGAAGCAGACCAAGCATGAAGCCCTGTGTTAACAAGTTCAGAAACTATGTCTGAAGCAGTTATGGAGAAATGTGGAGTTTTTGGGTCTTATAACAGAGCCTTGAACTATGGTAGTGCTAGCATTGATTGGGACGCGATATGAAGAGTGACCTTTGAATATAGTTAGGTGTGAACATAGTGTGATAGCTTGCAAGAAGTTGAGGAATTTTGAAGGGGTTGTTTTTCTTCATTTTGACCTTATCAGATTTATTTTTTTATTTTTATTGGGTCACAGCTAAGGTTGATTCTTTGAGCCTATTTCTATCATGACAGGTCCACTGTATATTTTATTTTTCTATTGCCTAAAAGGCTACGTTCTCAGGGAGTGGACCATGTTGTTCATCTGTTGTCCCAAGAGGAAGGTTGCCTTCATAAGCTACCTTCTTTCTATGACTTAGACATCAGAAGTCTTGATGATCTTTTCCTTGTGGAAGTGTCACGGTCGCTTATCAAAAGAGACATATCGTCAACTGTCTTCCAAGTAAGATATCCCTATTTTTTATACGTCTTTCATATTATTTCATGGTTTACATTCTCTGCATTACTTTTCCATGTGTTTCACTGTAAATTCTACCCAAAGTCTTGTAACAGTCCTTTAGCATATCTAATACATTACTCAACTGTTTTGCCTCCTACTGCTCTAATCTGTCACATTAGCTCTGTCATGTCATCCATTATTGCTGTGCTCTTTCGTTTTTCACAAGTTTCATCTTAACACACTGACCACCACCTAGGAGTTAACTCGTACTTAAAATTTTGCCTCCATGCACCACCTACGAGTTAACGTGTAGTACTGTAGTTACAGTAAGTGGTAAGTAATACATACGTGTGCATCGGCGATGGAGTAATAATTCTATTCTAGTGTATAATTGATGCCAGATGTTTGCTTAGTCAAAATGGGTGGGAAAAAAAGCAATATTTAATTGAGGAGGGGTGTCAGACAAACTGAGTAGTGCAGAGGTGTTATTGGTCTGGATTCGTCAGATGATGATTTTGACTTTGACTCTTCCTGCAATTCTGCAATTCATAATGAAATCATTATTCCTTTCCACCACGTTACCAGGCCTGCAGGTTTTTCTGTGGCTTGGTTTCTCAATTCTTCTAAGAATATTTAATATATAATAAAATAGCCACAGCATTTATAACCATTTCAGAGCATTGCAACACATACAAATCGTTAATGACAAAAGCTTTTTATAGCCATCACAGACTTAAATAGAAATACTCAATGAATAATGTTAAAAGTTAATGTTAAAGTGCTCATGTGCAGACAGATGAAAAACACATGACAATTGGAATCTTCTTCCATTGATGAACTGATTAAACAATGGCTACACTGAAAAAAATGATCTGTCACAGAATTTGCTTTGCTTTGCTTTGCTTGTTCATTCCTTGATTGATCATTTGTATATTTGAAAATTAAAAATAAATATTGACATGCATCTTTATGCAGCTAGTGATATGTGGTAATAATTCTATTCTAGTGTATAATTGTCAGTGCCAGAAGCCTTTCTCCATCCAGTCAGTGTCTATGTCAGTGCTTCCCAATCTTTTTTGGCCTTGGAACTCCTTTGATCATAAATTTCTTTGGCGGAACCCCCCCCCCCAACAAACATATTCTGCTATAGGCAGCCCGTTGGTTGGGTTGATTACTCTTTGCACATGGAGTCTGGGCCTTTGCTGCTCTTCATTTCTGTGAATATATTGTGAGACATCTCTGTACAGGATATTTGTTTCATGCTGTGTGCATTCCTGCCATATGGTCATCCCATGGAACCACTTTCCTCTAGGCTTTAGGTTGCAAACAATTATGAGTTTATGCCTCTATTATAATAACACAAATATCGACGACAGTGACATGTGAATTCTCTATCGTGTAAAGTTATGCACAGATGTAAAGCGAGAAACCTATGAAAAATTCTTATAATTTTTTTCAAAATCGTTTGAAGATCATTCATAGAAAGTTTGGCTACGAAGTAAACCGCAATGCAAAATAGGGAAAATAAAAAGCCAAGTTTTAAATGTTGAGTGTGTTCTATGTTTTTGTTTATTCTCCCAGCAAAGTTTGTTGATGTTTGGTGTAATGCTAGAAAGCTGGATTCTTATATCTGATGCAGCGTTTACCCGATTTCTATATTTCACTTTTAATGCAGCTTTGCACAAATATGTTGTAACAAATGGGAGAGGCACACTAACTACTCATTTTGCCACTGTGGGGGTATTCATTAGTTAGGCTGCTTCAAACATTTATCACCAGAAGTTTGTTGAAATTTTGCTGCAGTTGAGAATCAGACGTTATTTCAGTAAGAGTTTCGTAATATGAACCATGAACCATCTTACTTCACAGAATACAAACATAAAGAACACTTATGCAAAAGAAAATATACACAGAATATATAACAAACAAACTATAAGTATAAATAGTGTGTAGAGGTCCCTGAAGGGATCGAATGATCCTGCTAGCTGGGAGCTCCTACGACCAGCTAATAGTGCTAATACATCAAAACAGGACGGACTTAGACAGAACAGTGTGCAGAGTAATAGTTTGAAAATAAAAAATAAGGAGAAAAATCAGGAATACTAGATGATTAGAGGAGAACTAAATGCATGAAAGCTGGTTAGAGGAGTTTTGCTATGCTAGTTAATGAACCGGCAGTTGGAGGTGTTTAATCTGAGTATATAGAGATTAGATAAGAGCGCAGGTTGCGCTTAAATATGGCCAAACAAGGAGACTTATGGATCTCTAAAGGTAAATCATCCCATATATGGGTACCAGTAAACTTTATGGAAAAAGGACGAGTATTAGTGCGAGCAAAAATCTATGGTAGGAGCTAAAATGTCTGGTAAGGTGAGTGTGGATATCCGAGCCTAAGGTAAAAAGATTTCTATATACAGTCGAAAGAAGACGATTAGTGAAGCGATACATAAATTCAGCTATTTGGCTAGATCTTATCTGCATAACTGTTATAAGACCAAGTTCCACAAAGAGAAGGCCAGTATGAGAGTGGGAAGGTGTACCAGCGACTATTCGGGTGGCCCTCTTTTGGAGGACGCTAATTCTTTTCAGATTGGTTATATAAATAGATGTCCAGATAATGTTGCAATAGGTGAGATGGTAAATTAGAGAGAAGTACAAAGTTTTACGTATCCTGGCTGGAATTAAATAAGAGGACCGGGTAAGAATGCCGATATTGTTTGCTATTTACTAGAGATAGTAGAAATATGATTTTTCCAGGTAAGGTGCTGATCTATAATGACACCAAGGAATCTTGCTGAAGAAACTTGTCTAATTGGATAGCCATCTATGTGAAAATTGATAGGGGTACGTGTGCAGGATTTATTATGCGGCCTAAACAGAATGTAACTGGTCTTATCAAGATTAAAAGGTGAGTTTGTTAGCTCTAAACCAATCCGCTATTTTAGATAATTCGACGCTCATGATTTCATAAAGTGTAGAGAGGGAGCTATGAGAGTAAAAGATGTTAGTATCATCGGTGAAGAGGATGAATTGGGCCAGTGAAGAGGCCAGTGAAGAGGTCATTAATGTATATCAATAAAAGTAAGGGTTCAAGGTTAGATCCCTGAGGAACACCAAATTTGATTGAGCATAGTGTGGAGAGAAAGCCATTGCAACAGACAAGCTGGGAGCGATTATTGAAATAGGTAGTAAACTCGTTTAAAGGTATGCCTCTGATCCCATGGTGACTTATTGTATATACTCGACTATAAGTCGAGAAATTCAAGACTATTTCATGACGGCGAAATAAGCCTTTCGACTTCTACTCGAGAGACAGAATAATGGGAGATTTTCGGATGCATTAATATTGATCTGCCCATATAGTAAAATAAATATTTCGCAGAGAAATCAGCCGAACTTCTCCACCGAATGACAGCAGATATCAGGCTATACCTCTCGATTTATGACAGCCGCATGCATTAATATTGATCTGCCCATAGTCAAATAAATATTTTGCGGAGAAATCCGCCGAACTTCTCCACCGAAAAACAGCAGATATCAGGCTATACCTCTCGATTTATGATGACCACATGCATTAATATTGATCTGCCCATAGTAAAATATATATTTCGCGGAGACTGGGAGTTAACACTATGCCTCACCCTCTATGTATATAGCGGACCCATTAGCCAAAATAATTAATTTTTCCTTTAACACTGGCTGCTTTCTGCAGGCATTGAAGGTAGCTAATGCTTCACCAGTGAAGAAGTTACGGTCAAGGTTGTTTAGTAGAGGGCAGTTAACGTATTCGTCTGTTATCTCGTCAAAGTGCAGATTAGTCAGTCTGAGGCAAGTCTGGCTCTGCCCTCTATTACCCAGAATGGCCTCTTGAAAAGCAGTTTCATGTACAATGTGATTGAATGGAAAGGTCATGCCATTGCCGGTGTCTCTTAGTGTCGGAATGAATTGAGAGCACATGCTAGGCAAAATAGTGTACAGTCGTACGCTGTGCACTAAAAAGTCTCTAATGGGGAAGAAATTAGCTACAAAGGTGTCGCTTCGGTCAGAAGCAGAATAAGAAATAAAAAAAAGAATCTATAATAGTACATGAGCTATATAGATCACAGTGTGGATCAGCTCACTTTGTGCACCAGGGCATGAGCTTAGAGTTAACTTACTGGTAATTCCTATAACATCATGACATCATGTAACATTCACATCATATAACATTCACAACACTATGAGGTTACATAACGTGAGTCAGAACATGATGATAGAAGCAGGATTTTACATACCTGCACAGTGACAGGTCACATTACCCTGCCACATAACATACTCACACTCAGAAACATAAGATTAATCAAGAATCTATAATAGTGCATAAACTATATAGATCACAGTACGGATAAGCTCACTTTGATCACCAGGGCATGAGCCTAGAGCAGTTTATTCCTATAACATCACAACATCATATAACATTCATAACATTATGAGATCACATAACATACGTGTTTCAGTTATATGAGTCTCTGCGTAAAACAGTCCTCATTTTACCTTAACCCCTTTACCGTGATCCACGAGTTAACTCGTCCAAGCGTTGTGCGTCTGTTTACGCATCGCGCATCTCAATTAAATTCATTCTAATGGCTGTTACAAATTATAATAATGTTCTGTGATTGTAGTAACAGCTTTTCATATTATAAACTATGTCATTTGCTGGGTAGGCCGATCAAAAATAGCACATTTGAAACCTATTTCATACCAAAATAGCTGGTTACTGCGCGATTGTTGCGTATGTGGTCGTTGGGTCACAACAGTGGTCTATGTCGCGACAAAATGCGTTCTAGGTTGAAAATTATTTTCGTCAGATTTAGGCAGTGATGATGACAGTAAATTAAATTCATATTATAAATTATTTCAATTGCTGATTGGACCGACTAATAATAATTACAATTGAGATTTACATCATACCAAACATAGCTGGTCTTTGCGCGATCATTGTGTAGCCTACGTGGTCGTTGGGTCGCAAATGTAAGTTATGTTTCAACGAAATACATCAATTTTTATTGAAAGTGATAATAGTTTGTCCGATATAGAAAATTAAATATAGTTCAAATCATGTTACTGTTTCAGAAAAATAATTATTACAGATAAATAAAAATTGTCGAAATCCATTTGCCGCTTGTGTGGTCAAGAGATGGGTCTCATTTTGGCCTATTTTATATCATTTATTGTCTGAAAATCATTATAAAGTTCATCAGTAAAGTTTAATTTAAAACTAAATATGTCTATTGCTATGAGGCAAAAATGAAAATAAATCGCACCAAGTTTCACAAAAGCAATAACAGAGAAGTCCAACTGCTACCCATACCAATGGTTAATTGAAATGTAAGTGAGGATCGCCGTTGAGGAAATGGGAGTTCAAGAGAGTCACACAGATGTCTCGGAAAACTCAGATGTAGTTGAAGGATGGTGTGAGAGGAAGTCCTGCAGATGAAGTAGGGAGTTGACTCTTATGGGTTTATCGTGAGAAGACTCAGTTAGTCAGATGAGAACATAGCCGCCAGTCGTCCAGGTTGAATTGATCCTTTGCTCCTTGACCAAACCCCGTGTCTTGGCATAAATAAGTGAATTGTGGAGAGTGAGATGCTCATTTATGTAAACAAGCTTTGACCTTGGTCCGTGCGAGTCCCTCAGACCTCTGCGCTGCGAGAAGCATAGACCAAGTCTTTTGTTTTTCTGCCAGAGAATCCCACCACCAGTGGGCGAGGAGTTGTAGTAAAGGCGAGCCTGTAAGCAAAGGTTATGTCAACCTCTGTGATTTTCAGTTGGAGACGATTTTTGCCAAGGCCCAGTGCATCTTGAAGTGCAGCATGGGTAGTTGACCAAATTAGCTTCCAAGTCATGAATATGCATGGTAGTTAATCCACAGATGTTGGAGTCGTAGACTGGTTAATCTGTTTAACTGCCTTACAGCTTTGCATCTTATTATTTACATTGCTCTTGCCAGTTTGCAAGCTAAATTATATATAGGACTCTTTATAAATGATATGAAGTGGCCGATATAGTAAATTACAACCAAAAATTTGTTCACACTGAAAGTTTTCCGTGGAACCCTTCTCTTCACCTCACGGAACCCTAGGATTCTGCGGAACACAGTTTGGGTAGCGCTGGTCTATGTCTTGCCTTCTTACCGAAGCACTCAGCTGACATTTGAGAAACTGTAGCTGCTCCACTAAGGTAATCAAATGTAACCTCAACAATTTCTTTCACTAACAAGAAATGGTTTGTCTTCTTCACATGAAGCTTTCAAACTTGTTGGATGCTGTGTCAATGAGTTCATTTGGACTGCTGTTGTTGTTTCTTACCAGAACAAAATACTTGTCCTGCAGCACCAAATACTGTACTTAATATCAAACTTCATCAAGCTTTTACTTATCGTTCAGTGTTCTGCATTACTGTCAAAGCATTTGTAACAGCACTGTCTGTGTGTTATTGCTTGTGTGAATCTATGCATAATCATTAAAATCATTTTGTTAACATGTTGTACTTAAAGTGACAAATAACGACTGCTCACAAACTTTGTTGGGCTAAGTTTACCAGAAATCTTTAGTTCAGTTAACATAGTAGACACATTATTACTAGCACTGGTTTGAGAATTCCCGCCATAGCCTACGACGCACAACGTGCAATATTTGGAAGGTTTACATTGCTTGAAACCTATTAACCTATTATAACATTTACTTGCCATTTACTGTAACTTGTCATTGGGTAAGTTAAGGAAATATAATACGGATTTATGCTTTATTGAATTAAATATAAGTTGCGAATGAGTGGGAGTGGCAGGTCCCATACCTTGGGATATGGCCAATGAGTTTTGGATTTATTGAGGCGCAGGCAGTTGGAAGACATCCAGGCTTCCAAGGCCTCCATGCGGCTCATTGCACAGACCGCAGTGGCAGCTGCCATGGCTGAACAGTGCATATAGGCCTGGAGGTCGTCCGCATAGGACTGGCTCAGGACATCACCAGCAGCTAGCAGTGGACCTAAATCTGTGGTATTAATTATGTACAGGAGAGGGCCTAGAACCGAACCTTGGAGTAAGCCGAAAGGAGCGGGAACCCAAGAAGACCTGGTGGACCCATAGATCACAGAGAAAGAACAGTCCTGCAGTAAGGAACCGAGCCAGCCAAGAAAGGTGCCTGAAAAATCAAACGAGGCAGAGAGACGCCGAAGGAGGATACCGTGGTCAACGGTATCGAAAGCGGCGCTGACATCAAAGAGCACCAAGAGAGTAACCTGAGACCTGTCAATTGCCCCATAAATATCTGAGAGAAGGCGAACCAATATGATGTTTATTATCTGTGCAGTTGTTACTCTTTAAGTGAAATTTATTTATAACATACTTGTCATTGAGTTACCTTTTTTGGTTCCATAGAAACTGGAAGAAAGACAATCTTGGTTTGTTTTTCCACAAATTCGTGCAATTAATCGTAGAACACACAGTGTCTGTCAAGCTTGTTTACTTCATTTTGATGAGTATGACATGTTAGTTTTGCATTCTTATTATGGAAATAAAGTGATTAAATTATTATATCACTGAATATGATATTGTGAAGATTTTTTACCGTTTTGGCTTGGCATATAAGCGATTATCTGGATGTGGTGGTCAAAGTGTTAAGGTACCTGCTTTTCATCCTCTGTGCATGTATGCTGTTAGTTGTTGTAATGGTCTTGAATTTTAGGTACAACGAGAGCAGCAGTTGGTTTTGTTCCATGTAGGCAGAAGTATAGAATGAACTGTTCTGCATCGTGGCTCATCTAATAGACCCATAGCTTGATGGATGCAGTAAATGAGCAGTGATGTAGGCCTAAGGAGTTGGTAGCGATTATAGATTGGGAGTTGTGCTTATCCTGAGGGGTAGGTAGGTCAAGCAGGCCAATTAAAATTTTATTCTGAATTCAACAGGAAGTCAATACAACAGGGTGAATTCCAATTAAAGTCAAACGATTTAATCATCGATTTAAATCATGATTTAAATCGGGAATAAAAATCATGATTTAAATCAAACAGTTTTTTTTTTCATAATTAATAAATTGAATTGATAAAATAGCAACAGCTTTCAAACTATCTAGCAGTAATTTGAAAGAAATTGTTGTACTTCAATTCTGCACTGTGTTATTTAAATATTCAATAGGTGACAGACACTGGAAGTTCAGGAAAAGTGTGTACTCTATGTTTCGAAATGTTTCAAGTTTGAATCAAGATTCACAAATGATAAAAATTTCGGGACAATAATTGTGTCAAAATAATACTTAAACAAATTCCTGGACAGCTGTGATGCATCAGAAAGTTAGATCTATGCTACATTGAGTTGAGTCAGTGGACACTTGATTTAGTTACCAAACCAAGTGTCCACTGACTCCACTTTAGTATAGTAATTGGCTGGGTTTGAAAGAGTTTTCTCATTGTTTGAACTTATTAATTCAAATCGTCTTGATGTTGAAAAGGCTGGGAAGCTAGTGTTCTTATTTATATTGCTAAATAAGAAACCAATACAAATGGACAATGAAAACATTGAATGAAGAGACTTCAAGAGTCTATTTGACTATTTATAAGAAAATATATGTTGAAAATAGATTGGTAAGATGATAAATATTAATAAATAAGATTTGTAGTACTAGTGACTCGTACTTGGTCGCAACTCAAGTGACATTTGATCAATATCTGAAATTCTACATCGAATTATGATACTCAATGTAACTCACACAACTTTTAATTTACAGTAAAACAACTGTGTGACTGGCTCTGTTAGTATGTTATGTTTTACCTTAAATTTACAGCAAAACAAGTGTGTAACTGTGGCTATGTTAGTATGTTATGTTTTAGTAGTAATTGTTTGACTAACCAAATAATTTCTAAGGAATTCTATTGTCCATTTAAAATATAGCATTTAAATATAGCACTCAAAATACAGCACTCGGATTAAAATTTAAAAATCTGATTTAAATAAAAACATCCGATTTAAATAAAAAATATCTTATTTAATGCAGAAAAATTCGATTTAACAAAAATCGTGATTTTTATAAACCCTGCAATGCAAAGGACTGAGGAGCTTGTTCACTGTGAAACATGTGGCACTATTTGAGTTAAGGTGTTTGGATTTATAGAATAAAGCAGATAAAAAGTGTTTATTTTTAGCTCAATTGAAACAGAGTGGAACATTTTTTGGCTAGTAATTGAATATTGTTTTGCAGTTTTCACCAGTCTGGCTTTCAATGTGTTTTGAAACAGATATCAGATCTGAAGAAAGTCTACGACATATTTGTTTCTGATGCGGTTGAGATTGATATTAGGAAGTCTGCTGCTGAACAACTTGCAGTGATTATGCAAGGTATGATTACTGGCCATTTCAGTTTTAAAATACTCTAGCCTTTCTGAACTCTTAAACAGCCAGATCTTCAAGACTGCTAGTAAGATTACTTTGTATACCTTAGTTGACTTGTCATGTTTTGCACATACATTTCCATTTTAATTTGTTAATTTTAGAGTTTTTCTCACTTATGTTGAGCAGCTAAAATGCTGACCCAGGGTAATTATTTTTTTATATTCATATTTAATTTAGGCTTGAAACTGCATGTTTCTTGTATGATTTGCCATTATAATGTAATGGTTTAATGCAGAAATATCATGGTGCCATTATCCTGATGCACAAGACTTCAATAGATGTTTGCTTTTAGGCAAAATATCATTCCCAAATCTCAAGAGGCATTTAGGCCCTTGGATGGGCTATTGGGCAAAGTAATTTTATGTAGAATTTTATGAGAAAACCATAACAGTGGTGGTTGAAAGACTAAAGATGCACCAATAACCAATGGAGAAGTGATTGAGCAAGTGGAATAATTCATCTATCTAGGACAGGAGTCCCCTAAGTGCGGCCCTCAAGCCGGCCCCATGCGGCCCCTGGTAGAATTTTCCAATTTTGAAAAAATATACTTATGTCCAAATTGATAAGTGCATGTCAATTTTAGCATTCATTTCTGCAGTATTTAACATATTAGCAGTTTGATGGTTAAACTGAGGTACACCACTAAACAATTTCTTAATATCAGAAATGAAATAGCAGAATTTCTTAATATAAAAATCAAAATAAAAAAGAATTGACAGAAAATGAACAGAACTGCTTAGCTCTTATACAAAGTGCTGGGTGGCTGTGCGATTTAGGGTTTTTAGTGGACATCACTTCACTTTTTGACGAACTTAATCTGAAACTACAAGGTTATGGAAAGTTTACTATTTTAGTGGACAGTGTGAAATCGATCGTAAGAAGGATAACCTTAGTGCGAAAGCAGCTGACCGACGGAAATTTAGCTCATTTCCTGGCAGTGATATCAAAGAAAAATGGACATGTTATTGAATTTTTATGTTCTGACATCGGCAGCCTGTTATCTGAATTTGCCCGACATTTCTTTTACTTCAGATTGCATGAATAGAGTCGGAGATTCCACTGATTGATTTGCAATTAGAACCGATCGACTTGTAGGAAAGTTCAGAAGAGTGAACTTCATTTCATGAACTAAGCTTGATGGAATTTTTCAAAGTCTTTCGGTTTTGGCTCATCCAACTATTCGACGACATGCTCAGTGTGTCAGGTCATTTATTAGGGCTTATTGTGAGAAAACATTTTCTAGAATGAATATAAAAGAATCAAACATATGAGGACGAGATTAACTGATGATCGCATTGCAAGAAACTTTGAGCCTCGATTTCGTGATATAATTGCTGAGAAATCTCAACTTCACAAACGATGTTCATCACAAGAAGTGAATTTAATTATGACAAATGCCAAGCTAAATTCTGAAAATACGAAAATACGAAATTCTTGTACATTTTCAGTTTAAAGTTCAAGTACTTCATTACTGTTTGTTTAACTTTTTTTATGTGCATATAAGCAAGTGCATACTTATAGCCTTAGCCTATATTTATAACCTAAGCCTACTAAGACCTCGCAACTTCGGTGCTCACATGGTACCCTGTGGCCCGCAAGCTCTCACTATGTCACTAAAGTGGCCCACGGTATCCAACACTTTGGGGACCCCTGATCTAGGGGGACTAAAACATGTAGATGGCAGCAATGAATGACATACAAAGGAGCACTGGACGCACTTCATATGCTTTTAGATTTGGATGATCCGAGTTTGAATTTGTTGCCGAGTCCAAGTACCGAGTATAGCAAGTTAAATTTTGCAGAGTTCAAGTTCGAGTCTTGAATTTAAAAATTCTCATTCTCTTGTCTTTTAGTTTGGCAGTTTGCAGAACTTTTTTGATTTTTTATGCTCTTTCATTTAACTTGGGCTTGCATAGAGCTTGTCACGGACGAAACGTTCGTCGGACGTCTATCAACTCTTTTTCAGATGTGTTCCCGTCGACCTACAGAGCTGAAATTTTGCACACATTTCAGACTTGCAGAGGCGTAGCTAGGGAGTTCAGGGGGGCATGTGTCCCCGGGCGCCACATTGAGGGGGCGCCAAAATGAGGATTAAGATTATAACTTTTCTTATTTTGATGGATACTAATTTGTTCAAACCAAGTTAGTAAGGTTTAATTTTGGCGTCCCCAGAGTATCCTCATTACAAACAGGTTGTCAGGCATGATTTTGGCACCCTTGGGTCCCACTGATCTGTGATCACCAAATACCCAAAAGGGCGAAGTAATACTCATGACAAAATGACATCTATAATGTTAATCGCCAATTTAAGAGGGCTCCAAAATGAGGATTAAGACAATCAATATTTTTTATTTTGATGCAAACTAATTTATCCAAACTAAGTTAGTAAGATTTGATTTTGGCTGCCCAAAATATCCTCATTATAAACAGGTCATCATCCATGATTTGGTGCCCTTAGGCTCCATTGGCAGTGATCACTAAGGTCCATTAAGGGGTGGCATAATATTCATGACAAAATGGCATCTATAGCCTAATGTTAATTAAGCTTAACCAGACGTCGTTTTCTTATAAAATCATATTGATCGATTCCAACTCAAGTGCAATATTATCCTTCATATATTTAAAGTGGAATCTGGTCTCAATATAATACACACAAATTTGTTATAGTAATTACTCATCTGAGTTTGTAAAACTCACAGATTTGTTCACACTATTTATCAGGCCATCCAAAATCATCAGAAGCTTGATCACGAGTGTGGTTTAAATGAAAAAGATTTAAAATAATTAGTCTGTAGTTTAGTGTTATCTGACGTTGTGTAGTATAAACTATATGCTGATCTGATAGTTTTGGTTATTCTAACTTATGCCAAAAAAATAACAACCAGGGCCAACGTTAGCAAGTAATAACATTTTTCTATTCTTTCCACACCTGTGTAATTATTTTTAGGCCTATTGATTATAGGTAGACTGATATTTGCAAGTGTAATGCAATAGCCCATCACTGCTCTGAGAAACATAACAGTACTCATACTTAGTTTTAAAAATAAGCATTATTGCTAAACTTTATTATGATTTTCAGTCAATAAATGATGTAAATTCGGCCAAGATGCGACCCATCTCTTGATCACACAAGCGACGAACGAATTTTGGCAATCTTTACTTATCTGAAATAATTATTTTTCTGAAACAGTAACGTGATTAGAATTAAATTTAATTTTCTATCATCATTTGCGACCCAACGACCATGTAGGCTACGCAACGATCGTGCAATGACCAGCTGCACACCAGATGTTTGGTATGATATAAGTGATTGGAATTAAATTTAATTTTCTATCATCATCATTGTCTAAATTGG
Organism: Bimastos eiseni; assembly: GCA_959347315.1. Lineage (NCBI taxonomy): Eukaryota > Metazoa > Annelida > Clitellata > Crassiclitellata > Lumbricidae > Bimastos > Bimastos eiseni. Next base: position 19,608,489 of record OY365810.1, read on the forward strand.
ACAAACTGTTGTCACTTTTAAAAAAAACGATGTATTTCGTTGCAACATAACGACGGCCAACTGCAGAAACATCATATGTACAATTTTTTCCGAAAGCCTCTCTTTAACGCTATTTCATGTGCAAAATTATTCTGCACAACCTGACAAAAGTTGTATGTACGTACGATGAATAAGCAGTAAGATATAAGTCAGAATCTGAATATCGTATCTGTCAGAGCCCGTTTCAAGTTATGCAATGAAATTTTATATTCTCTGGAGCACAACATAACTCAACAAATGGGTTTAAAGTGGTTCAGAAGACATTTTGTTTGTTAGAGCCGCTGCTGCAAATTTACCTGGAGCATGCTTAATTTCATGTATGTGCAAAAATGAAAACTTTTCAGGAGAGGGAAAAAATCGATTTTTCAACAAATGTGCTGCTTTCTCATAAAAGTGAGATAGCCAGATTGTTTGTTTTGATTCAAAAAGTGGTACTATCATTGTATTTCATGCATTTTCCTAGCTTCTTCTTAAAAGCTGTGATAATGTCCACTGAGACAGTATTATCTTGAAACCATTGCACAAGTCTACAACTCTTGCGCTGAAGAATTTCTGCCCTATTGATCCTTTCAGTTACTCAAATAATTTATACCTATGTCCCCAATAATTTATACCTATCTCCAAGTTACGTTGTTTGGCGCTTATCAGGTTTCCTCTGCACCTCCTCATCTCCAATGTTGCTAGTCCACCCTTTTTCAACATTTCTCCATAGCTAAATCTTTGCAGATACATGTTTATAGCCCTTAGTAATATTATGTTCATTCAAATGGTCCATAATATTATCCTTATTAATTCTCTCTATGACCTTATGCACAACACTGGTTAACTATGTATGGTTTCGTGGTTCACTCCATTTCCCTTTTCAAACAATTACCATTCCGCCTCTCTAGCATGAATTTATTGAATATCTGTGCTAATGCCACTCCAATTTCTTCTCTCACATCATGTAAGATTTTGGATTTAGTTCATCTATCCCTGGACTTTGTCAATTTTTGTCACCCTTCACAGCTGCTGTTCTACCACATTTTCTTAAATTAGTATAATCTGCATTCATCCTTTATCTCCACTATCTGAAAATGTTTGGTCAGGCTCAGGTATGTTTCCTTCTATATATTCTGGAGAACCTTTAACATCTCAAACGATAGGTGTCCAGGAAGAACATCTGGAGATGTAATGGTGACGGATGTTAGACATTTCAAATACTCTAAACATGGGATGGAGTACACCATGACGTGTGTAACAGTGGTTGCAGACCTCTGGTTATTTGAACTTTGACAGACAGAATTACTACCAACCAATAATATCAGTGTTCCATCCATAGCAATCAATTGTTCCAAGCATGCACATCTGCTTATACTGTGCTGTTCCTAAAGAACATTAAGAATAATTGTTTTGCAGCTATGTGTTACTGCTGGCATGTTCAAGACAGCAGCAAAAAAGATTATACATAGTATGACTTGTTGTTGAAAGGAAAATATATGATGGAAATGTTTTTCTCAACATTTCTGGTAATGATTGTCAAAGGGTAGACCTACCATATATAGATGGTTGGTTTAATTAATGCATGCATCATAATTTTTTTCATAGTACACTACAGTTTCTTATCATTAAATTTCTACAGTTTAGTTTGACTGCATAGTATAGATATTAACATATAGATTTCATTTTACAAGAACACCATTGTTCCATCCGTGCCAATCCATCAGTTTTAGCCTCATGTACATAATGTCATAGTTAACCAATATTATAATTCCTTGCAATTAGCTGCTGCAACAGTGTTGTTTATTGAATTCATTCTGGCTTTGTATGAAATAGTAACATGCTTGCCATTATACGTTTTTTCTACCTTGCTGCATGAAATACAATGACAGTATCACTTTTGAATCAAAATAAACAATCTGGCTATCTCACTTTTTATGAGAAAGCAGCACATTTGTTGAAAAATCGATTTTTTCCCTCTCCTGAAAAGTTTTCATTTTCGCACATACGAGATCTGTGCTGTTGACCATCGATAAGTTACATTTATGACCCAAGCGTAAAATGTGTACAAAATTTCAGCTCTCTAGGTTGACGGGAACATACCTGAAAAGAGTTGAAAAATGTCCAACTGAGGGTCCAACGTGACAAGCATTACGCAAGCCAAGTTAAGTAAAAGAGGGTAAAAATCCAGGGAAGCTATGTTTTTCAAAGTGTTTTTTCAAAAGAGGGTACATGTATACAGTATGTCAGCCAGAATGTCTGTTAATGTATATTTGAGGAAGGCAGAGTATGTTCACTTAACTGTTCATTTCCAGACTTCTTTTGCTGTATTACTGCATTATTATTTATATCCATTTCAGATCTATTATGTTCCAAAATTTTGTATCGACAATGAGTTGAATATATCATATTCTGCTAGAGCATGTTGTTGGTTGCTATACAATGCTTACAAGCACATACTATTTTTCTATTGACTCTTCTGCGTGATGTTGCACTTAAGTTATGCTTAATTTTTTCAGACAACAGTCTACACAAGGCTTTTCATCAATTTTCTGGTGTTTCAAAATTGTTGGACATGTTATCATTAGGCATTAGTACCAGCCAGGAAAGCAAGCAATGGGTAATCCCAAGTTATTTCTTGTTTTCTCACAGCCTTTTCAAGTTTTTTCGGGTCATTTTTCTGATGAAGTGAGGGTTGCATTGTGTTATTGCTATAAATGTAAATACATAAATGCATAATTCATCTCTGTTATTATTACAGTGTGACAATCCAAATATTTATTGTAAAATAACTGAACTATAACTAGTTGGCTTGATGTCATCCTCACACGTGACGACTGCTCGCCGACTGACATCTATCCTCATACCGTCTCCGATCATGGCCTCTTGGGCAGTTCAAGATCTCAATCTATGCCATCCCTGGACCTGCTAAGCAATGTATGTTAGCACTTCATGGATGAGGAAGATGGTGGTGATGAGGAAGGGGTAGGAGGATAGATGTCAGTCGGCATGCAGTCGTCACCTGTGAGGATGACATCATGCCAACTAGTTCTAGTTCAGTGATTTGACTATTAAGATTCCAGCAACACAACATCTTGTTGACAAGAATATCATGTATATTTAGAAAATGTGGACTTTGCAACAACGGATATGTACACATGAACTAGCAATTTTCCTAATAGTTTACCTTCTTGAAGCGAGCGCTGCGAGCGTAACCAGTAGCTGCTAAGAGCCAACAAGACATTTGGAACTTTAATATAGCTTGCATGTTTAGAAAAAAGTTAGTTGAAGTACAATGTTATTGTTCATTGGATCAAATGGTTACTTACTTACTTGCATACTTACATTAACTATGGAAGAGTCTTGCAGTATTTTTTTTTCTTTTATAGAATCTGCTAACTGGCCTGCTGCCGTTTATGGTAAAGATTCTGCGCTGTCTGGTGGAGATGGATACAGTGCTACGGCATCAGTTGGCACATGAACCAGAAGTCTACTATGCAGTCCTAAGATGTATGTTTCTTTTTTATTTTGGCTGGATTATATTACTGTATTGTACTGCATTATATAGTTTAATTTATTTAGCACCTCTCAAACAGAACAAATTTATCTGTAGCAATTAATAGAATTTATATACACAAAAGTGCATAAAATCTGTTAATTATGCCTGAGATGCATTTTAGACATTCAAGTTAAGTTAGTTTCAGTTTAACAAGGATCATTATTATCGCCCTCTTCCTTTGTCCATTAGATCAGCGGTCCTCAACCTACAGGTCGCGTCCCCATGTGGGTCACCTTACCATTTTGCCAGGCATCGGCTGGAACCATTAGGAATTTGCAATAAACAATTGTCAGTGTAGTTTCTCATATTTAATATTGATATAATTATGATTGTTACATTAACCATGGTGACGTAAATTAATCTTTACTTATTTCTTGCACTATGAATTAATTTAATAACCAGCAACAGATTATACACTGTGTCTGGAAATAAAGGGACCGCCTAATGGTAATATGATAAAATAAATAGTAAACATTCATCGATTTTAAAAATTCCAAAACCGTTTTAATCCTGACATATTTATGTAGCAGTGCATAAAATATATTAGCTCCTGTTGTCCAATAAGGATGTCATATCATTCAAAATTCAAGTATTAAAGACTGCCCATAATATATTTGCGAATTTTTTTATTTTTTTAAAATGCCATGAATTTATTTTTATATTTGAATAATATTAGACTACAAGGTGTGTTCAAAGTGTCTGCCTTTGACCTCAACACAAGCTTCAAGACGTGTGTGTCATTGGCCAATAGAAGCATCAATGATCAGCTGATCAAATTCCTCCCATGCAATTAACTTTGTAATTTAAAGACGTCACTTTGACATACTTTTTTTAATCATGACATTCGTAAACTAAATGTTTGTTGATAAATATATCAGGATTAAAATGGTCTTGGAATTTTTAAAATCGATGATCATTTACTGTTTATTTTTAAATATTATCATTAAGGGGTCCCTTTATATCCGGACAGTGTATATTGCTCTGCTAATTAATGATTATAGGCCTACTGAGGTGTATGGATTATCAAATTGTATGAAGTAAAGTGCATAGTAGGCCTAAAATTGCGGTGAAGCTAGTAACCCAATCAATTTTGTAGCTGGGAGTTGCCAGAACCTTCTAAATATTATCACGGGGTTGCAAGACTAAAAAGGTTAAGAACCGCTGCATTAGATATTTAATGCAAGATGTGGAGTTTTTTCTCATTGCTCTGGAGCAATTATAAGAATGTTTTCTATTTTTATATTTTCTATATGCACTTGCTTATTGGTTGCATGCATATTTCCTGCTGTTCACTCCTGTTAGTATTTAACGTAATGTAGTAGTAAGTGTAATACCAGTTTGGGGTCAAGGCCCATGGAAACCCAAAAACAGCCAAACAAGCCTTACAGCTTCCACTCAATAAGAGGCCAAGCCACCATAGAAGCTCACAAACAGACAAACAAGCCTTACAGCTACCATGTTGTTTTCACCTTCTGTCAATGCATCTGAATAGAATGCACTCCTTGTACATGACTTGGCATTTCTGAATCTGTAAAATGACTAGGTGGAATTATTCACAAGAAGGACAAAGTTTGTCAGCAAGAAGTTTCAGAGTTCTTTGGGTTTCTACTATTTGATGAACTATCTTCAGTCCAAGACTGGTATTTATCAGCCTTTTCACTTCCATGTTAACTTCTTGATTTTGTTGGAAAAGAATATTGCATGTAGTTATGATTATCATGGTTTCAAGTTGATTTAAGTTAATAATGATTTTACATAAACAAATTGAAGGAGTGATAAATGCACACTGAAAGTTAGAGGCTGACCTCTCTAACCATTGGAAGAAGGGCGGTATCAAATTTCGGTAATAAATAAAATAAATAAATAATACTAAGAAATATTAATAGTATCACAGCAAATTATAAAATAATTAGGTCTATGCTGCAAATTTTCAAAATTTGAGTGAATTTTCTAACCACCTACCACACTTCTAATGTATTCCTGAAAATTTAGTACATTGCCAAAATTAATGTTTCATCTGCTCTGCTGTACAATTTTAAAAGTTTAGATAGTTTATTTTTAAAACTACATGCATTTTGAACTAATTAATATTCAGAAAATACTTTTAACTATTAATGTGAATATTTTAAAAGAGGAATGAGTGCACCAAACAATGCCACATGCCATAGTTTGCCCACCCCTGTGTTAAGCTAATAGCCTCCGATGTAAAGTTCGTATAATTTTTTTTCAATTGTTTGAAACTTATTGTTCACACTGAAAGTTTTTCTTGTCTTCGCCTCACAGAACCCGAGGGTTCCGCGGAGCACAGTTTGAGAAACGCTGACCTACTCAATGCATAGACTCAAGCTGTGCAATGAATTCGCTCCTGGGGAGGCCAACATGAATAGCACTGCAGTTGTCAATCCAACTACAAACTAACATAAAGTGTATAGAGTATGTAAAGAGTAAGTGCAGCATTGGGTGAAGTGAATGGCAAGCACAGAAGATAAGTTCCAATCAAGAACAACTCTATTATTGCAGAAGACAAAGTAAGGGCAATGCCTTCTGCAGATACATGCATCTGAACGATATGTTGGAATCTAATTCAAGTGAAAAGGACTTTGTTGGATTAATAATTATCTTATGCACCTCTACATGATACAGGTTTAAACATTGTTTAGACCCGCATTTGAGCAATCACTGGTGCCGGAAGCCAGCTGTGTTTGCTCTAGCATGTCACTCTGCACTAATTGATGAACGAAGGAGTCCGTAACATGTACGGTATGCAAGGATGCAAATTGATCAGCAAGATAACAAAGAGTGGCATTGTAGACCTTGAAAAGTTCTGCTCCAGTAGTGCTTGATGTTTGTTGCCACAATCCAATTTTACTATTGCTAACGTAATTCATGAAGGCAGCTATGTCCAGTTGTTCACACCATGGCAGTTATAGGCAGCTCAAGTCATCAGATGAACAATGCATTAACTTGCAATAAAACAATAATAGTCCATGGTCTGAGGATCAATGCAGTTGTTGTCCACTGCTTCATCAGAGAATGTTACCACGATATCAAGTTTGCTGCTGTGGACACGAGTTTTTCCTTTACATGCTGGACCATGCTAAATGATGATAGTTTGTCATTAAAGCATATAATATCAGGATCTGTTGCTTGGTTAACATGGATATTAAAATCATCTTCAATGATCAGCAATAAGTAAGCACCAGCAGCTTGAAAACATGGAACTCATGATAGAAATCATATCATGCAGCCGTTATACATTGAAAAATGGCTACGAACAGTCATATTTCGGAGATGCAGTCCTTCAAACGTGCTCGGCTATGTCAGAGGCACCCTCACACATCTCAACCTGCTTTGCATGTACACAGATGGGTATCAAATAAGTAAATGTGGCACAAACGTTTGTGGATATACAGTATCTCTGTGCTAAGCTTCAACAACTATGAGGAACCATTTTTTTGCTCACAAAGTTTGCCTTTCAAAGTAGAACTTGTGCATTTTCTTAATATGTTATAAATTAGAAAATCAGTGAATTGACATCCAGTATTTTCATTTTGTAAATATAACTTTGAAAAATTGAAGTCTTGCATCATTGGTCCAATATAGCAAAATCTTCACAGAATTTGTTAGTATTTCCATTGCAATGTTGTGCAATCTACATGTAGTGCATCCCCACAAATGCCTGTGCTAAAGAAAACATCTTGTTTTGTTTTTGTGGACAACATATTTGTGGATTGAAAATGTGAGATGAATCAGAAACATTGGCCATTTAAACAACTGGTATGTAGCACGATCATTTGAATATGATTTATGCCGTCAGCAGCCAAAAATTTATAAGCGCGCAAATTTTCAAGAAGCAAAATTTTCGTTGCATTGTCCAGTGTTACCTGTTTTCTTATCTGAGAACCATACGAAATGCAGAAAGACCATACCGTCCTGTTGGTGTCAGTTGGAAATCTCTAGTTGTTATATATTTATTTCAGGGGTCTGGGCACAGACAGCCAGCAACTTGTGTCTGAATTCAGCCTACCATCATGCATAGTTGAGAGGTTGGTTGTACTGTAACTTGACTTGTATCTTGAATACTATTAATTTTTTTTTTTTAAATTTCAGAATATGAATAAATATGCATGTTATTGAAGTAGGGAAGTTTCTTTATCATCACCAGTTTGTCAACATGTGCTATTTATTATTACTTTCTGTATTTATGGAGTACCACTTTTAGATAATTAATTAAAATTGACGAACGATGGGGAGCCTTTGTGACTAATAGACTTTTCATGACTATTTCATATTGACCAATTGGGGAACCTTGAACTCATTCTTTTTGCAGCATGATCAATGTGTAGGATTCTACCATTACGCTGAGCTCATGAGTCAGATGGCAAGTTGAAGACTCGATTTTTTAAATTTATAACATAATATAAACAATGTTCATTATGAAGATTTATATAGCACCCCTTCAAGTTTACTATTAAAGAGCACTCCTGACCCTAGCATGGCTGAAAGAACATTTTAAGGAGAGTACGAATAGAGTCATAGTTTACCCTGAGAACAGGCACAATGCCTATGGGAACCTGTCAATGTTCCCTCTAAGCTGTGCACTTCATTATCTCTAATCTCTCTCAGTCTAGTTTCTACCACATGCGATGACTTTGAGCTGTTGGGCAATCTGTTCCCTCATCCACTTTCGCCTCTATGGTTCATGCTTTTGTCTGCTCACACATTGATTACTGTAACTCGCTTCTTATTGGTCTTCCGAAATCTCACCTGTCACCTCTTCAATCAGTGCTAAGTGCAGCTGCAGATTGCCCACCTTGCTTGCTACTCTCAAATCTCTACCTTCATGACTGAGCATTTACACTGGCTGCCGCTCATAGCCAGCATTCGATTTAAAGTTCTTATCCTTACATCGAGAGTGTTTTTGGGTCAGGCTCCATGCTATCTTTGTGTCCTTGTCTTTCGTCCTATATTGGCTGCCTCTCGTCATCTTCTTCATTCCTTAGATCGACCTGATCTCTAAGTAATTTGGACTCGGATGGCTCTCACTCAACATTGTGCTTATGCTTGTGTTGGTCCTCCGCTTTGAATGATATATCCTCTCTGACTCGCTCTTTGATTTTAACTTGGGGTGCTTCTGCTTCTGCCTGCATTCTTAAGATGTTTCTTCTCCCAAGGGGCTTTTCGCACTAAGAGCGCCTCTGATTAGGTTGTACTGGGAGAGGCGCTATAGAAATATGTAAATACAATATGTGTGCGCTCGTGCTCGGGTCATGGAGCATGCACACATAAGATTAATTTATTGTGTGCACACAATTTCTCAAATATTAAGATGAACTGCAAACCAATATTTACCTGGGTAGAATATAAAATTCTAAATAAATTGTAAGCTAATTACAATGACGTACAATACGATGTATTCATCACTGCTCTAAGATGCATTTTGGCCTACTGTATCGGCTGTTAAACACTTGCCAGCGTAGGAGATACCTGGGACTTTAGATGCTATTACTAGGCTTAGTGGGCTGAGGTCTCATGTTCTATTTTTAGCCCTTGCAAGGCAAAAATGCCTTTATGTTGCATATTATTTTCGTGAAAACCAGAGTCTTTGCTAGCCTTCTAGCACACCATTATTTCCATGCAAGACCTAACAATAGAATTCTCTATTAGCCGTGAATCTATATGCAAGCGTGACATCATTTTTTTCTATTTTTTTAAAAGATCATTTGCTATAATCAGCAGCAGTTACTGCTAGTATAGGCCTTCTGAGCTTTTAGCTTGTACAAAAGAATTGTCAATATTTTTAATGACACAATCTTAATAGAAGAGGTCTGTAGCAGCCATCCAGGCTGTGATTGGCTGATCCAATTATTTAGTATTACAAGATAGGGGAGTCAGAGACTCCCTTTTCTGGTCTTCTCATCTACAGCTGTATTAGAACACTTCAAATCATCATGAATTAAACATACAAAACTCCTAGAGGTATTTGAATGGGATTAAAGTCTTAAGAAGGCTTTATAAATATATTGTGCAATAAGTATATATATAATGAACTGTATTTGAATTTACTTTTGCAAAAATGACGAGTCACGATTTGTTTTTTTTTAAACTACATAAATTGAGTATGCTAGCCTGCTGCAGCCTACCTTGCTCCAGAAACTTTTTTCCTTGGCTGCTACTTGTATGAAGTCTTGTGCTGGCTTCCTGTCACTACACATATCCCCTACATGATCCTCGTTCTAGTTTCCAAAGCCCAGCTCGTTCTAGAATGGATTGACTTAAAAAGTGAACATTTACTTGATTGCATCTTGCATAGTGTGTAATACTGTATCTGTAGCAATGACAGGATTGGTATCACTTTATAGCATAAAGTTGATGGTCATTCTTTATTCTTATATGAATTTGTTTAAAAATTGAAATGTATATTCTAGGTATGCATTGCCATTTAAAGTTTCAATTCATCACCAGAGTAGTCCATTCAGGTTGGCCATTCCAGCTGATTCTGACCCTCTCAGACAGGGGCTTCTACTCGAAATGATGAGGGTGACTTGGACTGTCGCTTGGCATGGTGGCCATCTGGAATTCACAATTAAGAATGCTCTTTGCACTGAGAAAGCTATCGGACCAAAGCTGTGAGTTTTCGAACATATAGAACTTTTTTGATCTTATTCTTATGCATTTGGTATTAAAATTGCAAAATTGATTATTGTTACACATAGTTTACTATTATTATTATTACTATTATTATTATTATTATTATTATAAAATTGAGTGCACGAGTGTTTATATTGTTTGGTTAAACTACAGCTGCACAAAAGAGCCTCTGAAGGCAACTGCGTTGAAGCGCTGGATGCAAACTGACAATCGTTGGAACAAGTAGCTTGTCTCTCTAGGTTCTCTGGTGACATGTGTCAGAAGACGACCTAAGTCTTTGATGAAGTCTATTCCTTTGTTGTTGACTGGGCCCATGGTCTCAAAGGCCAATGGAATGAAGAGATAGCTGACCGCAAGCTGGCTGTACTTGATGGTCTTCCTGGTGGTAGCTACCTCCGCTGCAGCTCCCACCGAAGATGACGTCGCTTGGAGATATGATGGAGCCACGGTGTCAATCACTGTCGCATCCCATATCAGGTTCCGTCCTCTTCGCCAAGGGATCAGCATCAGACCATCAGGGCGTTTTCCGTCCGTTCTGGAGAGTCCCGGGGTTCCTTAATATTTGCGAAACCAGCGCGTGTGAGGCTACGACTGATTATGTCGTTTAATGCTGCGTGCCTGGCGAATCGCCCTGGCCCAAGACCACAAGAAAGCCCGTGTGCTTCTTCCACATTGACTCGTGACCCGCATGGGCATACGTGTGGCTCACAAATGCGTGTCCCCAGACGGAGACCCTCCGCAATTCTGACAGCTTCGTCGTCTAGCCGAAGTCCACATGAAGTGATTGGTAGGGCAAAGAGCCAGTCTCCGGCATGCGGTGCTGCGGCTGCCTTGAATCGCGCCTGATGGTATAGGTCGGTTTGGGCAGTGCTCAGCTTGGCAGCTGCCTTCTGCAATAGCGGCTTGTTCCAGTTTGATTGCTTGTGTGCTGCATCATTGTCCGGACGCATCATTTGGCTCTCGGTGCACCACAGATGTTCCATCTTCTCAAGCAGTCTGTCGACGTCGGACCAGGTGCTGCCTAACATGGAGGACTGCAGTGGTCGGGTGCTTGCAGCGGAAGCCAAAAAGCCGGGAAGCGCCAGCGAGGTCACTTGACGAATTCCTAATCCTCCCATCTTTACTGGTAATGATGCTTGAAGCAATTGGTCGTTCGATAGGGTGATGTTGAGAACTGCCTCTAAACCGCTTCGAAGAAGGTCGTCGAATTTGTCTAGCAAAGAGTGTCTCGTGCATGAACTGCATCTTAATGTATATATCAGTTTCTGGGAACTGAGCGAATATCTGAGGAGCACCAGAGCGTCGTGTTTGGCTACAGACTCTAGTCTGGTAACTGCTAAGGCCAGTTCCTTGCATCTGCCCTCCAGACATGTCGTCAAGGCCTCGCTGGTGGACAATGGCGCGCCCAGCAAACAGGCTCTGTCCGGAGAAATTGACCAATAGTGCTTGAAGACATCGTCGGAAACTAGTCTGTCTTGGCGATGGATGATTTCGCATTTGTCTTGGTTGAGTCGAAGCCCTAGTTCCTCTCCTCGCAGTTCCAGCATTCTCACATCTTCCGCCACCGTCACTTCCTCTCCTCCTAGGGTTAGATCATCCATGTAGCCCAGTACCAATGGTGACGACATCTCCTGTAAGATTGGCTGCAATGGAAGGCAAAAGAGCAAAGGGCCAAGCGGGTCTCCCTGTTGAGGTCCAACCTGTGACAAAATGGTATACTGTCCAAACCGAAGCTCGGAGGGTTCCGCGTATGATAGGTGACAGAATGGAGCCAGTTCCGGCAGGACCTCATCTATCGAAGACAGCATTCTGTCTCTGTAGAGACTGTTGAAGGCATTCTTGAAGTCTAACTTCACAAGGATTGACCCTGTCGGCAATGCTTCCAGGAAGCGCCTCGCCGCATAGACCGCTGCCTCTCCTCCCCCGGAATGCCAACCCCAACCTGTCTTGGTGCGAGGTATGCCGTTGCTTTTGGAACCGCGAAGGTGCACGCACATTTGGATGCGAGCCTGCGCCAATAATAGCCTATTACAATCGGGCGTATACCTCCGGAATCCTTGTGAAGTGCCAGTAGAGTGCCTCCAAAGAGTATTGGTGTAATCTGTTCAGGGCATTCGCCTGTCAGAAGGAGGTTGACTAGTCGGGTGACGGATGAGATCAGTTCCGATCCAATTTCTGCGCAATTCACCAGGTCCACCAGATGCTGTGATCGAAGACCATCTGGTCCCCCTGAAGAACCTAACGGGAAGGAGCGGATCCGTGCGAGGACCTGCCTTTCTGTGGCTTGGAAGGGTGTCACTTTAAGTTTTTCTGTACTAATTGGGCGGTCAGGCGGATTCTGAGGATGTTTTGAGCATAGTTCCTCCAAGGTTACAGAGTCTGCATTGGCAGGCCTGTCAGTCGAGGTTAGGATTCTGATGGCGGCTCTGATATTGCCATCCTCTAATTTGGAAGCAACTGCTGCGGCCAACTCATGGACTTGGCCTGCTCTAGATCTTACACTGTGGTTGTTGGTTTTTGGGATATCGGAGAAGATTTCGTCCCTCTTAAGCTGCCAAGACGTGTGAAAGTCTTCCACCTGCTTCTTGATCGTTGTTGATAGATTGTGGCGTTTACCTCCTCTTCTTGGTTATTCTAAAATTGTCGTGTCAAAAGCATCTGCCATGTGGTCGGATTTCTGACGTTGTTCAGTATTTTGTTGATGATGGTAGTGAGAAGTCTTCCGGTTTGTGGTCTGGCGGCTTTGGGAATGCGTTTCAACAAACTGTTTGGTAGGGATGGGTGGGAAATTGTGCAGACTTGAGGAGCGATGATGTTCTCCGATAGACCGTCCGTCCGTCCGAGTGTCTGATGTGATCGGTTGGTCAGTGTCCGGCATACAGAAGTTACTGTAGTCCACGCCTTGGTTGTCAGTGTGACCACAGTTCGTCGTTAGAGGGGGCTTATGTGAACCCGGACATGGTTGTTTTCAAGGGCCGTGTAGATGGACCTTTAAATCTCTGTTATGTATCTGTCTCTCAACCCTACAAACGCTGCAGACACCTTTTGCCTTTTGTGAGGGTTGTAGTGATATTGTGGTATCCATTCGGGAACAGAATCATTCAGTTTTTATATTCATTCAGAAATAAATGTTTGAAAATAAACAGTAGGCTGAGATAAATGTTAAATGTTGCGTTCAAATCTCAAAAGACAGAACGTTGCCGTGGTAAGGACGACGACGTTAGCCATTTAAATGCAAAATGGTGTCGTTTAAATGGAAGCGATGAACGCTGATAAAACGACAGAATTTAAAAACCAAACTGACTTTGATCCTGGATGATTCAGTTCTGAATGATGAACTCTTCGGTGTGACAAGATGTTGATTGGTCTAATAATTCATAAAATCAATTTGTAACGACGGTGTATGCCGGAGAATTCATACAAATAGCGCCAGGCGTTAAACAATCGACCAACAACGTCGACAGCATTAACCATAACATATATAACTTATAATTGATCATCCATTTTAAACCGAAGCTATTATTACTATTATTATTATTATTATTTATTATTATTATTATTATAATTAATATTATTGTTATATTATGCTGTTATCGCCCATGTGGGCGAGCTAAGTGAGTGGTGGCAATGTCCCGAAGAGGCAGGCGGCGTTCCCACGCTGAAGAACAACCGAGATATGTTGGAACAGAAATGACGTCTCCATTGGATCGTGGGTTGCAGCACTCGTTCGACTACCCGACTCTGAGATGAACTGCAGTCCTTCACTGTTCCAAGCGCCGCCGGATTCCAAGGAGAGGGCTACGAAGTCATGCTGTGTCGTTGATGTTTTCCGCTGCCTCTTCTACAAATTAGTCCATGGAGCCCTTTTGCGTCGACGCTCTCTTGACATTGGTGACACAAATGTGGCTCGCAGAGCATCGTTCCTAGGCTCAACCCGGCTGCCATTCGTACATCCTCGTTTGAGAGGCGCAGGCCTAGGGCAGTCACAGGGGGCGCTAGCATCCAGTCTCCAGAATGAGGTGCTCGTGAGGCCAGCAGGCGAGCACGGTCACATGGATTGTTATTGGACTCCAGCAGACCTTTCCATGCCTTGTCTGTGAATCGGAGGTCCCATTCTTTCTGGCGATGACTCGCTGCTCCTGTTGGTGGTTCTGCATCTGTCAGGGTCTTCCAAGCGTTGAGTGCTGAACTCGCAAGTTCATATGGTTCCTCAGCAGACTCTGTTGGTAGGATGCATGCCTGGAGTTCGCTTGTACTAGCAGCAGAAGCCAGAAAGGCAGAAAGTGCCAGCGTAGATGCACAACGAACGCCCAGACCACCATCTCTCACCGGCAAAGAAGCCTGGAACCAACGGTAATTGTCAAGGTCCACATTTAAAATGGTTGACTGTCCTTCTTATTATTATTATTATTATTATTATCATTATTATCATTATTATTATTATTAATTACATCAGTTTTATATAGCGTCCCTTCAAGGTCTTCTACTCAGAAGCTCTCCCAGCCCAACCACGGTCAAATAGGACAGTCTTAAGGCCAGAGAAGAACAGATTGACCTATAGGTGTGAGATGCAATGCTACTGGAAGGCCATTCCAGGTCACCAGACCAACCAGTGAAAAAGCACGGCGCTGTCGGATAGCAGTCCTCGCAAGGGGGACAAGCAACTCTGCTTGCACAGCAGAATGCAACAAACCACGGCATCCAATAGTGACAATGGGGCAACAAAGTTCAATCAGGTAAAGAGGCGCCAGGCCCTCGATGCAGCGCTGTACCAGTGCAGAGACATGGTAGGCAATGCGCTGTGGGTTATTGTTATAATTATTACACTATATGCTTGGCAGTTTGAATCAATAATCTAGAACATTTTTGGCAGATAAGATGTGACCAATGTGTGTGACACAGTTTCATCCGATATCAGACATTACCCCGCCCGCCATGGTATATGAGGGATCTGGTCTTGTTCTTTTGGATCTCATTACGACCACCGGCTCCTTGATCACGAGGATCCTTGCACGGATTAGACTTCTACGTATAAGGTCATTCAGGGCCACATGTTTGGGCCAGCATCTCAGGCCCAGACCACATGGGTATCCGTTTCCCTCGAACAGGGCACCACGTGGGCAACCATGAGGCCAGTAGACCCATGCCTGTAACCTACCGCCACCCTCGGTGACTCATTGTCTAGTCTCAGCCCACAGTTTGTAATTGGTAGGGCTAAGTGCCAGTCGCCTGCACGTGGTGCTGCCACTGCTCTGAGATGCTCCTGGTTCTGGGAATCAGGCATTCTGGGGAGGTCTGTCACTCTGGGTTCGATCAAAGGACTGTCTCATCTTGATTGTTTATGGGCCAATGTTTCTTTTGATTCCGGTACTCTGCTGGTTCCCTCCATTTGGTCTGGGGGGGCCTCTTGGGAAGGGTCCTTTTTGGGCATCCCCCCACAACCTATTCTGGAGTCTATCATTAAAAAAAATTATTTCTTAATAAAACCATCAAACACAAATATTGACTAATTATATAGCTCATTGATGTTAATTCTACACTTAAGCATTTAACACTTACGCAATTGTACAATATTATAATGTCATGATACCATGATCATAAACAAAGTCAATATTGTCAGAACAGATCATGCATTCAGCAATTTCAACTTGTGTTTAACCCATTCGCTGCCGTATTGACGAGCGGCGCTCGTCATCAATTATGTGTGTGCCATTATGACGAGCGGCGCTCGTCTTGCATACATGTACCTATGTGCTGAGCGTGTCACTGCAGGCACTGGCTTTTATTCATAGTCTAGGCACATATAAAATCAGCACTGTATTTTCTTATATGTTTGGGCTTCTCTTGGCTACTTTTTAGTACCTTATTTGTAAGTTGTTGCTAGTGCAGCCTAGTGCTAAGTAAGCATCTATCATGCGTTGTGGCTCAGTAACTTTTGACATTCTCTTGCCGTTATTGAGATAATTTTAGGTTTTTTACATGACTGCAAGGACGTATACCAAAGAATACGTGCTTCATTGCTAGAAGATGGCGATTATAGTGAATTAGACAGCGTTATTAGTGATGATAAATCAGGTGATGAGTCAACTAGCGATAATGGGATGAAACTTGTGTTGATTCCGGGGATTAGCAGACGCTTTACGAACTGGGTACGAAAATCATTTCCACAACCGTCATCAGATCACAAACCATCAGTACCAACATTTACTGGACAACAGAAACTGCATTTGACAGCACAAAGTTTGAGGCTGTAGACTTTTTCAAACTGTTTTTTGATGATGACCTTGTGAACATACCTGTACTGAGACAAATCCTGTTAACCCTTCAGTTACCCATAAATTTCTAGCATACTAAGTATTCCAGATCTATGAAAATAATTACCAAGAATAGCAATTACCTTGATAGATTTTATCATATGACCCAGTGCAGATGGTAGAAACAGGATCTGCAAAGAATAACCGTGACTGTCCAGAAAGCACAACCAAGTTGTAGGATTTCATTCATGGAATTGGAACTTTATCATACTTTTATTTATGTAGCAAATTTGTAGCACATGTAAGGTGACACTGAAATGTGACTCTGTGGTGTGGATGGTCAGCCACCTGGTGAAGTTGTACTTGTATTGCTTACTGTCCAGGCTTATCCCACATGTTTTGACAGCTTATCAAAGTGACACAGCAGAGTTAAAAAACTGGGGCATACCCCGGAAATCGCCTCGGACATTGCCTTGGCCGAATATTGGACTATTCGGAAGTATTCGCCTTGGCAAATATTACACCCGCAAATAGCTAGAAATAACTTTTTTTGATAAAATAATTTTTTTGGATAAAATAACTTAACATTCCATTGAATTTTCTTTAAAATAATGATGTTAATTTATATATTTTAATTTATTTTGGTTGCATTCCCCAAGAGGCAACAAGTCAGTAAAATTTTCCCTCTTGAATTGGCACCACCCACTTTCCAGTAAGCGGTAGAGAGCAAAGAATAGGTATATGACACTTAGATGATAACTCCATATTTCAAATTTTATAACAAAGTTTTACATTTTTTTCACAAATAAAGTTATTATATAAAAAATATATTGTTATAGCCTATAGTGTGACGATACGATATATGAAGGATATTGCTATAGACTCTGAATTGACTGTAGCTGTGCACATGGCAGGCTTTACTTACGGATGATACTCGCTGGTAGTGGCGGCGCTGCATGGAAGTAATTGCGTGCTAAAAGAAAGATAAAAGAGCAATTTTTAACAATATTATGGTACATCTTTCAATATGTTTTAAATGAACATCATGTGCGGAACATGCGTATTGCCGCTATTGCATACCAAATTTTCAAGGCCAGCACTGCCACTACTCTGTGGCCAGATTTGCCGCTTCTATTCAGTTCGTACCCGGATCTGGCAATAGTTCATCCAAATACTCAGATTCGGTACTTGGTGGAAATTGTCTACTCTGTTATGCCCTATAAAAAACCTGTACTTGATGACTGCAGGCATGAGCAGGGATGTATTGCCCTGATGTGATAGACACAAGATTGCAGTTTGTTATGTGTGGTCAGAATG
Source organism: Bimastos eiseni (assembly GCA_959347315.1). NCBI lineage: Eukaryota > Metazoa > Annelida > Clitellata > Crassiclitellata > Lumbricidae > Bimastos > Bimastos eiseni. Next base: position 19,626,288 of record OY365810.1, read on the forward strand.
TAAGCTTGCTGTCCAAACTTACCCCAAGTATTTGGACAGTATCTGAAAGTTGTGCCTGCGAGGTACCAAATCCAGCCAAGTGTACTGCATTCTATGTTTGGCATTGTGTATGATATAATATGTATCTTTGCTAGAGCTGTACTGATATTACTTTTACGCATTACGCTGCATATGATGCACGTTTGTTATGTATCCTTGCTGTCCAGGCTTACCCCAAGATTTAATCGGCGATACCATGTATAGTCGATTAAATTAGCAACGCGGTATAGCAGATTAGATTTGCGGATACCAATTATGAGACTGATTATTTCATTGTGTTTTCTAAAGATGTCCGTTCAAAAATATAGACCTACTGCTACTATTGTAATACATGCAGTGGAGCACATATTTTGCTGCTTGTGCCAGATGTAATAATGGTTAGTGGTTTACTTTTCAAATTTTAAATATGCAAGACAGATGCCATTGCCAAAAATCGTTTTATTTTTGGATGCATGCTGCACAACAATGGCGAACTTGGCTGCTTTCGTTTTATAGCAGCATCCCTTCGTTGCCTGAATACTTTCTTATTTCCTCGGGGTTGTCACGCTGAGAGTGCTTCTGAATGGCTAGTACTGTAAGAAGCGCTATATAAATAATCAGATACGATATGATATATATATCTTTGGTTGCATCTGTAATGATCCGGTGTAATGCAAAATGTTAGGCCACTCGAATGACTAGATGTTCATAAAATAAGTGGAACCTATGCCGTATATACTCACGTATAAGTCGATTCAAGTACAAGTCGAAGTGTAATTGTTTAACAAAAATAGCATCCAAAATTGACGACCCGCATATAAGTCGAACCCACAACCTGAAAACGAGTGATGACTAAAAATTTCTTTAGTAATTAGAAAATTTTCATGAACATACAAGATCTAACAAAATTCACACCAAACTCTTGAATGGCATTCGAATTTCCATGCAGTTTAGGATACTCAACAACTTTCAACTTGAAACCAGTTTCGTAAGGGGCTCGCTTTCTCTTCAAATCGGTAACATAGAACCTTATATACAGAATTTTTGGAAAGATTTGGTAGGACACTAATTGAATCTTCAGGATGATCGAACACGACCAATCAGCATAGTGCAAATAAATTTTACTTTTATGTGAAAATAATTATTACTAGGTGCAAATTTTACTGTGGGGAGATTGGTCTAAATAAATATCACAAAGTACGTTAATTTAAGATGGCATCTGACGTTAAAAGGTATGATAGACTTCGGAATTGGATCAAGAATACTTTGACTATGAGGTGATAGGACTAAATATATATAACAAAGTGCGTTAATTTACGTAACGCATGCGTATTTGGTCATCTGAAAATCATTGGTCTATTTCGCCTCTTGCGCATAAGTCGAAGACGCTTTTTTGTCGTCCTGAAATAGCACTAAATTTCTCGACTTATATGTGAGTATATACGATAGTTATGTACCTGGATGCCTCATTAGTTAATAAATTGACTAGTGTGAGACATCTATGAGTGGTTTTTATATAGGGACCATGTGGCCTCAAGTCCTAATTCCTTCAAGTAATTGATCAAATGAAATCCTTAACCTCTGCTTCCTTTTTTGTGCTGGGCGTCTACTTTCCTATACAAGATTTATCATCAGATCTAAGCGCAAGAACATGACAGTGTCACATAGTGAGAGGAGAAATTATGAATTTGTATGTTTGAGAAAATAATGTTGCAGTCATCATTTTGCTCTTAAAGACTGAAAATGATATAAAATATAGTTTTCCATATCGACGCCAATTATCATGACTGATACCGAATTGGCCCAATTATGAGTATGGCCAATAAATCGGTCTAGCCCTAATCATTGCATAATTTTCAGCAACAATGGATGCTTCTCCCCAAGGTAAGTTTATTCATTCATTTAGCATTTATATAGTGCCTTCTTAAGATGTCTACAGTGCTAAAGGTATGATAGACTTCGGAAGACGGGCTGCTACGGGGTCATAAAGGTGCGAACTATAAGGATCACACTGTTGCATGCCAACTTGTGAGAAAAGTATGAATTGGTGAAGCCAATAGTTCAGTATAGACAAGATGAAAAGAGGATAGTATGGACTGTGCTTGCAAAAATCAGAAACTTTTTATTTGTATTTGTTGATTTGTTTCAGTGTTATTGTACATTTGTAGTTGTGGTCTTGAAATGACAGCGATGGATGGAACGTTGCTGTCAGCAAGCTATTTGCCTTATGCTCTTAGCCAGTGCATCTTTGATATACAGAATGCGACTTCTCATACTGCGGCATCACAAGGCATTTTGCGAATGTCATCCTACTTGGTTACATCTGGAATGAATGATGTGGATAAGTTGTTTTATTCTCTTCAGTGGAGGGAAGCCATTTCAAAGTAAGCATTTAGAAATAATGCTTATTGTTTGAAAAGAATCACATGATGGTTGTTGTCATTTAGATTTGAAATTTTGAATCAATGGAAATCCTTTTTGTTTACTATGGTCTCTGAATCAGTGATGTTTTACTTCAGGAAGCAATTTTCACTTCTATTTCAGTTCAGGCATCCTCAATTTCAGTTCTATTTCAATTACAGTTTCTATAACAATTTCAGTTCTACTTCTAATTTAAGTTATGTAAACATTTTCAGTTCACATTTCAGTTCTTGTTTGAAAATTATTTCGGTTCTACCTCTTTTTACCTCAAATGTCAAATGGAACCAAGTTCTAGTAAAATTAATCCAGGAGGCATTTATTTAAATTTAAAAATTTCAGTGACTTGTTCATTCTGTTCCTTCATCCAGATGTTAAGAGCTCACACACAAAATTTTTTATTTCCACGTAGGCTTGGGAAGCCGGAGCTGCAAGTGGGGCAATCGTGTCCCTCCATAACTGAAGGCTACCATTGCAGCATGTGTTGGGGATTTCTTGAAGGTACTATTTGCTGAGCAGCAAAAGCATGCATGATGTTTCAATTCCATTAAATCAAGAATGAAATGGCAAGCCTGACCTGATGTCATGTCATGTTACATCGTCATCATCGCGGCGGTTGACTACATGAATGGGAAAGTGATGTCCAATGCTTTCTGTCTCGTACGATGTTCATTAAGCTTGTGCCTTTTAAGCCAGTCCACGCCATGACATTGTCAAACCAGCAGATTCTGGGTCTTCCACGACTTCGGCTTCCTTCTACTATACCCAACATTACACTGTTCTCACGATGTGCCCGAAGTACCGCAGTTTTCTGGACTTGATGTGGCCCAACAGTTTGCAGTCAACTTTTGCCATTTGATATACTTGTTCGGTGGTCACCATTGCTGTCCATGGAATTCTGAGCAGTTTCCTCAGGCACTTGTTCTCAAATGCTTGTATGCGTTTCTCTTCTTCTTTCTTTATTGTCCACGCCTCACAACCATACGTTGCTACTGGCCACGCCAAGGCCTTCATGAGTCGCAGTTTGGTTTTAGTACTGACTGATTTATTTTTCCAGATGCTTACCAACTTAAACATGACTGACATTCCCATGGCTAATCTTGATTTTTGATTAATCTTGTCTGACCTGATGTCAGATCAATAAAACAGGCTAAAATGCCAAGGAATGTCACTGTCAGACATTCTTTGTCTGGACGTTTAAACGCATAGACAAAGTCCAAACATATGGTGACATGACGTGCCTGATGAAGACGCTGTTCAAGTTTGTTGTAGCTGGCTTGATAGTGTTCAGCAGTCAACTGATTCATTTTAGCCGAACCTATGAATATCAATAATACCAATTGACAATAGCATTTTGAAGTAAAGAAACAAATCATAACTAGGGGCTTCCATCCTGGGTGAATGGCACCAAAGAGCCAGAGCCAAAATTAGGGGGGAATTTGTTTAGGTTGGTATTTTATTTTGAAAGACAGTTATTCTGGGTGAATGGTCCAGTTCCCATACTCCCACAGTGATATTTACCGCTAGCAAGAGCACAGTGTATGTCCAATATCATGTTATTTTATCTCTGTGTTACAATAGAGTCTGTACTGTTAAATTGAAATGAAATTATGCTGTCCACAGTGCCTGGACCAGGAAGTGCCCGCAGCAAGCAGAGCGGACGCCGGGCTCAGCGGGTGCGGCTGAGCTTTTGGCCCACGGCCTCGGTTAAGCAGTTGTAGCATACAAATGAACAAATTCAGCGTTACTTGCCCTACTTTAGTGCTGCAGGTCAGCACAGGCTGCAGGAGAAATGACATTCTATCATTAGCTGTCACTGGCCTGCCAGTTCGTCATGGTGAATGAGCAACTCCAACGAGTAGCTGGACAAAGTTATTTGGATAAACAGTCGTCCATGTCGACTTCAACAAATGATGCAAGAAATTAATCTGAATCTTTTGATAGTGGCACATGTAGATTGCAATAACAGTGACGATGATGTTGTGTTGATGGTGTCCAACGCTTCAGAAAACATCTGTATTCAATGGTTAAATCAAAGCTTCATTAAGCCACTACGAGTTCTTCTTCAGCTATCTTCTTACCCGAATCTGACATACGTTTACAAGACATTGACTGCCTTAGCCGTATCTAGCTGCAGCGCCGAACACGCCATGAGTCGTGTGCGTATTGTGAAGAACAGATTGCATTCCACAATGGTGGACAACTTCTTCTCATCGTTGCTGGTGCTAGCCTCTGAAAAAGATCTCTTGGATGTACTGTCTATTGATGACATTACCAACTGATTCACTTCACTTTCAATGCCACTGTGCAAGCAACTGATTTATATGTAATAATGGTAATATCATGACGCTTTGACTGTATGTTGCTAACAAAAGTTGCTTAGCTGCTTTGTTGCATAATTATGGTCAAATCATCTCATTATTTATATGTGATATATAATCTCAGACTTTGAGACTCAGAAATTTACTTGTTACTTTAGCTGTTAATAATATTTATTATTATTTACAAAAATTAACATTTTCAACTTTTTGGAGTTATATGCATTGCATTGTGAAGTTACTGCAATACAATATCATTGATATTATATCAATGATATTTATTTTGTATGTGCGTGGGTTGGGGGGGCAGGGCGCCATGTTACAAGATTTTTTAGGGAGGATAGTAGCCCCTGATCATAAGTAATTGGCCACCTGTAAGTCATGATGGGTCCACAAACTCTAATCAGTGAGCATAATTTATGTCCTCTGTTAACAGAACAGCGATTTTTGGTTCAACTTGTGTGTTTATTGATAAGCAATTTGAAAGAAGTAAGTTCTAAGTCGATAATAAAATTACACAGCAATTGAGCTGAGTGGAAAGACATGAAAGGCAAACTGTGTTTGGTCGATTCCAAAAGTAGGTATATCAACCGAAAAGCTCGTTTAACAAGAGCAGATCTTGATTAAGTTATATGACCATTAACAGATCAATTGACCTCGTTAAATAATAAATTATGTCACAATTTGTTTCTAAATGTCAAATTACAATTATAATTGTGATATGGTTAAGATGAATAGCGATTACAATTATGTAATTTCTAAAATGGCGAAATCATATCAGGATCTTTGTAATTGTCAAGACACTGACCAGGCAATTTGAACTTCGGATCCATAGTTTGCAACATTTTACGAAAAGAGGGATGATCTCACATTGTTACTGGATAGCCTGATTCCACTAAAATATTGACTTGAAATACCTCGCACTTAAGAAACATTGTAAATGGCATTGTGGCTGATGATTTTGTAAATGTTCATGAATATGCCGAGGTCGGATGCTTTATAGCTATGCAATTGTAAACTGTATGACCATTGTAATTGTCCTTAAACGATATATTAGGCTTACATAAAGTGATTAACTGAACGCTTGACAATACAACCTACAGTTTGACACCAAATACACCCTTCTGGGTTGAATGGTTCTTTAGATATTGTCATTTATAGCTTTTGGTGGCAATGTTGGATGCCATGGTAGACTCACTTTTTTTAATAATCATATAGTACAGCCTACAGTTTGACACTAAACACACCCTTCTGGACTCAATGGTTCTTTAGACATTGACAATCTTAGATATTGACATTTTCCCTGTTGGCGGCCATGTTGGACGCCTTTTGAAAATGACCTATTTACCGTTAACAAGCATACAGTACAGCTTACAGTTTGACTCCAAACACATCTTTCTAGATTAAATGGTTCTTTAGATATAGACATTTTTAGCTTTCGGCTGCCATTTTTAAAGTGACTCTTATGTCATGGTTTTAACCTCTTTAAGGTGTAGCCCAAGATAATTCGGGCTACATAATCCGTTCGCCTGGCGTGTAGCTTGAGATAACTCGGGCTTGGCTAATTCTGACGACCCAGTAGGCAGTGAGTTCCAATAAACCTCTGGGAACATGTCAGAGGGCTATTGTATAGAGTGAGTCACAGTACCTCTTTATTACCCTGGGCGTAGATAGGTCCTCTTTGCTTGCTGCTGACAGGCGGCTGCTGGCACCATATTGTAGGCCAAAGTGGCTGGTCATAAATGTGGTTTGTCTAGGGAGGGAATTATATGTTTGTCTGAAGAAGACATTGATTGTATGTCTGAATTTGCTATGAAGGACATCAGAGGGTCATGAATATTTGGCAGAAGGAGGCATAGCACATGCTGGACCCCTCATATAAAAGCCCTGTAGGCCTAGCATCCCAATCCTAATGACGTCATCACCGTTGATGACATGCCTCACTGACATCGCATTGTTGAAAAAAATGGCGGGTCATAAGTGTGGCTTATCTAGCACGGAAAAGGCACATTTGTTAGAAGAAAGTGATAGCTCAGAGTTTGATGACAGTGACAGTGACATTTATAGTTCAAGTGACAATGATAGCAGTGATAATGATAGTGATGGCAACCAGAAAACAGTTGATTACAATGCTGATTCACCATATGCATGGTGCAATGGAGACCCCTCTCCTCGTTTTCGCATACCATTTACTGGATCATCTGGACGTAAAGTAGATGTGGCTGACACGCAGGATCCACTAGAATACTTTAGTCTATTTTTTTACAAAGGAAATGTTAGATGTCATTGTCTTGTGACAATGTGGAGAAAGTTTATGTTGAAGCAAAAATGGAAAAAATGTAACCTCCCAAAAAAAATTTTGGCAGGGTAAAAAAATTGGGGGGGGGGATAATATGAAAAATATGCATATATTTATTTCGCTAAAAATCATGGTATCAATATCTAAAAAGTTGCAGTTATTGTCACCTTCGCGCTAAACGTGAATCTTGTAGACGTGATCAGAACAATATAAAACTGTCTTGGCACGTGTGGCCCCTAAACTGAGCTCTATTCATAACATCAATAACATTGAACTTGACAAATATTTGCAGGACATTAAGCAGCAAGGAATGAATTCATTGAATTGAACGTACACATTTGTTTATTTGTAAGATTGCAATCTAAAAATATAAATCATTGTAATTATTTTCTACCATTATTTTGTTTCTTAAAATAGGTGTCGACATTAGCCTACTTTGATGGCAACACTCTGAAATGTGGGAAACATGCTGTGCCATTCCTTCCACATGAACCAATACCACCAATGAGTGTGCACCTCAAGCTTTGAAAAAAAAATACAAGTTTCTCAACTCTAAATTGCAGCAAAATGAATGTTTTACTATAGTACCACAGTCAGAACTTGGTCTTGAACTTGACAAATATTTGCAGGACATTAAGCAGCAAGGAGCAGTTCATATTTCTCTTGAATTTTGGAACAGTAGAAGCAGCATTTATCCCAAACTATCCCCATTGGCTGAAGACCTGGTATCAGCACCAGCATCATTTTGGCTAGCAAGTGAAGTACTTTGGGAGATGCATAAAAGGCATATATTACGTGTTTTTATTCATATGCACATACAATAGCAGGATGGACACTGGACTGGTATGTCTTTCAAAGCCTTTTTATTAACTACAATAACTTTCTTTGAAAGTGCCTGTTTTATTTAAGGTTTCCGGCCAATGACCCTCTGGGCAACAACCCCCGGCCATAAACCCCTGGCCATAAACCCTCGGCCATAAACCCCTGGCCTGCAACCCCTAGAAAAATAACTCCAATGCAAATCACCCCCAGGCCAATTGTAGTTCAAATAATGACACTACAAACATCTGAGCTGTGCAATCGATGGCAGCTATCTACTATCTATAATTATATGGACTTTAGGTGGCAGGCCACATAACCGATTTCCTGATTGCTACGTCAATGACTTCGTTAATTGCTGTAATTAATCAGTGTGATACTTTATCCGCTTATCTATCATTAAAGTTGACAGCAGGAGGGGAACATATAGTGACAGAGTGAGAGGTAGACAGGATTGAGAAGGACAGATAAATTAGGAAGATAGGGGTACATATAGATGCTTTGCCTATTTTGGAAACTATCAGTGTACATTACGGATAGTTTATCTATTGAAGACTATTTTGACAAATATTATTTGTTTCACTTTTGTCTGCGATGAGGTCGTGGTTGTTATTAGCACGGGGGGTTATTTTCCTAGGGGTTGCAGGCCAGGGGATTAATGGCTGATGTTTATGGCCAGGGGGTTATTGGCCTAGAGGTTTTTAACCTAGAACCATTATTTAACTATATTTTTTAATATTTGTATTGTTTAACAATTTGCTGCATTATGTTGATACAATACAGGTTTCTGTCACTAACTCCTTGTTCTAAATCGGATGAGTTGCTCTTGTACGACTTAGTTGAATTGCTGAGGTTGGTGATTTGCTGCCATAGCAATATTCCTGTGGATGCAGTGAACTGGTTTGCTGACAAGATGCTCAGTCCAAAGGCGGCCTTTCAAGCGTTGTTGGCTCAGAGTGATGCTGGGCTTGAAACAGATCTTTCAGAATCCGCTCTAATGGCACGCAGGTATACATATCATGTAGGCATGTCTTAGAAACCTTTTGGAAATAGCTCTTTGCACTAGCATATCAAAGTCATAATAAATGCTATTTTATTCAATCAAGTGTAAGACCCTGATCTGAATTGTTCTGAGGACGAAGAATGACACCAATTCAAATGTTTTACAGCACAAGTGACATGTCTTAAGAGAAAACTTCTATTTACCCTGCTACTGAGTATGCTGTATGCAGTTTATGGGGTGTTAGCAGCCAGCCCCAAGGAAACTAAGTTGCTGAAGAAGAAGATTTTTACTACATTTTTTAGTATTCTGCTTAACTGGTAACTAAATTCAGGCCCTAGGGTAAGGTGAATGAGGCATCCATCTTAGGCCCTGTGGTTTCACAGGTCCTACACTTCTGGTTATTATTTTTTAATATGATGAGGTTGAATGCTGACAATGCTTGCATTGCTTAGCAACAATACTGGCAGTCAATTAATGGGTATATTGGAATGAGCTAGTTAATTATAGTGACATCTAGCTAATTAAGGGGCACTAGATAATAATTGATTATTTCAAAGCCAAAAGACGGTTAATCAACAAACCTCGGCATGATGTACTTCTAGTGACGTTTTGCAATACCACGGTGACACCACCATTGGGGCAGTTCAGAAAATGATTGAGTTCGACAAGTAGCATGGAGAGGAGAATGATTTTAAATTTGAAAATGAACGCATTTGTGGTTCAAATTGGGTCTAATGAAACTAAACCATTGTATTCCTGTTTAGGATTGTTGTAGTTTAGGGCTTTTTGTGTTGAGTGGTCAGTTGAAGAAGCCTAGCATTGAGTAGCAATGTTTGTGCCAGACGCCAAGAGTTCCAAAATTCGTTTTTATTTGTCAAGTTTATTAGTGTCTAAATGTTGAGCATATCATGATGCTTCAAGTGATATTTATAGGAATTGTCATTTTGATATTGATAATTTCTTCTTTTATTTTAAATTGTTCTATTAAGTAATTATTTAGTTGAAGGGATATGCCACTATATGGAGATTGTGATTTTTGCAAATCATATAAAAGTGGCAATCAAAATAATAGAAAAAGGCAATACAGGAAATGCCAGATTATAATTGACTTAACCATATGACTGTCTGCCTGCCTGCCTGCCTGCCTGCCTGCCTGACTCTCTGGCTCTTGACCCTCACCCTGTCGATTTTGTTTTATTAAGTGCCTGTGAATAAGCTGGTTCCTGCAACTTTGCTTTTGTTGGCTCTGTAGAAATTTTGGTTTTCAATTACAAATACAATTAGCTATTTTGACAATTTAAGATGATGCTGTATGATGAAATCATTGCCGATTTGACATTCATCAAAGCTTGCAAAATTACATTGTGAATAAAAGCATTTTAGAGGATATAATCCACTGTATTGTCTATGGCAGTGGTTCTCAACCTTTTTGGCACCTAGGCACATTTGAGATATTTAGAAATTCAGATGGCACACCATTGAACTAAAGCTACATTTTAATGTTTAATTTTATCAATCTTATTGTCTGCTGTTTTTAAATCTTGATTTTAAGCTTTTTCCATCTGAAAATGAAGGCTTAATTTAAAGTTTTTACATAATTTAAAAAAAAATTAGAGTAGGGTAGACAAATATTTGTATTCTAACAGTTTAGCTTGAACAGATTGAATCGCAACATTTACAATTACACATTTACAATGTTAAACATAAAGTGATTGTAAACTGTGCACATTATCGGTGTTAAGAAGACTTTTGTAATTTGCAAGACCTGTTTATATGTCAATTAATGTCAATGTGATATCTGGACTTGATGTCCTTTGCAGATTTCTTCAATCCTTCGATGATTTTCTGATAAACAAACTCTCATTTCTTCTTCAACACACTTTGACTTTTCTCTCTTTTTATATTTAATATCTGTTAGTGTTTTCGTCTCAGTGGCTAAACTAAGCTTAGATTAAATTTTTTAAAGAATTTTAGATCATTGGAAGAAATACAAACAGACTGATAAACAGAAACATTTCCCTTTTTCAATAAAATAGATACATTACACTTTAGCTTCATTTGAATATGATTTTTATTGATTTTGAATTTGATCTTTTATTAGCACCGCAGCATACTTGGTGTAATTCAGTTTTATAAGTTGCATAGTGGCTATCGTATGACAAGTTTACTCATCTTCCTCACTTAAGATGTTAATGAAAGTAGATTGTTTTATAATTTTGGTAATTGAGTTTTTGTTATTTACTGAAGGCAATTAAATCGCAGCCTTCTGAAATTTGTTGCTGCATTTGTTGGACGATATCCGTACAGCCTGTCTGTAAAAGGCGCTATCTCTCGATGTGTGCACGGTGACCTGGCAAAATATGTTCTAGCCAAAATCAATCGAGCTGATGCTGTACAGTCATACAATCTGTCTTCACTTGAACTGACTTTGTCATGCCTGATGCAAATAACAGCAAGGTACTATAAACTTTTTGTGAAAATCTGGTCTTTAATTTTAATAATTTCATTGCAAAAGCTAGAGAAAGATGTGAGCCCACTTTTCAGAGTTTTATTAAATTATTATTGATAGCAAATGAAGTTAAGTTCTTCTTTTTATGAATGAATTTTGCTATATAGGTCATTAAATGTTTGCAATTACAGCTATTTTGACCAATAAGAAGTTAAAAATTATGCTGTGGGATATTTTGAAGAGCAGCCACTATTTTATCCTTGTATTTTTTGCTGATGCTTTGAATTATTTTGAGCAGTGGTGCATCCAACACTCATAATATTTTTTTGGGAGTTACAAGTGCTTGCTTCAACATATTGACAACACTTTGCTCTCTTTGCGGATGCTCCATAGAGGCAGTTGGCCAAGTATCTTGTCTTTTATTCAGGCATTCCTGCAGTGTTTGTGTCACACTTTCTGACATTGAATTGCTGCATTGAATTTTTGCTTCAGTTCTTCTTTTGCCTAATCCTTTTTGGAGTGTTTTTTCGAATTCTCTGTATGCTTCTGTATGAAGTTGTTGTAGATGTGAAATCAGATTGCTAGAATTTTTATCAGAAAGTGTAGTTCCATACCTCTTGTCTGTTTTAGCTTCCAGAATATTGCATGCCAATTTATCTGTTTCTTTGCATTATTTAAAAAATTCCCATACTGGAATTTACATTTGCTGCAGGAATGCCTGAATTCTTTGCCCAGCAAGCGGACTAGATAGAAAGCTCTTCATCAGAAAGATATGTTTTTCAAAGCATTTTTCAATAGCTACAGTCTTGTTGCTTCACTTTTAAACCTATTAAGAAAATTCAAGTCAAATTTTCTAAATTAACTGTGTCCAGAAGCACACTCTATATGCCAAAGTTTTAAGTGTCACGAAGTACATGTGAGTCGCTCTGCATGAAACTGGATTGCAAGAAGTAAGTAATTTCTGTTTGGAAATTGATTTTCATTTCTATTATAATTTTCGCTCCAGGTGCTTGATTTCCGTTCCATTTCAGTTTCCATTTTTATAGTAATTTCAATTTCAGTTAAAATTACTTAAACGGAAATCAATAATTTCCATTCTAATTTTACTTTCCATTAACAAAAATATCACTGGCCTGATTAAGTTTAAGAATATTTTGATCATTTTGAAATCTTGTCTATCCTCTTGTCTGCAGAGTCAGTCACCTGATTTACTATATTTTCTAGACTACAAGAAACCTAGCCTTGACCCGAATGTCTGTCAAAATTATTGACCTATCTCAAATACCTTGTGAAACTATTGAGTGACTTTTTCAATCCAGCTTCTAAGTAAGTACTAAGTAAGTATATTCTTTAATCAGGCGTCTACAAAACGCACGACATGTACAGAGAAAATCTATCAAGTACGAGCAAAAACATCTATATACAATTATACATGATTTTGAAGCAAAGAAATTTATAAAATGCCTTAAATTGAACAGTCCGGGCTTCTGCCCTCCGGCCAGTCTGGGTTCAGAGGTCATATTCTGCCCTGTCTGGTAGTGGCAGTTTAACGACTTTGTTATCACTCTGTGATAACAAGGATCATTGGCGTCGCCCTCCTCCTTTATCTAGGCTTGGGACTGGCACTGCCTGAGTTCTTGCAGTGGTGGAGTTCTTTGCTTACTTTAAATGCTTTTGTGCAACAGAAGACTTTTAGATTAAATAAGACATCAAAATCATCTATAACTTTGAGTGAGTGGATATAACAATTTTACTCCCCTCAAATGAATTGTTTCTTATTTAAATATTTTATTCTCATATTAGAATAAAAAGTTAATTAAACAGTACCACTAAGAATCATGACAATTGGGATTTAGGTAATGGTAATAGTAATAGAAATAAATTGTATAATGATAATAATGCTGAATATTTGTTTATTATACAGCAATTAATTTACCACAACACTTTATGGAAAAGAAGGCTAATTGTCAAGGAAAAGTAAATAGGTGGACTTCTATAAAATAAACTTCAGGTTTCTGCTCTACCCTATCAATGCAACTTGACCCAGACTCGGAACATCTATTCCTTCTATCAGCTGCTGATGGGAAACCGTTGGTTGGCTCCACACCTGTGACTCTTTCAGCTATCTGTGCACTGTTTTGCTAACTGATGTGAAATTTGCCAGAGGTCGACTGGAATTATTATGAGCGGTGCTTTTAAAATGTTCAGTTACAATTATTATTATTATTATTATTATTATTATTACCGAAATTTGATACCGCCCTTCTTCCAACAACTTTTGCTCAGAAGTGCATACACACACCTCGACGGCGCAGTAATAATAATAATAAGCTTAAGAAGCTGAAAATTTATTTTTAAGACAATCAAAAGATCCTGACTGGTTGTCAGATTTTGCCTTTGCAGTGAGTGTTTCAGACAGATTTAATGATCTAAAACCGAAAGTGCTTTTTGCCCAAGAACTATTTGCTCAAGTTAAATAATTTCAAGCAAAACTGTAGCTGCTCTCACAGCATTTGAGAAATCATAACTATGCTTATTTTCCTGTTCCACAATAAGAGTCCGTGATAAAATTCAGCATTGCAGCACAGGTTTTTGAGAGATTTCAAGATTTCAGAGATCTTGAGAATTAATTTAATTGCTTACATATATTTTAATTCGACATTGAAACAGCCGTTATTTATCTTCAGCTGGAATTAGTAGACTTGGAGAATGACAGCAATCTGAAAAAGACTTGAGGAAAAAATTAATTGAATTCTATGCAGTTCAACATTCTGAAATCGTTTTAATCCTGACATATTTATTTAGCAGTGCAATAATTATAGCAGCTCTTGCCAATAACATGCGTCATAATGACTTCATTTCCTTCAAAATTCAAGTATTAAAGACTGCCCATAATGTATCTGCGGAATGTTCAACTTGTTTAAAAAGTTGTCTATAAATCGTCATGCATTTATTTCGCATTTTTTTATATTTGAATTTATATTGGACTACAAGCTGTGTTCAAAGTGTCTACCTTTGGCCTCAACACAAGCTTCAAGATACGTGCGTCATTGGCCAATAGAAGCATCAATGACTAGCTGATCAAATTCCTCCCGTGCATTGATGTTGTAAATTTACGGACGTCATTGTGGCGTGCCTTTTTAACCAGGACGTTCATAAATTAAACATTTGTGAATAAATATATCAGGATTATTACGGTTTTGGAATTTTTAAAATCGATAATCATTTACTATTTATTTTCATGTTATCGTTATGGTCGATTTATTTCTGGACACAGTGTATATCTTCGTTTAATAGGCAAACAGTCACGAACTGACACACAGCAGTTAGTTACAGAAGGTGAAATCGGTTGTACAGGGTCCGAGTTCTGTTCGATTCTAATTTATGATTTCATTGCAGCTTATCGATAGCTTTAAATTTGTACAAAATTCTTGGAATAAAGCACCTATCGTCTTTGGTCGGGAGGCTAAATGGGTACAACATAGGGTGCAAGTTGTAGCCTTTAAGTGCAACGGGAGGGAACAGTTGCCGTAGAACATGAGTATCTATCACCACCCACAGAAGACGGCCGTCAACTTTCTCGGCCTTCTCAGCGATGGACGCTGCATTGGAAAGGATGAAGTGCAACCTCTGCAGCCATCATAAGAAGGCATCGAGACGGCCTCGGTCCTCTGCTGATGTAAGCCCCCACCAAGCGGGGGAGGCATAGAGAAGTCGAGAGATGGTGGTAGCTTTGGCAACTGCGTATAGGCTTTCAGTGGGGAGCCCATGCCACCTCAAGACCCGGAGAGCATGTATGGATCCGGCTCAGACCCCCAGCACTCGATTAACATGAGATGTAGCACGCAAGTCACTTGAAATGATAATGCCAAGTATTTTCATCTCCCTCACACGCTCGATTCCCTGCAGGAGGGGCGGATCGTGCGCAGCCGTTTGTCTCCTAGTCACCAGCATTTTTCGGGTCTTGGTCGTGTTGAGGCGCAGATTGTTTGCCTCAGTTCTATCTGTGCATTAGCTATTGGATGGCAGTGCTTGTCTGGCCATACATCAGTGCGCTATGCTTCGTCCTATTTAAATAGAGTTTGTTGCAAGGTTTCTGACATAATCTACCGTAGGACCCTACATTCTTCGGATAGGGAGGGGAGCTATTGGTACCGCAAACTCAATCTTCAATCAAATAGCACTGAACCTTCTTGGTTGTGGGTCCCTCCATTTGCAACAGTCTCTAGCTAGTGCTTTGCTCACTCCTAAGGAACAATCTGCCAGCCTTCTACCATATCCTCGAGTCTTTTTTGTTTGGCCGCAGCCTGGCTGTGTAAGTTTCTTGAAGGGTTGCTATATAAATTTTTGGAATTAATGAATGATAACAGGTGATAGAGAACATAGTATATTTTTAACGGATTAAATGATTTTACAAACTCTTTCAGATTACTATGCTTTCTACAGTACTTTAGTATGACAGTAGATCTGTAGATATCAGCCAGGCATTTCCAGCAAAAATTTGTGATTTCGGTGATTAGGCCATCGTTGACCATCCTTGCTTCCTTCTTTTAGCTTTAGCTACACAGTTATTAGAATTTCTATTTCCTGTATATCTTGCAGCTTAAGGAAGATCATGCACTTGTTTTGTGTCTTGTTGTAGGCCTGGATGGAGCATCGGTAGTTCCACATCTGACTGCTTATCATTGAGTCTCCAGATGCTTCAGTCACTGCTTGAGGTGAAGTTCTAACTCAGTTCTAGCATGTACAACAATCGATCAATCAATTACAAAGCGTAGATACATACAACCACAGCTGGAAAAAATATTTTATCCATGCTTCAACATAGGACTACCGGAATGCGAAGCATATACGAAATGGTAGTTCTGAAATATCTTTTGCAGCTGCCTCCACAAGTGAGTCCCTATAAGGAGTGTTGAATGCATTGGCAAAATCTAGTTTGACCAAAACACAATCCACCGGCATCGAGATGATGCAGTGGCGGGTTGCATGGTGTGCCGACAAAACAGCACAGACATAACGGCGCAGACAAAATGGCGTGGCAACAAACGGCGCAGACAAAACAGCACAAAACTGAACTAAAGAACAATAGTTTATAGTAGTTTAATAGCAAAGCAGCAAAAATATATACTATAATATATATATATATATATATATATATATATATATATATATATATATATATATATATATATAGAAATAACTGAGTAACTTCATAAAGTTCATAGTTCATATGTTGTCATAATAGTAGAAGCATAAAAATATACTTAAATATATACTATATATAGAATTAATTGAGTAAATTCATCAAGTCTTATAGTTCATATGTTGGCACAATAAAGCCAATCTAAATGTTAACGTTGTGATCGAAAGTCTTCGTTATAGTTGGGTCTTACTTACATTTCAAACAAGCGAGTCTATGATATAACTCAGCTTATCACGTCGGGCAGCACTTTTTGACCCGCTAATAAGCAAACAATCATTAGACGGGTGTCATAATCTTTGTACTGCGCCGTGTTGTTTGCACAGTTTTGTCAGGGTACTTTGAATTGCGCTTTTCTGTCTGCTCCATTCTGTCTGCGCCGTTTTGTCCTGCGCATGAATTGCTGCTTTGGCACCCCCAGTTGGGTAGCAGCGAGCAGAGCAGACAATTTGACAACAGCCTAGGCATTTGCACACTTAGCTGCTAGGTAGCTGCTAGGTGTCGCAATGTATATCCAACAGCGATTGGTCTGACACCTCCATCGTTTTCTTCAAAGCAATCAACCATAGATGATTTCGTTGACCTCGACAGATAGGTTCCCTGCTAACATCAGATTGATCAGTTTGCTCAGACAGTAGATAAGGTTACAATCAACTCCAATGGAAGGTCTTTGAGGTGATGAGCAGTGATGCCATCTGGACCAGCTGCTGAGCCTGCAGGAAAGAAGAAATTATGTTGGTGATCGATCGTTCAGAAACCTGTAACGGAACAAACCGATCTGATAGCTTTGGGTCACAAATAGGTTTCCTGTCCGACAGAGCTGGCGGGTGCTTTGCCTTTAGTCCAGCCAAGGTCTCGGGGGTGTCTGGAGCTGGTTCATTGTTGCTACAGATCAGGTGAATAGTGGCCTTGTAGTGTCCATCTTCCAATTTGCTGGAAAGTGCTGATGTGATGCCAGATATTCTGTCGAGTCATATTTCATCCGTCCTGCTTTATGTGCATCTTAGTCTGTATCTATAAACGGTCCCTTCAAACACCAGTTTGTAATTCTGGAGATAACTGTCTGCGTTAGGTTACGTTTGACTCTCCCTCTCGTTGGCTTTGCCAGAATGCAGCCCCCACCAAAGGCTAAGAGTTTTGACCATTTCCCAGTGTTTTCTGTTTGACTGACTACAGCCTCTATGAGTTTACAAAAAAGGGCGATGCATGATGCTTTTGCTAATCGAGGAATTCTTTTGAAGAGGTTCGATGCTGGAGGTACGATATGGTTTTGTCCGATTAACTGGGAAATTTTTGTGATTTACACCAAGTTTTGTAATATTTGACCAACACCGTCAACTTATGTTGTCATACATACATGCATATTATTATTATTATTATCATTGAAGCTTTCTGAATAACTATGAATAAATCCAGCGGAGGAATATCGAATGACCAGTATGCAAAGCAGAATCACGAAAAACTTCATTATCACTCAGGGTCCCATCTTGATTGTTTGTTAGCCCACATTTCTTCTGGTTCCGGTACCCTGCTGGTTTCCCTTCATTTGGCCTGGAGGGCATCCCTCCCAGAATCGAATTGGGAGTCTATCAGTGGCTGCAGCCGATGCCAAGAAGGCTGGAAGTGCCAGCAAAGCCACTGATTGGATGCCCAGTCCTCCTCTTTTGATGGGTAGGATGGCTTGGAGCCATGCCTTGTCGGTGAGAACGAGATAAAGCACCTCAGCGAGGCTTATCCTCATGACCCTGTCATATACCTCCAGTCCCTTGTGGCCTTCGCATGTGCAGCTTCTGAGGGTATATAATAAGCAGGTGGCACTCAGTGAGTATCAGAGCAAGATGATGGCGTCATGTGTGACGATGGACGTTAGTTTTTTCATCATGTTCCTTAGCTCCACTGTGTGTGCATTCAAAGTGTTCGTCAAGGCCTTCCATTGACAGAGGTGTGCCTAGGAGTGTTGCCTCTGAAGGGTTAGTTCATCTGAATTGTCTTAATGGTTCAAAGTCTCTCTGGGTATCAGCAGAAGTTGAAATGATTTCACACTTTGTTCGATTTAGGAACAGGCCGATTATTTTCGCATTCGTTTTTGAGTCTTCCACAACCTCTTCGGCCTTGCCACCTAGCGTTAGGGCGTCCAGAAAACCTACGGTGAGCTGCGATTTCATTTGGGCGAGGATGGGCTGTATAGGGAGACAGAAGAGTAAGGAACTCAAAGGGTCTCCTTGTTGGGACCCCACTTGGGACAAGATGCAGTGTTGACCATATTTAAGATGTGAATGTTTCAAGTAAGCTAGGTTGCAAAAGGGTGCTAGTTCCGGAAGAATGTTATATAGCACTGGCCGCTTTCCTTCTTCTCTTAACAAGCTGAAAAGTTCTTTCTGTGCAGGAATTATTACTCTGCCAAGGGCTCTCCAGATGATGTAGTTTATGATGATGTGTCGTTGATGCTTTCTGCCACCTCCTCTACAAACCAGTCCATGGAGCCCTTTTGCAACATGTTTTATCAACATGGTGTCACAGGCCTGGAGCAGTCACAAAGGATGCTAGCATCCAGTCTCCAGAATTAAGTGCTCATTAGCAGGTAAACAAGCACAATCAAGTGAGAATCATTAGTTGACTCCAACAGACCTGTCCATGTTTATTGCTATTGTTATTTGTTTTTTTACACAAGGTAGTTCTAATCCCTCCAGAGGCAAGAAGTTGTCTGGAGTCAGTAATAAAAATATCTGGAACGGCCATCCATTCCAACAGCTTCAATGATCATTCAGCACTTCAACACAATTGCCTACCACAGAACCTTAAACTTGCCAGAAATGCACTTCTAGCAAGTTTAAGGTTCTGCAGTAGGCAAACGTTTCGGGGTCTCCGAAAACCTGAGTTAGATTGTGTTCCAGATCAGAAATGAATGCAAGAACAGTGCTATTGGTGAGGCAAATGTTTTGCATCTTTCTGAGTAGTTCTGCAGCGGCGCAAAGTGTAACTGAAGTTGCTGGTAAGTATGAAGGAGAAAGAGTGTCGGTCACTGTGGCGTCCCATATCAGACTAGATCCAGAATACCAGGGAATCAAGGTGAGACCATCCTGTCACTTAATCGTCAGTTCGAGAGAGACCAGGTGGTTCCTTAATGGCAGGAAAACCTGCATGAGTGAGCAAGTGGAAAATTAATCCATTTAAGAGGCCATATCGGGCTATACGACCAAAGCCAAAGGTGCAGGAGAGTCCACATGAGCCATAAGCAGCAACCAGGGCTCTAAATGCACTGGCATAAAATGGTTCCAAGACACAGGCCAATTGCTACTCTGAGAGCCTCGTTGTCAAGTCTCTGACCACAAGCTCTTATTGGCAATGCATCAATCAGATGGCCAACTAAGAATTGAGCCAGGAACTATGCTTGCATCGATGAAAACTATGCTGGATATTAGGCGTTGGTATTTTGTAATATGTGACTGCATTTGAAAGTATTCGACTATCCATTTGTAGACCAGATCAGAAAGGTACACTTTGCACACCTGCTTTAAAGAGTAATGTGCCAAAGGCCTTTGAGAAGTCCATTGGTGGTACATCTATGTGCTCATTTGTTATGAGCATTGTTGAGATCTGCTGCAGCAAGTCAATGACGGCAGCTGTCATTGAACCGGTGAGGCAGGAGGCGAATATATGTTGAAATCTTACAGCTGACGAAATCATTAATTAATAATAAAGTAGCAAAATAGGACTTAACCCGTCAAAAACACAATTTATCTGACTGGGCACTCGACAGCAGCTTATGAAGCTAGACTTAGCCACATTGGCTGCCGACTTCTCCCTTTTCCTCTGTTGTCCAGGAGCTGGACCAAGAGTTTATCTTTGCTCCTCATATTCACCATCCCTGCCATGATTCATACTACCAGTTGTATCAGCTCCATGCTGTTGCTCACTCCAGATGCTACTTCTGCACTTGTCTACTCCTTCATCACAGCCCAACTAGGGTTACTGCTACTCACTATATGTAGGCCTCCCAGTTGGGTGTGTTCAGTGCCTGGACGGGGTCCTACATTCTGCTGCATGTCTTGTCGGGCGCATTCTGAAATTTGGCCATGTCTCTGGCTATATGCTGGAACATGGATGTGCTCCACTAACTCCCCCTCCATCAGCTAATCTTGTGCCACATCATCACTTTGGTCTGGCGGTACTTGCTGGGTCTCGCCTCTACCCATCTTTGCGACCTCTGCGACTCTACTTTGAGTGTACCGGGTTGCCACTCTCTCTGCTCTACTGAGCAAGGCCTAGCTACTCATCAACCCATTTACCCATACAAATACTAAGCAAAATCATGCCTTCTCAGTGGTTGGCCCTCTGCTGTGGAACAGGGTCCCATTGGCATTGCACTTGTCCCCCAGGATCCACTCTGAGTCTTTTTATACTCGCCTTAAAACTATTCTTTTCAGCTGTGCTGGGGTCGGGCATGCTCCTGAGTAGTAACCTGGAAGGGTGCTATTTAAATCTTCGTAATGAATGAATGAAAAATATAAACCAAAGCGCTCTGTCTTAAGCACTAAATGATTGATTTCAATCAATCATTTAGTACTTATGAATTATTTGGATAAAACTAAATTCAGAAAAAGACTTTAATTAGGAATTATTGCATGATGTTTTGATAACACAAGAGCAAATGTAGGTGCCACAGTGTTCCTCTTCTCAGGGTGCACTAAAGCCACTCTGTCTTGTCGGGCACATTCTGAAATTTGGCCTTGTCTCTGGCTATTATTTCGCATATAGCCAGAGCAAAGATAAGGAGTCATTTCTCAACTGTCAATGCGAATCTGTTGGTTGGGTTCTGAACGGTTGTGTGCAGAGGAAGTCTTAGGTCACTTCTTAGTCGACTGTGCAAGCATCATCTAGGTTGGGACTAATTAGTTTCTCTTGAAGCAACTTTATAAAAAATTTTGATTACAAATGCAGTCAACTGATTTTCATGTTTTGCTGTCATTAGGTGTATGTGCTGGGGCATGGCTGTGTTGCGGCACTCTAGAAATTTTCCGTTTAATAATAATAATAATGTGGTTTCGGTTTTTTCTAAAACCGTTTTGGTGTGTCTTAGATCGTTTCTGCATTCCACGTTGGTCGTGGTGGGATGTCAATGTCTTACATGGGAAGAGGAATTACTCGATGCACTGCCTTGTGCTTGAGACATCTGGCTCAAGAAATGGCCAAACAACTCCAGAGTCAGGTAGATTGTTTCTTTTGCATTTCGCTTTGTATGTTCAAACATGTAGAATTAAGAGCCTACCAAAACTGTTGCTGTGAAACTCTGATTGCCTTTCTGTGTGGTTTAAACTGTCAATTTAATCTAGTTAATTAATTATCTATGTTGAAGTGATAGTTCTTGACTAATTATTTAGTTTTTGTCTTTTATCTGTGCTACCCATTGTTGCCAAAATACAGATGTGGATATCTTGAAATCGGTTTTACTGAATCTGATTGCTGTAGACAGTATTTTATTGTATTGCATTTAAGTATTAAGTATAAAGCTCCTCTAGTAGGGTGAATCATTTGGAAGCTCTGCTAGTGCGCAAGGCCCTGCGAGAAGAAGTAGGTTTTGAGAAAAGCAAAAGAGGATGAGAGACTGCCAGATATAATTTTAGAGCAAGCATATGGAGAAAGCGCATTCTGCAGAGAGGGACCAGTTGAAGCAAAGGATCAAGACTGTTCTAGTTTGAGGAACAAAGAGTCTAATGAACGGGCAAAGTGGACAGAGGAAGGAAGCTGATTGAGGCCGAAGTATTACGTCAACCAGGTATCTTGGAGCAAGATCCTGCTGAGCCTTGAAGATTATAATGAGAACTTTAAATTGCATGCGAGCATGGTCAGTGGAGAGAAAGCCAGTAAAGTTCATCAAATATAAAGTTAGAGATGTGAGAGAAACGAGAAAAGCGAGCTATCAGTCTAGCAGTTGTCTAAAGTACTGACTGAAGAGGAGAGAGACGGTGTGCTGCTCTGTGTGAAAACATTGTCTAAGTTTCACCAATGGATGACGATGATGTTGATGGATGGCCTCAAATCCCCCAAACCTAGGGAAAGGGATAGTGGTTTGATATTGTCATATTAAGGTAATGTGCCATCCAGATAGCTCATAGGGATGGGAAAGGTTAACTGGAGATAATTTCGTAGTCACTGATGTATCGAAAGATTGACCAAAGAAAATATATTAATACTTTAACGACAAACTGCATTGGTTTCCCAGTCATGTTTAATACAAACTCATTCTTAAAAGATGAAATCGCATATATTGAATGCTATAGTTACATAGTGTAGTTAGTTCTAGGCTTATAGTTAGGGCTGTAAATTTTTTCGTGGTTGAAAATTGAAAAATTTGCGGCCAAAAACACAAAATTTGCGGTCAAATGTGCAACAGAATAAAAAAGTCAATAACTGAGTATATTCAACGACTATTATTGCCAATAATAGCAGGTGTTGTTGCTGCGATGTCTGCTTTGAAAACACAGCTGAAAGGGCAGGTTGCAATCTTTTGCTTTTCGCCTTTACACTCTCAATATTCTACGCTTTGCGCTTGTGAACGGTGCTTGTTCTGGTGCTTGAGCAACTGTGCCTCCGATTAAATTCGACGGGCACATTGTTTGCATGTTCTGCAAAATAGCAGATCACAGCTCGCCGCTATTCTGAAACTTACCAAGCTTAAACTGAACGTCTTCCTATAGCCACCGAATATTTTCGCACACGAAGTCGTAACTAATGTTTAGAACCTTTGCCTTTACCACATCAAACATACGAGCAGCACAAAAAAACAGTCAAATTTGCGGCTTTCGCGGCAAAACGTAAAAATTCGCGGTAGTAATCAAAATTCGCGAATTTTGCAGATCCCGCGATGACCGCGAAAAATTTACAGTCCTGCTTAAAGTCCCTTTTGTTGCTGTGACATTGCATTATCTAGCTTGATGTAACCCAATGCAGCAGGTATGGGTTTGGTTTCGCTGATTCGGAATAACTGTTGATTGGTTCATATATAATGATGTCTTACCTTTTATAACCTTTGCAGGACTGGCCAAGAAACTGGTTGTTTACAAGGCATGCCATGGTCGACAGTGTAGGAGAATCGGGATTGCATTGGCTGTTCCCACTCTGGTGTTATAGAGACACAGAGGTAAGCTGGCTATTGGTGAAAACCAATAAATCAGTTATGATAATAGTAAGCATTCTTAACAACAATTGTAGTAATGGTGATTGTGATGATGACAGTTATATTGTTGTTAGTAGTTAAATACAGGGAGGTACGGTTGTATCAGGGGTGTAAAGAAGGGCTTCAGTGCCTAAGGGCAAGATTTGATGACTACAGGGCCTCTGATAGGGTTGCAGATTTTATTCAGTGCGTGTGGCTCAACCCATGAAAACTAAATTTTTCTGACTGGTACTCGACAGCTGCTTATGAAGCTGGACCTAGCTGCCATTACTACTGGCTTTCCTTCTTTTATCTTTTCCTCTGTTGTCCAGGACCTTGGAGTCACACTGGACCAATTCACAAGTGATTCACAGTCTCAGCAAGATTCATACAACCAATTGTGTCAGCTCTGTGCTGCTGCATGTTCGCTTATTTCAGACGCCACGGCCAACTGCCACACTTGTCCACTCCATTAGCACAGTCCAACTAGATTACTGCTGCTAACTCTATGTATAGGCCTCCCAGTTTGGCAGTTGCAGTGCCTGGACAAGATCATGTGTTCTGCCGCACCTCTTGTGTGGCGCATTCTGAAATTTGGCCATGTCTCCAGTTACTAGCAGGATGTGCTGCACTGGCTCCCCCACCGGCAGCAAATCTTGTACTGTATCATCGCTTTGGTCGGATGGTTCTTGCTGAGCCTCGTCTATGTCTAACTTTGCAACCTCTGCTACCAGTGGCGCCGACAGCGTTTTGAAAGTCGGGCAGAGGCAAAACAAAAAACAGGGATAATGTAAAAAACATGCAATTTTTATTGTCCTCCTCTTTTTCCAAGTGCCCCCTCATTTACAGAGCACTGTGCCCCATTTTCATGGAAACATGTCCTGGTCAATTCATAGCTAGAATAGTTGTGAGCATCTGCATAGTTTAATGTATAACCTTGTCGATTAGCAACACATACCAGCAGTACGACACATTAATTCAGCCTCCATGGTTCATAGACGACTTTTATACCCGAGGACGAGATATCTCGGGATGCACGGAATAGGCCAGGTATTCATTGGATGAGATAACTCGGTATGCACGGTTAAGGGATTAAATAAGTATATATTAATTAAGGTATATTTATTTAGAATGTAGCCTTTTATCTTCAGTTCAAAAAGTTGTGTTTGTTAATTTAGCATGTAGGCCTATCATGTTGTCCAGTGTATGCTTAATGACACCAAATGTACACTTACACAACTGTACCTATTTGAAACAATATATTTAATTTATCATTTTAATTTCAGTTAGAATTTTAAAGAATAAGCTTTAAATTTAGTCTAATTAGAATATCAAAGTAATTTGTCAAACAAAAGCACACCTACAGGAGGCCTAAGAGCAATGCACAGATACAGGCCTAAATCTTGGTTGTTGAAATATCTAGGAGTAAAAAAATTTTTGAAGAGTTTTTCGAATATTTAGAAGTTGTTCAAACATTTAGAAATTCACAAAAAGAATGTAAAAGACCACAAAGCGTTTTGTGCCCTGCTCTTTTTCTGAGTGCCCTCTTCATTGTGAATTTCTCTCATTTGCACACATGAAGGATTATTTCTCTTGAGTTGATGTGCTTCAATCTTCGTGACACATAGTGAATCATAAGCCGTGTTGCAAATTGTCTCACCTTGAGTTCAGTCTACTGTTTTAATTCTAGGTGTGAAGAATGGGGCTTTATCTTGTTTGCCGCAACGCTATCCATGCATTGCTGCTAACTTTCTTTATCTCTATACAAGATTTGATATTGGCTACTAATGATCGGTAAATGCATAAGACCTTGCCGGTCAAAAATTTTAGGCCCATAATTCATGACAATAATAAAATTTTGCTAGCCACTATCATACACTTAATTGCAGAGGCCTAGAGCTTTAGCAGTTTAAAGCACACATCATAACATTTTACTAATGTCAATGTGAATGAGTAAAAGTGCATCTAGATTGTGTTCCTGGACAATTCGGCGCCGGACAATTCGGCGACGGACAATTCGGCGCCGAATGAGTTAGTAAGTGTATTTAGAAAAGATATCAGTATGCAGTAACTGGCATTTTGAAAATATTCAGAATGGGAGCAAAATAGTATTCTCCATTTTATCGAGCACATGTCTGGTTATTATAGAGACTGGTGAAGACAACAGCCCTAAAATACTGACTTTGAGCAATTTTGATTAAAAAGTACAGTAGCATTTAGACATGGATTTATTAACTTCTACTGCCATTAGTAAATACTATGTGAGTCAGAAACGGATATCGATGTAATTTGTAATGTTCTTTAATTTTCTCAACAGTGGAGGACTTCACTGGTTAGAAGATGACACAGTCCCTATGTGTTGACTATGACTCTACAATAGCCAAACATGTGCTAGATAATATGGAGAATATTATTTCGCTCCCATTCTGAATATTTATAACTTGTCAGTTACTACATACCGATATCTGGTCTAAATACACTTACAAACTCATCCGGCACAGAATTGTCCGTCGCCAAATTGTCCGGGCGCCAAATTGTCCGGTCACCCTAGATTGACAGCTGGACTGCTGGAGTCTCTGAACCATCTGATATCAGCTGAGTAGCATACTTCAAACTAAAAAAAAAATGCCCATGTAGTTATGCCAATTTTGAGAAAATGTGTGCCCTTTTTGCCCCTAAGTTTTTGAAAGTGCAGGGGCACATGCCTCTGCCAGACATATGGTGCCGGCGCTTCTGTCTGCTACTCTACCTTGGGTGCACCAGGTCGATGCTGTCTCAGCTCTAATGAGCAGTGCCTACTCATTGTTCCATATGCCTCCGGTGCAACTACTTTACAAAATTGTGCCTTCTCAATGATTCGTCCTTGCTCTGGAACAGGGCACACATTGTGCTTGTTCCCCATGGTCAACTCTTTTTGTACTTGCCTTAAACTGTCATTTTTAGCCGTGCTGAGGTCGGGAATGCTCCTGAGTAGTGACGTTGATGGGACTTTATATAAATTTTCATAATGACTAAATGAATGAATATCAAAATTCTGTGGGTCCAGTGGGACTTGCAGACTAACTTTGTTGCTTTCGTGTTCTTGCATCTTGCAGTCATTAATTTCTCATCACAGATAATTTCCATCAATGTCATCTTCATAACAATTTGTCACTTCTAAGGTATCTATTGTCAGGTTAGAGCTGCTGGGGTTGGTATCGCAATGGCATTGGCATCCACAGAGTCTGGTCGAATTACCATGACAACTCAGTGTCACAGTATTCCAGGAGGTATCTGGGCAGTGGCCTTTGGTGTACTTCTTGACTCCTTGGAATGTAGTCTGGTGCGACAACAGGTAACATAATTCAGTATATGTTTTGAAATTCTCTGAGAAAGGAGTGAGCTTTGTTTATATGCACTTAGAAATGCATCTTTACCTGTCTCAATTGTCTCACACACTGGATCGAAATTTGACTATTTTTTATCTTTACGTATTTGTAAATTCTAGTAATTTTTTATGAAAAGGTTACATTGGCTTTTCTGATATAATTTTTTTCAATGAAAATAGCTGTGCTAATGTGTACAAACAGGCACCGTAGTAGTACTGTAAGTAGTTTTTCTTAACTAGAAGGGGTTCGCTCCTCCTCTTTTGCTTTACAGAGGGATGGCAAGCCTCTTAATTGCTATTCTCGCCCACTCATTGGTCGCTGGGCGACCTAATTAATGTTCTTGAGCCGGGCTATCCCATTGGCTGGGTTCCCTGCCCTAGCTCCCAGGCCTAGCTGTGAATCATTTTAGTTACTTTTCTCGCTCAACTCACTGCTGAACGGCTGAACTCACTGTACTGCTCCCTGGCCTGACTCCCTGGTCAATCATTTTAATCGCTTTTCTGGGCTCCCTGCGCGACCACTGGGCTCCCCGGGTGGCTTGCCTACTGCGATAAAATTATAATATTGCTCTTTCTTGGAATTTTTAGAAATGACCTACGAATAAAATAAGAGAAGTTATTTAGTTTCAATGAATGAAATATAGAATTTTCGCCTTTAATTTTCTACCTCACGCCCTTGAGCTGCATCTACCAATCTACGACCCATTCAGAAACTACAGATATAGAAACTCTGGCGATTTTTGCTTTGGATAGAAAATGAACCGTTTGTAAGTCGAGTGAGTCTTTAGTTTCAAAGAATGATACGCGAAATATATTTTGATTAAAGGAGTGTTAATAGAAAAAATTAGGAGAGTACTTACAGACATTGCTGCATATGTAGAATTCCAAATGGTATACGACTGTTCAAAGATTCGGATGTACTGCGAGTGGCGTAGGCACGCTGCCAGATATATATCGAAAGACCTCGCTATAAGAGCCGTTGCCAATGGCGACCAATATTATAATTTTATTGCAGTAGGCCAGCCGCCCGGGAAGCCAAGCAGCTCAGCGGTCGTGCAGGGAGCCCAGCCATTGTAAGAGCCAGAAAAGCGATTAAAATGATTGACAGCCAGACCTGGGAGCCAGGGCAGGGAACCCAGCCAATGGGATAGCGAGAAAAGTAATTAAAATGATTGACAGCGGATGGTGCCTGGCTGATGAATATTAATTAGGTCGCCCAGCGACCACTGATCTGGTGAGAATAGCAGTTAAGAGGCTTGCCATCCTGCTGTAAAGGAAAAGAGGAGGAGCGAACCCCCTCTGGTTAAGGAAAATCACATACAGTACTACTCACTGTTTATAGGACAATGTGTTGCATGTCCTCTTTAGGCTTTGCCCCCCTCCTTGAGATCCCCTATCCAATCTACGGCTATGCCAGCGACCACATAGTTTTAACCTTCAAGTCAAATATACTAGAAACTATGTGCTGCAACTGAAACTTCAAGCTTTCCTAACCAGATTCCATTCTTGTGCAGCCGTTTTACCGCCATCATCACCGACATTCAGTCAGTCAAGTATCGTAGCACCGCGCTATCTCCTTCCTCTGCTTGCTCCATAGATTTTAACCTGATACCGATACGAAATGAATAGCTTGGCTGTTGTGGACATGATTTGGTATTGTGCCGGCGGATAGGCTAAGTTGGCTGATGTGGCTTTGTGGACCCTGACAAATAGTAAAGATTTATATTACAAGATGGATGGGTTACGGGTTGGGACATAGAAAATACGATGTCTGTGGATTGGAACCATGAGATACAGAGATAAGTTAAGTGTGTTTGCAGGCAGTTCAATAAAGTACATATTTACTTACTTATCTTTTGAACCCCAATAGCGCTATTGTTTGTTATGCAGTCTCATTCTGTGTACCTGATGTCAGAACTTAGAAGACAATAATGTGTGCATTTTATTATATGTAGTTCTATTAAAAAATTGTGAAAAACAGCAAAAAAATATTTGTAATATTTAATGGTATATTAACAGACTACAAAAAAAATTTAAAATACCATGAAAATTGAAAATACAAGATGCATGCAGGTCTTATATTACTTAAATTTTTTTAACCAAACAAATAACCAAGACAATCCAGTTCAAAACCGAACACCTGGCAATCCTAGGCATGCATACAAATATTGTGGGTGAACAGAATTGAAAGTATCTCCTAATTTGCATATCAAAATGCACGATCGTCGATCAATTTATGCATCCACATTTTCTTTTATGAGACAGTTTCATTTTAACACCTTTTGAAGAGCATTTATGAATAATGTCCTTTATTTCATTTATTATGCTGCTTCACAATTATAACTTACATGAGAAAAATAGTTATATACTGTGCAAAATTTCAGGCTGCAAGCAAGGGTGTTTTTTTAATAATTTTCTTGCAATTTTGGTATATAATTGCTCTTAAAATTTTTATTTAGTCAGGTGCTTTATCACCATTTATATTGGAAGTCGCCCTTTTTTTATATTTATTTCTTAGATTAAAAATCAGCTATTATACTATCAGTGATTGATTTGCATATTTGCTGCATTGGTATCACGTTTGTCCCAAACTTTTAACATATCAATGTCACTGGTGATGCCGTTGATCACGGTGTCCTCCATGGGTGATTCTCTTCATTTGGTCTTTAAGTCACCTTTCTTGGTTGATTCAGTTCCATACTGTAGGACAGTTCTTTCTCTGAGTTCTATGGGTCCACCAGGTCTCTTGGGATCCCGCTTCTTTTGGCCTACCCCAAGGTTCAGTCCTAGGCCCTTGCCTGATTTTATTCTGCATATTTGGGCCCTCTGCTGGCTGCCGGCGCTGTCCTGAGCCTGCCCTATGTGGACGACATCCAGGCCTATCTGCACTAGGGCTGTACTGATATCACTTTTTGCCGATTATTCCGATACCGATTATTGCTGATTATTTCATTTGCCGATACCGATTATAATAGCCAATACCGATAACTGATTATTTCATTGTGTTTTCCAAAGATGTACTGTGACTCACTCTGCACAACAGCTATAAGCAGGAGATGTTGTTATGTCAGCATCTAATATCAGCCAGGTAAACCTAATGCCCAGGTGAACCAGCTATAATGGTATGGGTACACGCGGGAAAGGGTCTTTGTCGCACCATGCAAAAGTAGAATGAGCATTGTAAGCTATCATCATCACTATTCTTTCCAAACATTGAACTATTATGATGGGAACGTCTCTGGTAGCAAATTCAGACATACAATCACTTTCTATTTCTATCGAACACGCCATTCCCTCCCCCAGACAAGCCACCCTTACGAAATGCCACTTTGGCCTGAAATAGGGCGTTAGTGGTGGTGACCAGTGGGCAGCCAGCAGGGACGAAATAGCCACCCAGGGTAATTAAGCAGTTACTGTGACTCACTGTGCACAACCACTATAGCCTTCGAACATTATTTCACAGTTTATTTGAGCTCAATGCCTACTGGATGGTCTGAAGTAGCCATGCAATCTCTGCCTTTGGGCTTTCTATGCGCTATGGGAATGGATTATGCAACTCTGGCTACACGCAAAAGGGGCTAAATCTGAAAATAATATTATAAATATAAAAATGTAATTTTTAATATCGGCACTGATTATCATTGCCGATACTGCTGATATGTCTGATAATCGACCCGATTAATCGGTACAGCTCTAATCTGCTCTCTTAAGCTCTGGCAGCTGCCACCCTGCCACCACGGTCTATGCAATGAGCTGGACCATAGTGACCTTGGAGGCCTGGATGTCTTTCAACCACTTGCGCCTCAAATCTCTCAGTCCATCTAAAGCTCAGTTTTTCTGGTTTGGCACACGCCAGCAGCTGGCCAAAATTGACATGGAAGCCCTTACCCTAGAGTTCTCTAATTTTGTCTTTTCATGTTCTGTCTGGAATCTTGGTGTTAGTTCGAAGCAAGAACTCACCTTCACATGGCACATCCATTTGCTCTGCCATGATTGCTACTATCAGCTGCTGAAGCTCAGGACGGTATCTTGCTCCTTGTCCTCTTATGCTGCTGCAACGCTTGTCCACTTCTTCGTGGTCTCTCGCCTTGACTGCTGTAGCTCCCTTTATGACATGCTTCCTGAAGCCGTATCGAGTGCTTGAATCAGGTTTTACACACGGTGGCATGCCATATTGGCCGCATCTCAAGGTTTGGCCATGTCCTGGAATATATGTGGGACGTCCTTCATTGGCTCCCCTTCTCTCATTGGATCTCATTCCGAGTCTGTTCATGGGTATGGCATTGCATTGAGGGATCAGCTCCCACGTACCTGCGGGAACTATGGTGTTCTACTTTGAGTGTCCAACACCGACTCGCCGAGGGTCCCTTCATTCTTCTTTACAGGCCAAGCTTCTTATCCCTCACATTCGAACTTCCATGAGGCAGCAACAAGTGTTCTCGGTCGCTGGCCCTGCAACCAGAAATGGGTGCCCTGTCACCCTTTGCCTAGTCCCAGGGGCCACTCAACAGTGTTCAATAAGACTGTGCTATTTAGCCAGGGTTGGGTTGGTAGCCCTCCTGAGTAGATGTTTTTAAAGGAGTGTTATACAAGACTTCAAAATAAATAAAACAGAATGAAATAAGTTATATAAATATCCTCATTATGCACTAATTGGCAGCATAACAAAGGAAAGATCCCACTTTGTTCATGTTTGACAGTTATTAAACTGATCTAATCTCACAATACAATGGTACTAAATCCACATAACAGACTTAGGTCAATATTTTGTCATTTACCTTCTGATTGTGTAACATAATAAACTGCCTTCTCATAGACATCACTCATTGTGGCATTTCTACCCTAGAGCTTGCCATGGTACTGTGGCGGAATTTGTTAATTGTATTAATTGTGCGCTTATTGCATTTGTTATGGGCGACTGGTCTGTGTAATATTAGGCGTGAGGTTAATTAGGGCCTATATCTTTGCCTAGTCAAATTGCCTTCTCCCTCGCTGCTCTCTTTGCTAAGTCAAGTTCCTCTCACTCTGCCTCTCTCTTTGCCAAATCAAGTTCCTCTTTGCCAAATCAAGTTGCTCTTTGCCAAATCAGGTTCCTCTTTGCCAAGTCAAGTTCCTCTTTGCCAAGTCAAGTTCCTATTTGCCAAGTCAAGTTCCTCTCTCCCCACCTCTCTCTTTGCCAAGTCAAATTCCTTTCTTCTTGTTACTGCTCTCTTTGCTCAGTCAAGTTCCCTTCTCCCACCTCTCTCTTTGCCAAGTCAAGTTCCTCTTTGCCTAGTCAAGTTCTCTTCTTCTCCCCCATGTTTCTCTTTGCCAAGTCAAGTTCCCTTCTCCCCTCGCTGCTCTTGGCCTTGTCAAATACCTTCTCCCCGCCTCTCTCTTTGCTAAGTCAAGTTCCCTTCTTCTTGCCGCTGCTCTCTTCGCCTAGTCAAATACCCTTCTTCCCATCAAGTTCCCATCTCACCTGTGCTGTATTTTGATAGTATATGAAGAAGGTTTTTTCTTTATCGAGCAATTCAGATCAGATCAGCTCAGTACACAGGGAGTTCGGTCAGTAGTGAGTAAGCTCAGTTTAAGTTTAAGTCAGCCAGTCAGTTCAGGTCATTTTATCAGTTGAGGCTGAATATCATTGGCTGTCATCTGCAGTAGTTATCGAATAATTGAGTTCGTCGTGTTTGAATTCCTACAAAAAGAAGTTGACATTGAAACCGATTGGTGCATTCTTCCTCGTGCTCAAGTTCCTGGTCATCGGTGCTGTCACTTAATTAAGTCCCTTGCCAGACTGGACAAGGACCAAGGACAAGATTGAGGAGGGAAAGTCTGGAGCTCGCCATTCCTGGGTTTGCTGAAAGAAAGAAGAGCCCGGCGTTCCCTATGTGTGAGTGACCTACCAAAAGGGGTTAGGCTATAGCACCAACACTAATCATATGTGCCTGCTGATTTTTTATTTTGACTGAGCACCTGTAAATAAACTCTTCTCTGACATAGCTTTCTTTGGCACTGACAATCTCTTGATTACGATTAGCATTGTTATGAGCAATGACATAAACCATTTGAAGAGTGTTATTTATTTTTTAATGAACTGATTAGGCGGCATTGTTGTTGGTCAACCTGACATCTCAATCAATGCCAAGTGGCACTGTGCTTCAGACAACACCTGACACTGTCTGGCAAGGTCCTATAGTAATGAATGAAGAAACACAGGTGAGTAGCACTTTACAAAACACTTTTTGTTGGTAGGCACTCACGTGGGTTGTCCTTAAATCAGAGGTCCCCAAAGTTTTCGATGCCAAGGGCCTCTTTAGTGACCCAGTGAGAGCTTGTGGGCCGCAGGGATACCATGCGAGTTCTGAAGTCGCTAAGTTTTTTCAGGCTTAGTTTTTAAACATAGGCCTAAGGCCTATAAGTATAAGGCTTATATGCATCTAATAAAGTTAAGTAAACAGTATTGAAGCGCTTTAATATTAAACTAAAAATGTATGAGAATTTCGTAGCTCATTAAGTATTTATTTATTTTATTCCATCCATAAATGTTATTTGTCAATCTATTTGTAATAAAGTTAAAAGTGAATGTTTTTAGAATTTAACTTAGAATTTGTGCCAAAATTAAATTCACTTCATGGGATGAAAATATTGAAAAGTGATAACTGGCAACAACGTTTTTGCTTTTTATGTAGGCATTTTTGTATAACTGACTTGATTCTGTAACTTAACTGATTTGGGAAGTTGAGATTCACAACAAT
The DNA here is from genome assembly GCA_959347315.1 of Bimastos eiseni. Classification (NCBI taxonomy): domain Eukaryota; kingdom Metazoa; phylum Annelida; class Clitellata; order Crassiclitellata; family Lumbricidae; genus Bimastos; species Bimastos eiseni. The sequence continues at coordinate 19,660,078 of OY365810.1, forward strand.
TATTTTACCAAATCGAACTTCAAAGCTTGTTGTTGCAGGCATGTTGTCAAATAGTCGAATAAATTTAAAGGTTGTGCGATTTGTTTCTGCAAGGTCTGCAAATAGTCAGATAAGCCGAAGGTGGTTGGCTTTGATAAAATTCAATCAAGCTTAGTGCATGAAATGAAGTTCGCTCCTCTGAACTTTCCTGCATGTCGATCAATTGCAAATCAATTGGCGCAATTCTTGGCTCACAAGTAGGCCTAAACGGATTCTGCAAACTGACAAATGACTGTTCATGCAATCTGAACTCAAAGAAACGTCGGGCAAATTCGAATAACAGGCTGCCAGTGATCTCGAAATATTTGGCAGAACGCAAAAGTTCAAAAACATGTCCGTTTTTTGTTTAATATCTCTGTACAAGCAGGAAGAGAACTAAATTTCCGTCCTTCTGTTGTTTTTGCAGTAGGTTAGCTTTCTTACGAACGATTTCATAATGTCCACTAAAGTAATTATAGTAGGCCTAATAAATTTTCCACACCATTGCAGTTTCAGATAAAGTTTGTTCTAAGGTGAAGTGATGTTCGCTAAAACGCTAAATCGCACAGCCATCCAACATTTTGTAGTAGAGTTAAGCGATTTTATTCATTATCCATTTGTTTGATTTAAAAAAAATTATAAATTCAGCAATTTTGCTTTTGATATTAAAAAACGTTTTGTTGTTGCACCTTGGCTTGACCATCGAACTGCCAAAATGTTAAATGCTGTTAACATGAATATTAAGATTATAATGCATTATCAAATTGGACATAAGTTTGTTTATTTTTCAAAATTCGAACATTCGACCGGGGGCCGCTTCATGGGCCACATTTTGGGGACCCCTACCTTAAATGCATGGTGAACAATTTTTCTCTCATGCCAACACACATATGCTATATTTTATATTTTTCAAATTAATATTATTTCTAAAAAAATGTTGGTCAATTGGATAACAAGTTCTGCATATCAAATAAACTTCTTTCTTTTTATTCTGAAATTTGATATCGCCTTCTTCCAAAATGTGTTGCTCAGAAGTGCACATGCCTTGACGGTGCAATTGGAGTTGTACTGTAGAGCAATTGTGTGCGAAAGACTTGCTCAGGGTCCCTACACAGTGACGCCTTGGACAAGGGTCAAACCCGCTCACTCAGCGCACACTGGGTGTTACGGGCCAACTGCTCTAACCAATTGACCACCATGTCACACATTTAAAACTTATCAGGGCTTTAGTGATTTGCAGTATAACTTCTATGAGATTCACAAAATTACTTTATAATAATGGCAACTGCTATTGCTAGAACTTCTGGTCAAGACCTTTGTCATGTCTTGTCTTGCTCTGAAAGTAGCATTCAATGAGAGTCTCATGCATTTGAGATCATCATCCACTGGGATTGAAAGGACATTGTAAACTTGGTTGACCGCAAATCAAAAATTGATAGACTAGCAGTCATTGTAATTTTTAATTAATCTATCTAGGAACATCAATCAATCAATCAAACTTGATATGGGGCCTCATCATGAAATCTACTCAGAGGCGCTCCCAGTCCAGCCAAGGAGAACAGATTTAAGAGAGGATCAGAAAGAAGATGAGTTCTTAGGTAAGAGCTGGAGGTCCAGAGGGAGCCCATACCAAGTGATAGGGCCCAGAAAGACAATGCGCTGCAGGAGGGGTAGTCAGTGCAACACATCACACCTATAGGCCTGTCGTAGAAATGCCTCCTATGAAGCATGCCGCTGACCAGTGGACCCGCTCCTGTTGCCCAATCCTGCCTCGTGAAATTTACTCAAAGGCGCTCCCAGTCCAGCCAAAGAGGACAGATTTACCAGAGGAGCAGAAAGCAGATGAGGAGCAATAGCTGAGACGACTAGCATGAATAATAATGTGCAATATAAGTGAGCCTAAGCTGTCATTAATCACTCAGTGTTGTCAATGGCCCATAGCAAAACAAGGATCTTAAATGCATGAGCTAATTGCTTGCTATCTGGATTCTCTAAAAGAACCCTAAAGTGTTATGAACTGTGCTAAATTATGGTTTAGTTAGTTGCTTCAGACAGAAATATTGAAAAGTGATCACTGGCAACAACGTTTTTGTTTTTTATGTAGGCATTTTTATATAACTGACTTGCTTCTGTAACTTTCTAAGTAATGAATACAAGCTGTCAGATTTTTAGCAGTGTTTTGTAAACATCCTGCTGTAACTATGCTTTTGCACTATTAGCAAAATCAAGTTTCCAGTAACTTTTCGTTCGTTTTAATGCATCAGAGGAACTTAATTTTTTTCACATTGTGAAATGATGGCCCAAGTTATTGACGAATAGCTATGCAGGTAGCCCAGTGGCTTTGTCTTTACTTCATTTTTATACAATTTGCAACTAATGTTCAATCTCTGATGGGGCACTTGTAATCAGCCCACAGGCTGCATGTAGCCCATGGGTTAAACAGCACTGATGTACTTGATTACTGCTATTTTATGTGTATGTAGAGTTCTGTTAAGTTTTCATTATTAATTTCTGTTAATCCTGGTGATGTTAATAAAACTTATTTCGCTTTGTGTGTGGTGTTCAAAGTTTGACGAGTCCATTGGCTATTTGTGTATCTAGACATCACTAGTTGGTCTGTCTGCACTGCTCATCCTCTTGCATCACACAGAGTTCTATGAAAAAGTGCGTGTACTACTCAACAGCATCTATATACATCCTATGATCCATGCCACCCTCAGTTCTCAACATTTCTCTGGCTCAACTCATCTGATGGGCCTGGACTCTCAGCTTACTGTCACTACATCTGGTAGGTTTCTCATTTTCTTTCATTGTCTTCAGTTTAATGTTAGTCATTTGAAGACTGGTTTTTCTGCTTTGTTTTTACCACTACCTCTTTTGAGTTATTTGATGCAGAATTAGTTTATCCCATTCACATAGTATTGTTGCTGAGTTACTTATTATTTATGTAAGCCTTCTGATAATTAATTCTTGAATGAGGTCTTAATGAACTGACATCTACTTAATTTTTAAGCATCATTTATTACTATGTCAGTGAGTATTATTAACATACACTTTAAGTCTACTTTCTTTCAATGTTCTGTAGCTGCTGTATTATATTTATTATATTGTATTTCTGCTTACTAACAATATGTAGCTGTCAAAATGCAACCATTTACATGTCCACATTTGCTACTTAATGATTGAATGTCCATAAGCGGATACCTAGAATGTTGTGAATGAACGCATATTGTCCTCTAGACTAATGCATGTCACTGTACATATTTTTTCCTGAACTTTAGGTTCTTTTTATCCTTAGCTGGAGGGGCAAATAAATAGGGAACATGGTTGCAAGCAATATTGCAAAATGACCTAAATCGAGGACCCCGGTATATAAAGGCCGCAGGCCAGGACATGCAAGTGAAATTTATCGTGACAACAGTTGGCCTACAGTACCATGTCAATACTCACACGATATCTCATCAAATACTGAAAATAGAGCTAAAGTGTCTACATGGATTTAAGTTAGAATTGAAGTCTGCACAAATAGGTGGCAAGAATTTCTAGGCATAGGCTTGTTCTATTTAGGTGTGGTGGTCTGAAAATGTACTATTGTAAAAATACAGTAAAATGTCATTATTAGTGTAGAATTAAAGACAGCAAGTAATGTTTATATTAGCCATTTTAAAAGGTATTGTCATGCCATATACTGTCACCAGTAACCACAGCCTCTGTAGAAACCAGTCACTTAGCAACCAGCCACTTAGCAACCAGCTTCCTTAACAACCATCCTACTTCACAAGCATCTTCAAGGCCAGCCTCTTTAGCAAATATCTTCCTTACAACAAGTCATATCTCAGGTCAGCCTCAGTCTTCTTCTTTGGCAATAACAAAAATCAAGGTCAGCCTCAATCTTTCATCAGTGAACCTACTTAGCAACCACTCACCTTAGCAAAAGTACTCCTTAGCAACCATAGGAAACTTAAAGACCATTTAACATGTATTGCTCTAATTAACAGTGCAATTATTTACATTGAAAATCATCCAATCCGTTTCTTTTGTGAACTACTTACCAAGCTGTATGCAATGCGATTTTAAACAGCCAAACTCAAGCAAAAGTGCACAGCTAGTTGCATTGCAATCACTGAGCAGAATTTAAAGATCATAAGCAGAGTTGGAATGCACAATAATGCGCTTTGCACAAACAAAACAACCATATAAATTGTTCATTAATTTTTATATGACATCCTCAAATTTAAATTAGCAACAAATGCATTCTTAAGGAGATAAAACAGAATAGTATCCATGGAACCGTCCTGTCTGACTGCTGAAAATCTGGAATTGAGCAAACAAACTAGCACGCCATTTCACTGGTACTATAGGTTAATCAAGCCGCTTAGAAATTATTCAGACAACCTTACAGCATTACATTGTTTAGTAAATGAATAATTCCTAGTAATTTTGCATCACAAGTAACTTCCAGTAGCATTGCGCCTCACACCAATAGGCCAATCTGCTCTGTTTTTCTCTGGCCTTAAGACTGTTCTGTTTGACCTTGGTTGGGCTGGGAGCGTTTCTGAGGAGAATACCTTGAAGGGGCGCTATATAAAACTGCTGTAATAATAATAATAACTATGACCGAAAAGCACAGCACACGTATAAACACACACTGACCTAGTTCTTTCTAAAGCAAATGTCAAAGGAAATATTTAGCCATAATGTATCAACATGGAAATAGAACAGTACAGCTTACTAATTGTGTGAAGAAGTGTCAGAGAGTTTGACCAGTTTGTGCTTCTTTGTCGATGAATATCCAGATTGTCCAGGCTATTGACTGGCTTTATTCATGAACTCTTTTGCAAAATTCTTAGCCACACAGTTATAGATCTGCTTTGCAATCAACAGAATTATATCATGACCACTAGAACACACAGCCTTTCCAGTGTTTCACTCAATGTGAGTAGTTCCAGTGAGTCACAGAGTTGATCATACTTTTCTTGCAGTGTTGCAGTGTTCACAGCGGTTTGATCTGAAGACTGACCAAGCAATATAGCCGCTAACATAGAAAATGATGTTGGCATCAATGCAAGATGGCGAATATTCGAATATTGGAATGTCAGTTCTTCCACTATCTTATCCGCAGAACTGTTTTCAACTGAAAGTGAAACCTGCGCATCCGTGTGAATGTTGTCGTCTAGCTCAGACAATGAGAATGAAGCAGTTCAAAAGTTACAATGAAGTAATGATCAGCGTAGGTCTGAATGTTTTTGTCATCTCTGTCGATGATGCTGCAACAAACCAGAACTCCCATGTTTTTCCTCTGCAGCGCCCAGCTACAGACAACCATCATTGATTCAGTCACTGACCAGCCAATTTTCCTCATCTTCAACCCAGGCCACGACCAAAAGAATGTGTACAATAATCCAGTGTCCACCAATGGGCTACAACTTGCTCCCTGAAGATTGAACAGCATAGTTCCATCCCATAGTAGACCTCTTAAACTTATGCTGCTATGTCTCTCAAAAAGCACATCGGTTGAGTCCTGCTATACTACAGGATAAACAGGCAAACATTGAGTAACTTTCTATGAAACTGGCAACTTCAATGAGTCAACAAGTGATGGTTTGCAGTTCTATGTCACCAGTGAGAACAAGCCAAACTGGACAAGCCACAAACTCTTCTCTCCAAATTGCTCTTATCCACTTGCTAAATAAATCCTTATAAACTTGAATGAATAAGGCATGATATGACAACTTTGTGTCATCGATGGCCCTTGTTTGCCTCATAAGTTGCGAATTTTTAGGATTTTTATCCACTTCGACACCCATATCCTGCACAGTTGACCATGTTATAAGGCAAAATTATTCTACAGATAAATAAACACAAAAAGAGACGCCATGATGAACAATTGAAATTTCCCCCCACAATGCAACTATTTCACGATCCGAATGACTTAAATTGAATCCTTGTTTTTGGAACCGGGGGGATTTCCAGGGTGGATATTTCCTAGACTTCACAGTGACACTGTAGAATTTAACAGAATAGCTCAGCTCTAAATAATAAACGAGCAAAATGATATAATATATAAAAAAATGTCTTTTCCCCTAAATCGTCAAATTTGTTCCCCGCCTATTTCTGGGATGGAGTATTTGCTCCAAGGCTTACATGGTGTAAACGTCCTTGTGTGTACCCAAAGGCAATAAGTAGACCTTGTAGAATACTTGCAAGGTCTGGGACTGATTTTAACTAAATACTGTGAAAGGCCAATCCTTAATGTTTCAAAGCTAAAACCTAGAATTTAAACAAAGAGCAGTTCTTAATCAAAATTAAAGTTAAAATAGGATCAACCACTCTTTTTGCTGGCCGAAAACAGTAAAATTAAGGAACTCGGTTAAGAATTACTGTGCCTATGCAGACCAAAAGTTCCTAAACACATATCTGTCAAGTTGAAACACACATTCCCTTTCACGTTCGATGGCACCAAACGGCATACAGGCTATGAAAAACACTACAATGCTGTATGTGGTGTGAATGGCTTAAGCCTGTATGCCGTCAGAAACCGTTAATTTAGCTGTCAAAGTTAGGCCCTATTCCAATGCATTGGCTTTAGTGTATTTGATAGCAAAGTTTGATCGATGGTACAGGGTACATTATGTATTGTACAAAAAAGCGGTTTAGTGTATTTAGGAGAGGGGTTAGTGGTGTGTATGTGGTGTAAATGACTTAAGCCTGTAGGCCGTGTAAGACTGATAATTTAGCTGTCGAAGTGATGACATAACTTTTGAAACGCAAAGGCTATTGCCCGGGAATAATCACTCTCCAGCCGAATGTGTTTTGCAATGTGAAAGGGAATGCATGTTTCAACTTGACAGACATCCTAAACACGGGATGCGACGGTTACACTGTGAACGATGTGAACATTTATTTATCTTCAAGAAATCAATTATAACTCATCTCGGCAGCAGAAAAGCCAACGCCGAGTGGAAACTAAACAGGACTCACTGGCCGAAATCGACATTTTATCAGTTACAATCGACATTTTTATGAATAAATTCAACACTTGAAAAGCAAATCGCGCCGCAAGCCAACGCTGTTTCTCTGCTTGGCTACGAAGCGTTTAGTGATTAAAATATCAATAAGTCTCAGCATTTCATCGTAAATTGAATTACTTACCAATTTACGAAGTTTGTAGGGTCCATCATAGAAAACCAAAGAGTATCGAGATCAGGCAGAACATGTAGGCTCATGAGCAAGCTGAGAAGAAAGAATAGATTCATGTAAGTGAATATCCCAAATACCAAAGGAGGTCTGTATACACTGCAGAAGCATAGAGTGAGCTGTAGTGCCAAAACTAGGACTGATGAGGAATTTTTTTATTTAAATTGCCCTTTACAAATTTACACTTGTGTTATCATGTCATGTCAATAGATTAAGGCAGAGGAAGGTGTTGCAAGTTAGTCACTGATTTTAAGAAATGTCTGAGTTATGTTGTGTATTGTATACTAGCTGAATTACCCGGCTTTGCCCGGCAGATGGGCTGAGCAAAACATCTAATACAGTCAAGTCAATAGCATGGTTAAACGAAATTGCAGAAGGGACAAGAGGAAATGGATAGAGGAAAGAGGGGAAGAGGCACCGCATGCAGCAAATCGAAATGATACCAAGACCCTTTACAGGATCGTATGTGAACTCACGGGCACAGGGAAAAGCACCGACATCCCCGTCAAGAGTAAAGATGGTCAGATACTCACCATGGAAGAGGAACTGATGGAGCACTTCAGTGAGGTTCTGAACCAACTGCTGCCAGAAAGCACATATGACTTCATCTTCGAGGTTCATTCTACAGCTAGATATCACACTGGAGGAGATTTCCAATCGTGAAGTCGCAGAAGTAACACACTCGCTGAAAAACAACTAAGCTACAGGTCTAGATGAGATAGCAGCAGAGCATCGAATTTGTCGAAGATTTCACGCATTTACGGAGTGCAATTTCAAACAAAGGAGATGCGGAGGTGGAGGTAAGAATTAGAATTGGCTGCAGCTGTGTCCCAAAGACTGCATAAAGTATGGACACTAAGGACCATCAAACTAAAAGCCAAAATACATCTGTACAGATCAATTGTGATACCAACGTTGACATACGCAAGTGAAAAATGGAAAGAGACGGCAAGAATGTCACATGAACTGAATGTTTTCAATCAAAGTTCTCTTCAAACTATTTTGGGCATATCATGGAGGGATCATATCACGAATGAGGAGGTTGGTGGAGGTGGGGAAGATCATCAGATGGAGGAGAATAAGAATGGCCAGACACATCTTGCAGTTGCCACCACAGCGCCTGGCAAAGGTGGCAATGGGATGGATGCTGGAAATTGGAAGGAGGAGCAGAGGAAGACTGGTGAAAACCTGGAGAAGCACCTTTAGACAAGACTTGTAGGAGATGGGAATCGACTGGGAAGAGGCGGAAGAGACTGCTTGTCGACCAATGTTCCAGGAGTAACGGGAGTAACCAAGCTAAGCTAAGCCTAAGAACCAAATTTTTTATTTTTGTCCCGGAGGTAAACATGCGATTTTTGAAGTTCCTACTCTTGAGTATACCACATACATACAATTGGCCAAGAGGCCATGAGAGAAACAAGGACTTTCTAATTTCGTTTGACAACTCTTGGGGAATGGGTAGCATTTTGGGATTGAAGGGGTAACATTTTGGGAGAAGTATTCATGCAAAATTTGGGAGCAATCGGTGGGGTTGATTAAAAGTTTTTGTGGAACATACATGCATACTTTTCTTCTTTATATTTATAGATGACTTGTTCTTATTTGAAATGTTCTATTAAAATCATCACTGGACTGAAATAGTAATAATTGATTTGCAGGTTCAGCCACTCCTGATGTGGATACGAGAATACTTGTGGACCTTGGCTCCATATCTCAGGTTGGTTCATACAATACAAATAGCTTTTGCATTGCTCTCTCTATATGGTCCACCGACTTGCTGCTTATTTATTCACTGGAAAGAGTGCTAATTGCTTATGAAGCAGACTTGTGGTATGTCATTCGAAGTATCTTTTTAAATTCTAAATTCATGCTGTTTGAGTTGTTTCAGTTGAAGATTGAGTTACTGGTAGTATCTGTTTGAGTCAAGAAACAGTCAAGAAGACCAGAACTGCAGCAACTGCAGTCATGTGATGTGTAGTATCATGAAGGTCTTGTTCATAAACATGCCTGAGCAGCCAAATGCACCTACTTGGCTGGTATCTGATTCAGTGGCATAGTGAGGCAAAGTGCCACCTGGGGCGAATATACTAAATGCCACCCCTGTCTATTATTTCCATCACTTTATTCTTGTGCATTTGAAGGGAGGGAGATAGGCATAAAATGCCTGTTTTGAGTGTTTTCATTGTACAATATGATTATGCTATTCAGCATTCAATTCATTATACAGTTAGTAACAGCATCAGCATGCACTGTCAAGATTAAAACTGTTTGACTCATTAAAATGCGTTATCATTTATGTAAAAATAAGAAAATAGAATAAGATAATTGTCCCCCTGGAGCAACTACAATTGACGAGGTCTGACCTTAGCCCTAACTCCGAGTCCTAACTCTGAGTCCTATATTATTATTGAAATGCAAATGAGCTACAGAGAGGCACTAAGCGCCTATATTTCCATCACTGACCACTCAGTCGACATGCACGGACCCAGCTGCTAGACCTCTAGTTTTGATTGGCATGCATACCCATTAGATGGGTGTTCCAGTTCGACCAGCTGCTGTGGTTTAGCGTAAAACTGAAAGGTCATGGTGTTATGGTTTTAAATAGTGCCACCTGCTGAGTTCAAAATTCAATCCCAATCAAAGCTGGGCTGTAGGGCTAGTCATTTATAAATCACATTGACTTCCATGTTATCTGTCAACTTTGAAGAGGAACCCTTTTCCTCAACTCCACATTTGTTCATGAGAGGGTGACTATACCAGTTTTCGGTGCATTGTTTTCCTTCCTGATGATATGTCTGTTTGTACTGATATTCTAGCATCGTTTAGGTTAGACTAGAGCAGCGTTTCCCGAACTATGTTCCGCAGAACCCTAGGGTTCCGTGAGGCGAATACAAGGGTTCCACGGAAAACTTTAAGCGTGAACAGATTTTGTGTTTTTCTATAGGCTATCGGTCACTTTATAAAATTTATAAAGTGTCCTATTATATTCTAGCTTGTAGACTGGCGATGTCAATACAGATAATTAGATTAATGTTGTGAGGCATGAAAGCAGGAAAACAGATTGACTACGAATATGACGTTGTTATAAAAGGATGTTTTAAATTTAGAGAAGTTATAAGTTTTTAACAAAGGTGTTTTGTGAAATAATATAATAGCAATAGGCCTATTCTAACTTTGTTATAGTTAAACATCAGCAAACTTTGCCAGGAGACGAAACAATAAACATAGCACACATTAAACATTTTAAAACTTGGTGCATAATTTGCCTATTTTGCATTGTGGTTTACTTCATAAGTTTGTATACGAATAAGCTTCTGTATATAACTTTATGTGACAGAGAGGTAAAATCTTATTTTAGCATAGTAAATTATCCATGTTAATAAATAGCGTCGTAAATTATTTTCCCTTTATGCCCTATGAAATGTGCAGGGAAATGGAGGAAGAAGGAAAGAAAGGGAGAACAAAAGAAATGTTCTCAAAAGTGAGGGCAATAACGAGAAAATTTACACCTAGAATGGGCTCAATGAAGTCAGGAGATGGAAACGTAATTGGTGATGAAGAGGGGATGAAGAAAAGATGGAAGGACTACACGGAGGAGCTGTACAGCGAAGACAAGAGAGTAAAAATAGAGCAAAACGATATAACAGAACACGAAAAGGAACCGGTGGTTATGGAAGCAGAGGTGGAATGGGCAATCAAACAACTGAAGGACAACAAAGCACCAGGTCAGGATGGTATACCCATAGAACTGATAAAAGCGGCGATAACGCAATGAGGAAGACAATACCAAAAATGTGCAATAACATATGGAAAACTGGTGAGTGGGCAGAGGAATGGAAGAGATCAATATTTATCCCTTTATTTAAGAAAGGAGATGCTAGAGAGTGTGAAAATTACAGGACAATAGCATTGATATCACACACAAGTAAAATACTACTCAAAATAATTCATAAAAGAATGGAGAACATGATTGAGAGAGAGCTTCCGGACAATCAGGCAGGATTTAGGAAATCTTGGGGAATGTGAGATCATACTGCCAACATGAGGGGGATAATGGAAAGGCAAAGGGAATATGGACAAAAAGTACACATGTTTCATCGATTATAGCAAAGCATTTGACTGCATTAACCATGAACTGATGTGGACAACTCTATAAGAGATGTCAATACCAAAACACTTGATACAGCTACTAAAGGGATTGTACAAAGACCAGGGGGAAGTAAACAGAATTTGGAGACACAGACAAATTTAGAATCAAGAAAGGGCTGAGGCAAGGGTACATCCTGTCTCCATTTCTTTTCAACCTGTATGCAGAAAGGATATGAGTATGAAGGCAGAAATGGAAGAGGCAACTGAAGGAGTAAAGATAGCAGGAAGGACTTTGAATAATTTAAGATATGTGGATGATACAACACTACTGGCAGGGAAGAAAGCAGATCTGGCAAAACTGATAAGAAGACTGAAGAGAGAAAGTGAGAAGGCAGGCCTATACTTCAACTCAAAGAAGACAAAGATAATGACAACATCTGATTGGGACAGTTTCGTGATAGACGGAGAGGAAATAGAGGTGGTAACATGCTTCACGTTCCTGGGATCATTAATAGAAAAAGAGGGAAAATGTGACTCGGAAATAAAGAGAAGGGTGGAGATAGGGAAAACTGCAATGAACGGACTGGAAAAGATATGGAAAGACAAACATGTGAGCATAGACACAAAAAAAGATTAGTGAGAACAATGATCTTCCCTACAGTACTATATGGTTGTGAGACATGGACAATGACAAAGAACATGGAGAAGATGATCAACGCATGCAAAATGTGGATATGGAGGAAGATGCAGAGAATATAAGGAACAGAGAAGATGACAAACAAAGAGGTGCGCAGGAAGATTGGAGTTGAGAATGATGAGACGTTACAACAAACAGCGTTGAGAAGGAAGCTGGGGTTTTTCGGACATGTTATGCAATCAAATGGAATGGAAAAGGAAATGATGCTGGCATGTGGAGGAGGAAGCAAGAAAAGAGGGCGCCCAAGAAAAAAATGGATGGATGTGATACATGAAAAAACTGAAATGAGCCTGGAAGAATTAAGGGACGCAACTTCGGAAAGAAAAAAATGGAGAGGATTGGTCATGGCGGTCGCTATATTTCCAAGAAATGACAGCACAAGGTGACAAGGTGATATGCCCTGACAAATCAGGTTAAGCCTCGTTAGAGTCAGTAGTACAAGCGGAATTGGTGAAAAAAAAGTCCGTTTAACTGAGCTGAATTGATGAACAAATTTTTGTTTAACTGGGAGCTGCATTGATGGAAAGAATCTTGCTTAAATGGAAGCTGGATTGATGAAAAATCGTGGTTAAATGGAAGACAGATTGACGAAAAGTTGTCCTCCTTATGCAATGATGAAAGATGGAGTGAAGAAAGAAACATGCGTAAATAGAAGCTGGATTGAAATGAGAATTCTACTAAACATGGAACCTTTTTAATTATTTCCGCTTCCATTTCGGTGGAAATCCTTCCATCATTTTCGCTTCCATTTAAGCAGAAATCTCAACATCAATCCACTGCAAGTTCTTGTTAGGCCCTATAGATACAGAAAATTCTTTTCATCGATCTGACTCCTAGTTAAATATAAATCTTTCATCAATACAGCTCCCAGTTAAACATAAGGTCCAAATCTTTTCATCAAAATCCAGCTCCCAGTTAAACATTATTTTTTTGCACAAATCCAGCCTCCAGTTATGCATGATTCTTTGTTAAATACATGTTTCAAACAAAGGCAATAATTTACGACGCTAAAATGCGATACTCCGGTAGCTCGTCAGCGATAATAATTTACAATGCTAAAACAAGATTTCGCCGATAGATAATTCATTAAAAAAATTATGACATTGTCATTGATATTTGTGTTAAAATTAATCTGCCTTGTCTAGGCCTAAACCTACGATTATCTGCATCCTCAAGCGTTGAACCTACAAAAGAATATGATGGTTTTGAACGGGGTTCCGTGAAACATTTTTTAGATCAAAAGGTTTCCGCGGCCAAAAAAGATTGAGAAACGCTGGAATAGAGTGCATTTGATTAGGTTTCATAAATCAGGACTATATTACTTTGTGATTACAATGAAAATTACTGTTGAGAAGAAGTTTCCTTGTCATTTGTCAGAGTGGAGTGTCTCACATGATCAGCAACAACAACTCTTTGATTGCGAACGACAGAGTAAATGAAGTTCCAAGGAAGTTTTTTTCTGTGAACTGTGATGAAAACATAGGTCACCAGACTCACCATGTTTTTACTGATGGAACTTCATCCATGATGCAAGGAACCAATACAAATATAAACATTGCACCTCCCTTGACAGGTAAATAAAGACTTAATCAGTTAAATATGTGAGAAGCTTTGTCAAAAGCAGGTGGATGTTGTAAGACACAATTTTTTGAAAATGGCCAAAAATGACATACAGAATTAGGGACCAACCGGGTAGAAAATTACCACCGTGTTCCGAATCCGAGTATTTGAATGCACTTTTTGCTGGATCTGGGTACAAACGGAATAAAAGTGGGTCTCTACTAGAGCGGCCACTCCAGCAAGTACCATTGCCTCGTCAGTCGTCGTCATGTATAGCTAAGCTTAAAATTAAGAATTTTCTTAAAATGAGATTTAACTAAATAATGTTGTATCTGTAATAAATTAATAATAATGTAAATTAAATTTTAGCCTTTTAATATGGCATACATAAATCTAGAAACTATATGATTAAGTACCAAGTAACATTGATGAAATAATTTATCTAATTATGAATTTTTTAATTATGGTTTCAATTTTTTTAAACTATATTTGCCAAGGCGAATACTTCCGAATAATAAAAAAAAGGGATATTCAACCTAGGCGAATGTTCAAGGCGATTTCAGGTCAGTCCTTATGCAGGGTCAATAATGTGTATTTTAAGTTTAGATCAAATTCAAGTAGCAAAGTTATTACTTTATTCCAAAACTAGTTGGCTGATCAAATTTATGTTTTTATCTGCTGAAATTACAGTATTGTAGAGGATCTGGAATAAGCCTAAATGAAAGCCGACCATTTTTAATGCAAATATGCCGCCTTCTAATGCCATTATAGTGAATGGACGTAACTTGTTGTACATGTATGGAATGCTCAGAGCATCTTATTTTAGATTTACTAATTTCATAACCTTTTTTTGATAAACCAAGCAATCATTGTAGGAATTCCAGAACCCCGATTGAACCATTGACATTAACAATGTCAAACTGTCTGACCTAGCTCCCTGGTAACGGATCGCGTGATCGAAATTTGAAAGTCTTATTGGAGAGTATTTATGGTATGCATGTGCAGTTCAATCAATCAATGTATGAAATTTGTATAGCCGGCTGCTATTACTATATGTGAGACTGAGGTTCCTCAGGCCTTGAAAGGCTATTGGAAGTAAGCAGATGCATATTGATTAGATGGGCTTTCGACCCCGAGGTTATGCCTTTAAGGCTGCACATGTCATTGGCCACATGTTCATTTATTTTGATGAAATTCAATTTTTGTAAAGAGTTTATCTGGAATTAATTTTGAAGGATGACTAACATGCCAATTTCAGAAGAGCATATTGAAATTGAGAAATCAAATTTGCCATCTGTGTGTTCTACGCAGGAGCTGAAGAGTTAGTTGAGGATTACCAAATGTTGTCAATGGCTTTCTATTGAATACAATTACTGTAATTTTCTCGATTTCGGTATTCTTGTGTTGCAAGACTTCAAACTATACGAATTGAATGTTACGAATAGAGGTGAAAAGGTTTTATATTCAATCAATCAATATAAGTGTATATAACAATCAAAGAACAATTTACATGAAAGCTTTCTAATAAAGATCATTTACAATTGCACCGGTGATCCTATTAAGGACAGAAAGGTCCCGCAAGCATGGGCGTCGAGAGAATTTTATACATGCATTATCATTTTCATGACTCTTTCTATTTAAGAACCTCTCAGAGATTCTGAAAAATGGTCTTAAAAGTTGCAATATAAAGTATGTTTAAGATATTTATTAAACCTTTAACAACAAGCTAAAATGTATATTGTTGATGCAGAGTTAAACTATTTGTAGCCAAATGAATGAATGAATGAATGAATTATATGAAAACTTGATATAGCACCTCTTCCAGAAATCTACTCAGAGGCACTCTCTGTGCTAGCCAACATGATGTTAATTGTCATTTCAACTACTGCTAAAGCAATTAGCAAAACAGCACCCTGTAAGCTAAGAGTCACCAATGGCTGACCCATGCACAAGCATGGAACCAGCCAACGAATTCCTCGTCAAAGCACGGATGTTCAGAGTCTCCAAGCCAAGCTGCTCTGAAAGGGTAGAGTGACGACTGCTGATATTGATTCATGAACACAAGGGCAGTGTCGACGAGTAGTCCCTCACTGGTGGAAGATAACGTGAGTCTGGATATTCGTCAAAGTTTCTGGATATTCGTCAAAGTTCAAGGAGGCTGTAGAAGAAGCATTTGTTGTGAGTTGGTCAGTAGATTGAATAGCCACCCGTGACTATCAGTCGTGGTCATCCAATTGCCACATCAGCCACCCTCCACCAAAACGAAATGCTCGGCTACATGGGGTGTACATAGTGCACGATTGCATGCAGTCACATGACCCAGGCAACTTGCAAAAAAATGCGTCTTAAACACACATAATCTTTAGAATATGTTTCAGGCGGAAACCTAGCATTAGAGCAGTTCAACATGTTCGAAATTACTGAGCAAATTCTGCATATACACTGTGTCCGGAAATAAAGGGACCCCCTAATTATAATATAAAAATAAAATAGTAAATATTCGTCAATTTTTAAAATTCAAAAATCCTGTAAGCCCTGACATATTTATCTATCACCGCATGTAATATGATAGTTCCTGTCGTTCAATGGTGACGTCATAACAACGTCATATGCATGAAAATTTATGTATTGAAGATGGCCTAATATTCAGCGACAGAATTTTCAACTCTTTAAAATTGTCATTGTTACGCCTAGTTAAAATTTGATCTTGTCATTGAATAACATTAGACTACAAGGTGTGTTCAAAGTTTCCACCTTTTGCCTCAACACAAGCGTCACATCACGTGCGTCATTGACCAATAGAAGCGTCAATGACCAGCTGATCAAATTCCTCTCAGGCATCAACTATTTTATTTAAATACGTCACTATGACGTACTTTTTTCAATCAGGATGTTGATTAATTCCAAATTTGCAGAGAAATATGTCTGGATTAAAACGGCTTTGGAATGTAAAAAAATGTAAAAAATCGACGAATATTTACTATTTATTTTCTTATTATCATTGGGGGTCCCATTATTTCTGGACACAGTGTAGACCGTGTAGATTAAAACATTCATGAAAATGATGCAGATGGCTAGTGTTATTTTATTAATGTTTTAGTTTTAGTTATGATTGTTAGTCTTCATTATTACTTTCAGTTTTAGTTATGGCTGTTTCTCAGTTTTTTTCGTCGTTTTTATGTCTCAATTTTAGTTGTAATTGGTTTAGTTTTTTATTATAGTTTAGTTTGGTTTTCGGTAGCCAATTTTAGTTTAAGTAAGCTAATTTTAGTTTAGCTGTAGTATGCTTTAGTAATCTGATAGCAATTTAATTCTAATTTAATTCTGATCGAATGTCGATGGTAGACCATAATTATTATATTTTACTATTGAAATTTGTCACATGTGAGGTCAAAGACATGAGAGATGAAAATTTCAACATTTCTTAATTAATTTAGGGAACTTTTCACAGTAAGTACTAAGCATTTTTGCTAAATAACAAATTTAGGAATCGACAAATTCGCGGTAATTGGAAGTAGCAATATGTCATTGTCCTCGTGTGTCTTAACATAAATGAACAGTTACTAGGTGAGGTATGGAATTATGTAATTAAATTATGTAATTAAAATTATGGAATTATGTACAAATCATACAAACAACATTTACAACGATCTTATCAAATATTTATGCTTGAAAATTTTCATAACTTTTGCCTATTGCACCTAAGATAGGAAAATTTTCAAGCATAAATATTTGTTTTATTCTGACTAAACATCGTTTTAGTTTTCGTTGCATCTATTTTCTTTTCAGTTTTAATTTCCACAGATTTCGTTTTAGTTTTTGTTGTCTCCACATTTTTTAGTTTTCATTAATGAAAGTGTTCAAATTTCGTTAATTTTCGTTTTTGTTAACGAAAACAACACTACAGATGGCCGATAATTGACCAAAATGGCTGAGCACGTGCGCAGTAGTTTGTACGTGATGTAGAAATGTACACGTGTGGAGAGTGTCTTGCTGGGCCTCACATCAAAACTTTCAGAGCATTTGTATAGTGTCTATCCAGTGTCATCAAGGTCACAGGTGTTCCCAACCAGCCTTGGTGGAAAAATACTGTTTTCAAGTGTTTGTAGAAAAATCCTGCTGAGACAACACACAGATCCAAGTAGTCAAGCAACCGATAGAGCTCGATCACCAAGAACAATTCTTGATTTAGATATGACCAGACATGCAAAGAGTTGTCACGGGCAGGCCCTTAACCAAAAAGAAAGAGTAGGGTGTTCAAATTATTACTTCAAAGTCCACTCGATGCCGTGAGCATACAAAGTCACAAATGACCGAGGTCGCAACCGTAGGAGTCTGGCGGCAATGCTGATGAATCATCTGGGAAGAAACGTCCGCATACTGCAGAGCAGCGGGCCCAATACGGAACCCTGCCTGGGACTACCCAAAGGGGCACAGCCTCAACATGACCTAGATGAACCAAGGATGACGCTTGAGGTGCGTTCAGTCAGGAACGAGCGGATCCACTCAAGCGGTCGGTCAGCAAGGCCGAAAGAGACTGACAGGCACAGCATTAGGATATCGTGATCCACAGAGTCAAAAGTTCAGCAAGGCTAAGAGAGTGACCTGAGAATGGTCATTAGCATTGTAGGTATGAGAGAGAAGGCGGACCAGAAGAGTCTTAGTAGATTGATCCCTGCGGAAACCCGACTGCGAAGGGAAACATGCCATTAATATTTAAATAACTGATCACCTGTCCAGCAGCAGTTTTCTCTATAACTTTTGAAATAAATGACACATGGGAGATAGGTCTATAGTTTGATAGGTATGAGAGATCCAGACATAGGTCTGAGAGATCCGGGCCTCTCATTTGATGGCCAGAAATACAAACGAGCGTTTCTGCGAAGGAGGCAGTGCACCTTCAGAAAATGAGTGATTACAGAGACATGTGAGGAGTGGAAACTAGCAAGATTTCACAGTTGACATCAAGATGACGGTCCGGAGCTCAGTAGGGGTGACCTCTTTCAGGTCCACCAGAGTACAGTTTGTAGGGGCAAATATGAGGAAGTCTAGGTGTCAGTCGTTACAGACTGGATCTTTGCGCTTCAGTGTTTGGTGAAGGCATTGGCGATGAAAGCGGGTGGTGTCAACATGCTTCTTGTATATATATCTATAGATATCTTTTTTGCCTTGCTTTGCATAACCTGACTCATCAAAATCTGCTGGTTTTATCTGTAATGATTATTTTCTTGTATCCATGCTTTTCTTGGTTTAATTCTAGGTGTTGATTCTTTTTCCAACCTGTCCTCCGATACTAATGTTACTGAATGGCAAAGTGTTGTCACTCCATGTCTTGCATCCAGCATTTGTCTTCTTCTTTCAAACTTGATTGGTTTGGCACCAGAAGATACTCTGAATTGCATCAACAAGCAAGGCATTTTCAAGTCACTGGTCAGGTATGTGCACTAAAACAAATACAGCTATATAAGTCGCTGCTCGGAAACTGATGCCATTATCAGGCTGTTAGTATCGCGATAAAGTATCGCGATACTTTGGTATCGCCGATACTTTTCTCAGTATTGCAGCGAGTATCGCGATAATTTTATTTTGCTGGTATCGCATATGTATCGCGATACTTTTCTTTAGCCAGTCAGCGATACTCGATACCAATACTTTTCTCTCTGAAATTTATATGGTTTCTCAAGAAATATGCGAAGTCAATCGTTGTGCTTTGATAAACTTAGGCCTATATATATAAGCCTCTTTTGGCCGTGTAATCTTGGTGTGAACAGATGGAATTATTTATAAACGGAGAAATGACCGATGTCAGCATTCACTGGTAGAAGTGACTTGCCTAATTAATTTTAGAGTGCTTGCAAATTTAGTTGATCTTGAAAATGAATAGGACTGACGAAACTAAAATTGCCAGAGCTATGTGTACAGACAGCTTGCCTGAGGGCTACTTCAAAGACATTGTGATTGGCCCAAGGACCAATATGCGCAGGACTGGAAGGTCCCTATGTTCCTTCGTGTTAACAGTTTTGGGGCAATATTCAGGAGCCAGAAATGTTAAATCCTTTTAAAATAACAAGCTGACCAATCAACCTTTAGTCATGAAGCCAAATTTACTAATAACTACCGAGTATGTCAGCAAAATGAAAAATGCCGCTGGAGGTTTAAAACATCATATTTTCAAAGGAAATAAAAATTTAGATTGGGGTGACATCTGTGTTTAAGAGTAAAACGTGTACACGAAAATTTGACATGTAGCCATTGCTCTTGCCCCTTGGGGGCAATTCCTGTAATTATCGGTGCACGAATTATAATTCATGCTAAGATCGAATTCAGCTTATTGAAAAGTATTGGTAAAAGTATTGGTATTGGTAGTGCAATACTTTTCAGAAAAAGTATTGGTATTGGTATAGTGATACTTTTTACTAGGAAGTATTGGTATTGCTATTGCAATACTTTTTTCCAGCATTGTTAACAGCCCTGGTCATTATATTGTCTGTTCAATACTTAACTCAGCAATAGAGAATGACACAGGGAGACAATCTCATCCCCCATTTCCGCCCTGCAACACACAAGTCTTCCCCATCCCCACAAGCTTTGTTCCATCCCAGCAGGCTTTTTAAATTTTCTTTCCATTCCCACAGGACCACATCGAACACCTCGTAAACATGTTAACTGATTAAATTTTTTTTAAATTAACAATTTTTTGCTTACTAAATGAAACAATGTCTTCCTAATCTGATATACTTGTATCTGTATATTTCATATAGAAGTCTAGCTCCTGTTCGTCTAGCAATGCTGTTGAAGTTGAAAAAAACAAGTCGTAAAAAATGATTCAACATCTGAATGTGCACTTCTTTTTGGCTTTGTGATTGGCAGAATACTTTCATTCTATGAAAATTGTAAATTAAAATTGACACAGAAAAATATCTACTCAGAGCTGCTCTCTGTGCTGGCCGTAATGATGTTAAGTGTCACAGTTAACAAGAAAAAAATGCATATATTAGCAAAACTACACACAGTTACCTGAAAAAGAGTCACCAGTGGTGGGTTCACACACAAGCATGGAACCAACCAACGAATTCCCGTTGACAGCTGATAGATGGCATGGATGTTCATAGTCTCTGGGCCAAGTTGCATTGATGAATAAAGCGACAACTGTCAATGCCAATCGCAGACGTAGGACGGTGTTGACGAGTAGTCAGTCCCTCACTGGTGGAAGGTGATGCTCGTCTGGACATTTGTCGAGGTACAAGGCTGACGTGGAAAAGTCATTCGTCGTGTCTTAGTCGGTAGATTGAATAGCCATCCTTGACGATTATTCAAACCTCAAGGTCAGTCCGACAGCTGCATCAGCCGCTCTCTAATGATAGGTAAACACTCGGCTCCAGGGAGCATATACGTCCGCACAGCTGAGTGACTGCGTGCATCAGAACATATGGTCTGATCTGCATCACATGGCCTAGGTAACTTGCAAACAAAATGCCTCCTAGACGTACAAATCCTTGCAAAGCCGACGAATAATTTCAGTAAACAAACCTAGCACTAGAAAATTTAGACGTAAATAATCGTAAAAATGACAGCACCAAGATGGCCGGATGACATTCGCAGAAGCCTAAATAGCATTTGAGGTGAAGGCACAAGCATTTGCCACCCAGAAATTTGCTTTTGCACTCTTTGCTTGGCATATATTATGGACAACTATGGTTCAGGGATCATGCTTAAAAACTTTTTTTGACCATATTCACCCTCAACTTCTATATGCTGATTGATTTTGCTAAGTGGCGACCATCATTGATGTGTTGTTCATTATTGCACTAGTTTTCAGGTTCTTGTTCCTATACTGAAGGCATAGGGACTTGACATCTTTAGGATATAGCCAATGTTTCAGTTTTGCCTAAGATTATAGAGAAACTTGTTGCTGCCCAGCTAACACAATATCTCGACAAAAATGGTCTTCCACCAAACTACCAATCTGGCTTCCATATGGGCCACTCCACGGAAACCATGCTCGTTCTTCTCTTATCTGATACTAGATGGGCAATCTGGCGTTGCACGGGTTTTTGGCTGTGGAGAGCAGGAAGATGGTGACCACAGGGTTCACCAACCCCTCTACTAGGTGTCCCAGGTATTCCCTGAGCCAAAGGTGAAGGTTTCGAGTCAATAGCTCTGAAACTGTGCAGATGCATAGCTGGACAGACAGACAGACGAAGCACACACATGATCCTCTCTTTATATATAGAGATTGATCTGTGTGACTTTTAAACTGACATTGATGATCATTAATTGATTTTATAAGCCCTTTATATGATATTTTGATGTAACAATGTTATTAAGAGCTTCGATGATTACACAAGTGTCTACTGCACAGCGCGCAATGTGTAGAAGCTCAAGGTAGTGACCATGCTATAGTCAGGTCGATTATTCATAAGGTGAGTCCACAGCGACAGAGACAGCCTACGGTAGTAAGCCAGCATGGCTTACTATCGTACAGTTGTGGTACATTACTGAAGTTAATTGCTCATGCCATAAAACTAATTAACTGTACAATGAATTGCTTGTATGATGCAGAATATTGGATTCCAGCTTACTTGAAGCATACCAGTCTGGCCTTGCAGAATCTGCAAGAAATCATCTTGGCCATTGGACTTTAGCCTTTCAGCAGCTACTAAATCTACACTGTGACATCATGCATCTTGTTAAGGCCTGTATATCACAGGACTCTGAGTTGTTGCACCAGTTTTTGGAGGATAGATTTGTGCTTCGTCAGCTGGTGATGATGCTTGGAATTGCTTACCCAGGTAAATGTTTTCTGTTCAAATCTATTTCACCACAGTCCGCAGTGGTTTCCTAATATAGCCATTTTTGAGGAAATAGTTGCTCAAGTTTAAGAAGAAATTCCATTATTGTATTGTATTGCATTTTATTTTCGTTTATTTATAGCATTGCTGAAATAGCACAGCAAATTAGATCAATTATTGCATGTCTGTTTAAGTTCCAGGCCACTATAAAGTAAAATCTGATGTGAAATTGATTAGATGCCTCCCTCTGCTGGTATGACCTAGCTTATTACAATAAGCTAGGTCATACCAGCAGAGGGAGGCATCTAATCAATGTTCTTGCATGTCTGTTGCACAAGTATGAATGTTAATAGAATTATTAAACAGCCAAGTATAATTAATATTTTTCTGAGGTACTTAATATGATCCCTCAGGATTTCAATAATTGAGGAGCTCTGTCTGCAGATGGTTTTGTCAATGGAACAGGGGCTAAAAAGTGACTACATTGAAGTGCTCAGTGGATACTGGATAGCCATAAATAATTAGTGCTCAACGATTACATTTTTTAATTTTAACGCGATTAATCGCATCGTAAGAAAATAGCAATGCAGTATTGCCATTGTAGCAAATGTGATTTTTTTGACCGTACAGGAGTATTCACTTAATATTAGTAAAATTTAAGAAGTTCATTTAAACAATAGATTGTCTCTGATGTCACATTGTAAAATTTCTTATTAGCATAAGAGTACATGTAGTAGGGACTGCAAAGTTTTCTCAGAAGTCCAATTTTAATTATGGCAGTTGTTGAAACGAACAAAGTTATTTACATTGGGTGTCGATAACAGTGCTTTGCCAGGCAGGACATTTCCACCTACCCATGGAGTGTGTAGTCTACTAGACTGACAAACCTGTCAGTCTAGTAGACTCCTTTGTAGCCGGGAAGCCAGCTTTGGCGAGGCATGTCAAAGGATATAATTTGGTAAGGCAGGTCAGGTAGCGTAACCCGATCTAAGACCTCCTCCCTTCCTAGAATGGCTTGAATAAGCCACTTTGATCCCAATGACGCCAAAGTAGCCATTTGCAATGGGACAAAAAAAACCTCCCGATTTAGTGATCCTCGATGCCCATCAAACAAGAGAGGTGCAATGCTTTCTGGACAGGTTCCTGTCAATAAGATGTTTATTAAGGCAGTGAGTGCTAGAAGGAGAGCAGTCCAAAGGTCAACCCTAAGGCGCAGTTCAGTGCAGACGACCTCATCATCAAGCCTCAGGCATCTTTGCAATTTGTCAGATCAAGTATATATTTTGTGCTGTCCTGGGGCCACTTGGTAGGCCACTTATCAGGTGCTTGCAACCTTGACATGGTGCCCTGGAAAGCCACCACATTGAATATGCTGGATCATTACTGACAAGCTCTGGAAAAGGAAGCTTATTTCATGGGTGTTAACGGTAGTTGTTGACTGTCAGTGTGCAGTCTCCGACAAGAAGGTGAGGCCTTCACTGTTGAGGGAAACCGAAGGTGTGCTTCCTTGCGACGCCTGTCTCCGCTGCCCTCCGGCCATGGGGGCTGTCTGAGGATATAAAGGTGGCCACCGTGTCCACCACCATCGCGTCCCATATAAGGCCCCCCTCTCCACGGTAATGCGTCTGTCCTTTTTCTTTCCATCTGATCTGGACAGATCGCTGCGATGGATAAGATCATTGATATTACTTTGCCTTGCTTATCGATCAAATCCTGGTGAACATGATAGGCCACAATGTACACCTCTGGAAGAAACGAAGGCGCTGAATGTGCAAATGTGTTTCTTGCAGATGGCCACACTCAATTGTAGGCCGACCGACACCATCACGGTATCGTCCTTCAGTCTGAGGTTGTGAGAAACAAGTGGGAGTGCGCATAGCTAGTCCGACCGTGAGGCTGTTTTTAACAGCAGTCACAGTAGTGTGACTGCTTGTGGTCTGGCTTGTTCGTCGGGGCAGAGGCACCTGTAAGCCGAAGCCAAGTAGACATCACCGAGTAACATGACGAGTTCAAGTCCACCGATGCTGATTCAAAAATGAGGAACTGGATCTGAAGAGTGCCCGGGACCGAAGCCAAACAGACGGGAAGTGCTAGCAAGGACACCCTCCTAGCCCCCCAGTCTCGCCATCCTGATCGGGAGAGTGGCTTGACCCCATTGGTCATCGATCATCGAAATATTGACAATTTGTTTGGTTCTTCCTCACAGCAGCTAGTCAAATTATTATTATTATTATTATTTTTATTATTATTATTAGACTATAGCTGCACGAAAGAACCTCTTATTATTCTTATTACCGAAATTTGATACCGCCCTTCTTCCAACAGCTTTTGCTCAGAAGTGCATACGCACGCCTCGACGGCGCAACTGCAGTTGTACTGCAGAGCAATGGTGCGCGAAGGACTTGCTCAAGGTCCCTACACAGTGACGCCCTGGACGAGGCTTGAACCCACGCGCTCAGCACACACTGAACGTTACGGGCTGACCTGACCCTTCTAACTGATCGGCCACTGTGCCACACCGTGGCCTCTTAAGGCAACTGCATTGAAGCGCTGGATGCAGACTGACAATCGCTGGAATAAGTAGCTTGTCTCTCTAGGGTAACTGGTGACATGTGTCAGGAGGCGACCCAAGTCTTCAATAAAGTTCATTCCGTCATTGTTGACTGGGTCCATGGTCTCACAAGGCCAATGGAACGAAGAGATTGGTACCAGTGAGCTGGCTGTACTTGATGGTCTTCTTGGTGGTTGCCATCTTCGCTGCAGCCCCCACCGAAGATGACATTGCTTGAAGATATGACGAAGCCACGGTGTCAATCACTGTCGCATCCCATATCACATTCCATCCTCTTCGCCATGGAATCAGCGTCAGACCATCAGGGCGTTTTCCGTCCGTTCTGGAGGGTACGGGGGTTCCTTAATGTTTGGGGAACCAGCGCGTGTGAGGCTACGACTGATTATGTTGTTTAATGCTGCGTGCCTGGCGAATCGCCCTGGCCCAAGACCACAAGAAAGCCCGTGTGCTCCTTCCGCATTGACTCGTGATCTGCATGGGCATGCGTGTGGCTCACATATGTGTGTCCCCAGACGGAAACCCACCCTCAATTCTGACGGCTTCGTCGTCTAGCCGAAGTCCACGTGAAGTGACTGGTAGGGCAAAGAGCCAGTCCCCGGCATGCGGTGCTGCGGCTGCCTTGAATTGCGCCTGATGGTATGGGTCGGTTTGGGCAGTGCTCAGCTGCCTTCTGTGTGCTGCATCATTGTCCGGACGCATCCTTTGGCTTTCGGTGCACCACAGATGTTCCATCTTCTCAAGCAGTTCGTCGACGTCTGACCAGGTGCTGCCCAACATGGAGGACTGCAGTACTCGAGTGCTCACAGCGGAAGCCAAAAAGTTGAGAAGCGCCAGCGAGGTCACTTGACGAATTCCTAATCCTCCCATCTTTACTGGTAATGATGCTTGAAGCCATTGGTCGTTCGATAGGGTGATGTTGAGAACTGCCTCTAAACCGCTTCGAAGAAGGTCGTCGAATTTGTGTAGCAAAGAGTGACCCGTGCATGACCTGCATCTTAATGTATATATCAGTTTCTAAAAATAATAATATTATTAGCATTATTATTATTATTTTTTTTTTATTGTGCAGTGTTATTTCAGCAGAGCTCAGAAAGCAATGGCAATGTCCCTGATATTGTTTGTGTGCACAACACACATTTGATTTTATCGTTATTACAAGAGTTTTTAACACACACAAGGTCATATAGAAATATATAGATGTACTTTTCATATTTCAGATGATCCTGATACAAATTCGTGTTGTGTGAGTCTGTGGGAGATGGTCTTTTGTCTGCTGTCCAGCACAATATTAGCTAATGGTCAAGAGGCTTTCATAGCTGTTTGTCCTGTTATTGTCAAGCACTGGAAAATTATTGCTGGTAGGTATTTGATTTACTACTCAGGTCAGCTGTTATATGTTGACCGCTGAGCATGTAATTACCTTGTGTTCACAGATGTATGGTCGATAAATAAATTATTTTATTACCATCCAAAATAAATGCATAAAAAATTGAAGCAGAAATTTCATTGTTATTACACTGGTGACAAAATGAAGTAATAGATCATGCCTTAAACATCCTTTATACAGTTTCAAGTGCTATTCAAGATGATTTGAGCAAGTAAAATCAAGCTTAACAGATTGATATCGGTGTGGAAATTTAACTTTGTTTACTTGGTTGAAGGTCGAGTCGTAAGCATCTTGCAGGAAAAAGGACTTCAAGATTCTGAACTATGGCGTGTATCACTGGACTTTGTTGCGCTTCTGCTGACAGAAGAGGCTAAGCTGAAGGCCAAGGTTCCCAGTCACAGACCTGAGAATATCTACTTCGTGACAGATCGACTTGATGCTCCTCCAAATCCAGGTTTTTTACCAATATTTTTTAATTAGTGGGAGACAGAAGCATTCGAAGAAGATTGGCTGAATTTGAATTTGTTTATGTGCAAAATTTTATTCATTTGATTTTGGCTTTGCCATTGAACACCTTGACCGCTAGGGACATGTATACACGTCCCAAATTTGGTTTGCTGGGATGCTAGGACGCTGGGACGTGTATACACGTCCCTTCAGTAGCTGCCACTCAGAGGTCATTCAGCGTGCCAGTAATATTTCCTATTGCGTATAAATGATAGTGGACATGTGCTGCTACGTACTGAATGCACGTAAGATTATTCTAGACTATTTTTGGCACTGTCTGAGTGACTACAAACAGAATGGATGATGTGTCTTTGGTGTCGTTGGCCATCTTAGGTTTTCGCCTTGCCGCACAATGTAAGAATTATTTCTTACATCTTGTCTTGCGGTAATCAAAATAAATAAAACAAAATAGTATGTGAAAAAGAATGGGTATTTTTCAAGATATTAGGATATTGTCGGGATAGTTGGAAGGATATGCAGAATTCATTTTACATAGCACTTGTAGAAATGGTGATTAGATTGTGTGGCATGCTAACAAGAGCTTGCTAAGGTTGTGACCTAGTCTTTCCTTGAACTGTTTACTGCTCATGAGGAGATTTTTTGCGCTCTTCTCATAAATCGGATGTTATCATATCAGTTGCAACCACAGAGGGACCTTGCAAGAAGGTGTGGTTTATATCAAGCCTCGAAGACGCAACGAAACGTATACTTTCAGCAACACTTGCCCCTAAGAGCTTACTATCTGTCCATTACAATGCTTCAAACAGTTTCAAACTCAGCATCTATTATTATTCTAGGCCCCTACAGTGTGGCATTTATGCAATCGCACAAAAGGAAGTTATTTTTTTATTCTTCAACCAAAACAATGCAGAAAAACATGAAATGCAAAATTTCTAAATTTTAGACTTAGGCCTGTATTTGCCACGCCTGGCTAATAAATGTGTCAGCGGTCAAAGTGTTAAATGGCTGGAAACAATCTTTCCCATAAGACAAGTGCTTTAACATGAGCAGCTTCCTGTAATTTACTGTCAGGTGTCCATGATTTCTGCTACAGTTTGTGATCTTCAGCCTCTGTCAATTTCAAGCAGGAAGTTGACAAGATTGATAGTTTTGATCTTCATACTTGATCAGCCCATGCATGAAAACCAAACAACCTACTTGTTTAAATGTCTTCAATCTTGTTACAATGTCGATCTACCATATATACTCGCCTATAAGTCGAGAAATTTAATGCTATTTCATGACGATGAAATGGCGTCTTCGACTTATATGTGAGAGGCGAAATAGACCACTCGTTAGCGCGTATACCTAGTATGCTATTGCCAGGCTTAGGGGGCTGAGGTTCATGAGCTCATGTTCTATTTGAAACTTTTTCATGGCCAAGTTGCCCGTATTTTTGATTGATTGATTGATTCATTCATTCATTCATTTCGATAATTTATATAGCGCCTCTTCAAGGGAAACTATTCGGAGGTGCTCCCAGCCCAGCCACGGCCAAAAAGAAATGACTTTAGCAGCTTACAAAAGGTAGGTAGATCATTGTAAGGGGGAAGATGGAGGGCAACCGGGAGCCCATTCCAGGTGTATGGACCAACCACTGAGAAAGCTCGACGCAGCATTAGCGACAAGCAGGCCCTGGACACCAGAAGCTCGCCATTAGCAGAAGAGTGCAGAGCTCTACACGAAAGGAGTTGAGACACCGGACGACACAGTTCAGTCAAGTAGGATGGCACACTACCAGAGAGACACCGCCAAACTAGTGTCACAAGGCGGAAAGTAATGCACTGTTGAACCGGTAGCCAGTGGACGCTGAAACCGGTGAAAATTTAGGTATATGTCCAATAAGCCTGGCCGCAGGGCGAAGAGCGCGATCTAAACGCACCACTAAGGCACAGAGCAGAACAGCGCTTCAGTGATCAATTCTGCTGGTTACAAAAGCATGAACGAGGACTACTGAAGCCTCAAAGGTAAGAGAGCGAATAACTGCACGAAGCTGATGCAGCTGATAGCAGCAGTTACGAGTAACCTGGTTTACATGTTGCAAGAGACTAAGCTCCTGATCAAGCAATACACCCAGATCACGCACAACAGATGAATAAGTAATGTGAGGATAGGTCTCAGCCAATATCTGCATATCCAGCTCAGCCAGATTCCAGCGACTGCCAATCCATATAAATTCTGTTTTGGAGGGATTTAAGAGGAGGTGATTCAAGGCCATCCACTCAGAGAGGACATTTATGGCATCACACATCAGCCCAACCGACACCATTGCTGCAGCTGCTTTGCAATGGACATAAGCTTGAATGTCATCTGCATACAATTGATGCAGGAGGCCAGATAGAGTAAGCAGAGGACTGATATCAGAGGTATAGAGAATGTAGAGCAAAGGCCTGCACTGAACCCTGAGGAACTCCAAAAGGGGCGGGGACCCAGCGAGACCAAGAAATACCAGTAACTACACAATTTATTGGTATGTTGCTCAGCTAATGCAGCCACGCGTCATCGATAAACTGTCAGCTAAAAAATAATTACGTCATATGCTGCTGTGTTGGTTGAAGTCAGTTGTGCTCGCTTCTTTTGTAATAATTGAGAAATGTAAAGTATTTAGCAATAGTAATAAAAGATTTTAAATCGACCATCTAAAAATGTCTCTGTCTAAAGTTCTGAAAAATGTTCACATCATTCAATTACAAATGGCTTAATGAAATAGTGGAAACTGATACACCAAGTGCAAGGAAGAGAGATTACCCAAAAATGAAGTTCAAGATTAATCTCATAAAGCTATTGCACAACATAGGCTAGTTTTAATTTTGGTGTTGAACAAATAACTAAGAGTCTCTCCTCAAAATACAAGGATCATCTGGGAAACGATTACATTTGTGTTATTACTCAACAGTACAATGACTATATGTTTGTTGTAGCTGAGAGGAAATTAAAAGTACCCTACATATTGATCTCTAATTAACCAGAAATGGTTGCATTTTCACTTCAGAGAGTGAACAGTTTCAAGATCTTTCAAAGCTGATGGATATTGGAGGAACTTTTTAGCTTCAAATGTCAACAGTTTAATGAATAGGCCTAATCTTAAAACCAAACTACGTACCGGTAACCGTTTAGAAGAATTTCATCTAGAAATGCTCATGCGAATTAAAGTTACATTCTAGACCAGCGTTTCCCAAACTGTGTTCCACGGAACCCTAGGGTTTCGTGAGGTGACGCCAGGGGTTCCACGGAAAATTTTCAGTGTGAACAGAATTTTCCATTGGTGACTTATTGCTTAATGTGGAAGAAAGGTAAACAAAATCATAAAATCTTATTTTAGCGTCGTAAATTACCCATGTTAATAAATAGCGTTGTAAATTATTCTACATGGGAAATCTGACTAAGCCTCGTTAGCGTCGGTAGTAGAAGCGAGATTTGTGAAAAGAAGTCCGTTTAACTGTGAGCTGGGTTGATGAAATAAATCATGCTTAAATGGAAGTTGGATTGACAAAAAGATGTCCTCCTTATGCAATGATGAAAAGATGCAATTGAAGAAAAGAATTACTTGTAAATAGAAGCTGCATGGATAGAAATGATAATAGTACTTGACATGGAACCTTCTCGTTATTCTCGCTTTCATTTTGGTGGAAATCCTTTCAGCATTTTCGCTTCCATTTAAGCAGAAATCTCAACATCAATCCAAGTGAGACGTGGACAATGACAAAGAACATGGAGAAAGAGATTAATGCATGTGAAATGTAGATAGCGAGGAAGATGCAGAGAATATTGTGGACGGAGAAAAAGACGAATGAAAGGGTGCGCATGGAGTTTGGAATTGAGAATGATGAGACGTTACAACAAACAGCGCTGAGAAGGAAGCTGGGTTTCTTCGGACATGTCATGCGAGCAGATGGATTAGAAAAGAAAATGATGTTGGTGTGCGGAGAGGGAAGGAGAAAACAGGGGCGACCAAGGAAAAAATGGATGGACAGATACACAAAAGAACTGGAATGAACCTGGAGGAATTAAAAGATGCGACTTAAAAAGAAAGTATTGGAGACGTTTTTCCGCTGCAATCGCTAAAGTTCAAAGAACTGATAGCACAAGGTGAATCTAGACCTAAACCTGTTGTTATCTGCATACTGAAGCATTGTACGTACAACAGAATATGATGGTTTTGAACGGGGTTCCGCTAGACGGCAGAATGGAACTTATCACCGTAGACTTAGATCTTAATTTAACTATCCATCGCATTCAGCTCGAACCTGCGCACAAAAGTGTGAACCATTTCTGAAATGTTGCACAACACAAAATTTCTTGCGCACATGACCTCCAGAAAATTAGAGGGAACACTGTTGTTGAGTATGCTGAACTGCATGGAAATTCAAATGCCATGCGAGAGTTTGGTGTCAATTTTATTAGATTTTGTATGTTCAGGAAACTTTTCTTATCACTCAAACATTTTTTAGTCATCACTCGTTTTCAGGTTGTGGGTTTGACCTATATGCGAGTCGTCAATTTTGGCAGCTATTTTTGTCAAATAATTACACTTTGACTTATGCTCGAATCAACTTATGTGCGAGTATATAAGGTAAATAAGAACACGAATACCGTTATTTTTATTTACAAACCAACAATCGACCTAACTAAGAGCATAAATAATGCTATTATTATAATAATAATCTACTTCCTATAGAAAACTAAGTCAAAATTAAAAATTTCATAAACGTTGTGCAAACTGCAAATCTAAAAATCCAGAGAATGAGACTGTTTTTAAATATTAAAAACTAGTACTCAGCTTCGGACACCACAAAATCCTACTCATAAAACTCAGTACTCGCACGCGGCGGGTAAGAAATTCAAACTCAGTTCATCCCTACTGATTGATATTGAATTTATTGAATTCCAATTTGCATGCTAAACTTTGTTATGGAGCCCTCTTCCATTTTCTGTTCTATGGTCTGAGTCAAGTCTGCATTACATTAACCCTTTAATGATGAGAAGGATTAATTTCTCTGCATTTTGGTTGACACATTTATGCACTATTATACACATAATGCTATAATATTATAAATAATAATTATCAAGGCAATTCTATTGGTCAGCAGGATCTGAGTGGTTCCTACCTTCCTAGTATATATGGCACCTATGGTGGGCCGTCTTCTAGGAAGTGACTCTTCTAGGATTGGCTTAAGCAATGCTTACCTCTGGCTCACTTGTCTATAAATTGGCTGCACAACTAGTTTTAGTTGGCTCTTGACGGTTCAGCTTTTACGAGGTAAAGTCTGTGTAACGTGAATCTTATTATTATATAGGGAACTTATTATTATGTAGTCTATTTTAAATATTATTATTATCATAATCATTATTATTATTACCATTGAGACTATGTTCTTGAATTATTGTAGCTCCGTGAGGCTCACCTTTATGAGAAGGATTATATGACGAGTATTAGGTCCCTGATGATTAAGGATGTTTAAGTACAGTAGTTACGAACTCATAATTATGAGATTGTTTGAGCAAGTCGTTTATTACTTGTACGTCTTTCTTCGTAATGAATTGTGAACTGATTATTGAAAGAATTATTATGAACATTGTCATGATTGCTAAGTTAACTTATTATTGATTATCTTCACTGGAACGGTTGATTTAGTCTGGTTCTTATATTCGTGAACGAAAGGATAAGAAACTGACGAAAGCTATTTACGAGTCGTTTATCGGGTGTCCGTGTGAGCTAGATTCCTAATTCCCTAATGGAGACTTGTGGTGTTGCTGATTGCTTTGCTGATTGTTCAGTTTGGCAGATGTAGAACTCATCGTTACCTATAGATTAAGGAGATGATTTATGAATCTACGTATAGCAAAAAGGCTGCGGGATCGAGTCATTGAAGTATTAAGATATTGTGATTTAGAGATTCATGTACAGCCAGAGTAGCTGCAGAACTCAGATTGACAAATATAGATTAGGGCAGCTTTTCCGAATCTTTTTTGGCCGCAGAACCTTTTTGATCTTCTAAATTTTTCGTGGAACGCCGTTCAAAACCATCATATTCTGTGTTAGGTACAATGTTTGATGTTAAGTCACCAATGGAAAATTCTGTTCACACTGAAAGTTTTCCGCATGTCGTCACCTCACGGAACCCTAGGGTTCCACGGAACGCAGTTTGGGAAACGCTGGATTAGGGGATCATATATGTATATACAGGTACTTAGCCAGGACACTGAAGAATGACAGTGATGGCAAAGCTAATGATGGGCGTTGCATTATCAGGTGTACAGTCCAGTATCGTAAATGAACTACTCACAAGTAATAATAATGCTCCCATGATAGTTTGCATTTTATTGTTGTTGCAGATGGTGATGATGACATATTTAGTTCTTGCGCTGGTGCTGCAATCTTGTGCCAAACATTGGTGAGGGCTTTTGAAGTGGCTATACTGAAGCCACTTGAGTTCTATGTTTTGAAAACCAAAGCACTGAATGCACTCAAGTCTTTACTGGCCATAAGCTCATCAGCCAAAATAGCTGCTTTAGAAGGTGAGTTGTTGCAGAAAAGGGGTTTGGGTGATAGCACAGATTCACTCAAAAATTTTCCATGTACTTACTAGCTACCTCATTCTACTTAAAATGCTTGACCAACATCCATGTGCTTCAGTAGTTATTGGGTCTTCTGCACTTATGATTGTGTTTTTAGCAAAAAATTTATTTTATACAAGCAGCTTTACCACACACTGGAAAATTTCTAGTTATACTATATTCTGTGTCACTTGTAACTTTTATGTAGAGCAGGTCTCCAACTAATACTGTGATACGATATTTTCATGAATTTTATTGCCTGCACTTAATACATATTGAACGGCTCAATGCCAAGGTTGTATCAATCTGTACTGCTGCTACTGCTTCTACTCCGTAAGAATTTGTCATTACTGATGCTGGTCTCTCCTGTTCTCAGTATGAGCATGGAGCTACAATAATTTATCCTGACAGCTGCTCTGAAGCCATGTGAGCTGAACCCTATGCCCACACACTCATCAATGACCTCCTCCGAGATGAACTTGAGTGATCCCGCATACTATCGCCCTGCTGCTGATCTGACATTCCTGTCTAGAATTCTCGAACATTGTATTGCTAATCAATTAATTGTTTACTTGAATGAATGCATGAATCAATGAAACTTGATATAGCACCTCTTCAGGAAGTCTATTTAGAAGTGCTCTCTGCACTAGCCAGTCTAGCCTACATGATGTTAAATGCCATTTCAACGAATGCTTCGAAGACAAGCTTGACGACTGTTGCGTTGCTTCTCTTATGCAAATGAACTGTTGATTATTAATCTAAGTAAGTATAAAATAAGCTAGTTTAATTTAGTATATTGCACATAGTTAATTTTGAATGGCATATTAATTAATATGATAGTGCTAATGAAAGGACATTAACGCTTGGAAATCAAATTAATCAATCACAGCGCGCCATTAATGTTTGACCTATGTATTGTCATGGTGATGCGAGGGGTCATCAAATGAGAAGACGTTGGAACAAATTACGCATTCATAAATGACTGATTGATGATCAACAGTTGAGCAAAGGGGTTGTAAAGCGATAAGATGTGCTCTGTCGTAAATCGGATGCTGACTCAAGTTTCGATATTAATAAAAAGTCGATAGATCACCACAATTATCATACATTCTTAGTCGAATTGTATAGAGAGTTTCGAGAATTTTCTTGGATTACACGGTGATACAGTTTGATAGTAAAATTGCTGAGAAGTGTAACGCGTTGGTTGAAGCGTTTGAAATGTCATAGATGGACATGGTAGTTTCAAATTAACTCTTGCGATAGTGAAGTTTGAACGAGATTTTATTGTTTATGAACTGGATATTCCACGTTTACTTTTGGATTACGTTGACTGGGTAATGTCGGCTCCAAAGTACTCGTAAGGGGAATTCATGGCATTGGTTTGAAGTTCAAGATTTGAAGCGGATTTATCTCATTCCGTGTTTGCGTGGGTTTATTTATTTTATTTTATTTTTATTACCGAAATTTTGATACCGCCCTTCTTCCAACATCTTTTGCTCGAAGTGCATACACATGCCTCGACGGTGCAATTGCAGTTGTAATGCAGAGCAATGGTGCGCGAAGGACTTGCTCAAGGTCCTTACACAGTGACGCCCCGGACGAGGCTCGAACCTGCACGCTCAGCATACATTGAACGTTACGGGCTGACCGCTCTAACCGATCGTCCACTGTGCCACACCAAAGGTTATATACCTATGATGTCGTCGTTGAAGAATTCAGCGAATTCAACGATCAACCCACGAAGAATTGAAGAGTTATTCGAAGGAAGGAACGTTTAGAATCCATCTAGCGACATCTGCAGGAAGTATCATATGAGCTTAATATATTCAATTGTGCCTTTCTAGGTAAAATAGGAATATATTGGATTTGTTGATGAATTGTTTTGACTTTAATATACTATTTCATCTACAACACGATTAGTATCTTTATGACAGCTCTTTCAGATGATTAGTTATCTTGTACAGCCATGTGAAACTATGCAAGGAAGTGACCTAATTAAAGAACACTATATAATAGCGATCTTCTAACACGTGTGCACTATGAAGATACGGTTCAACTAGCTGCTACAAATTGGTGACTTAAAACCCCCTAGGTTTCTGAAGTAATAAACTGAGCACAGTAATGCATTTTCCACTGTAAGTAAACACTAGAATAATGTTATGTAAGTAAGTATATTCTTATTTATACCAGTTGCATAACAACACTATGGTTTACATGTATACATTTTAATCGCACATGATGAAAGGGGCATGATAAGCTTGAAAACTGGCAGCCAACAACGACACCATCTCTTATTGGCCTATGATGTTATTAGTCACCATGACATATAGTTATCTGCAGTCAAATGCCACCAAAACAGACAGTTGTAGACAGCTGAATGTGCACATTGTTTTGCAAAAAATGTGGTAGTAACAAAGTTGCCTTACAAAGCTTACCACCATTTTTATAAGTATATCTGCCAGGTTTTATTTGGTATTTGTTTTTATGCATCAAAACGGTTCAACTAGCTGCTACAATTTTTTATGTCAGTACAATAATATAATTGTTGTATGATAAGTAACTGTTGTGCTAAAGTTGACATACAAAGACTGCATTAATAGGCTTTAATAACATGGAAAAATTCATATTTGCTGACCAGGACTACATGAAATATTGATAAAATTAATTATTGCTGTTTAAACAGACTATCTGTTGTCATTCTAATTGACAGTTGGACTTCTTGAAAGCATACTAGAGCATATGACGTGTCTTCAGTTGAAGTTTTCCGGAGAAATGATGAATACTGTAAAGGTGTCAAAAAAGAAGGTTAGCACATAATGTTTTTATAAACTTTGTGAATTGCTGAGAAGCTGATTAACTCGATGCCACAATATGACGAATGTGATAGAACACTTGAAACTGGTAATTGAAAAAGATGTTGACGCTATGGTGAATGCAGTTAATCATTGTGCAAGGCATTTCTGTGGTCTACTGCCATACAATACAAAACATGCCCACACATACACACACATACACACACATACCCAATTGTAATAAGGCTGTATTTTGATATTGCTTTTTCTCCAAAGTTCTGCAGGGCACACTGGAGTTTCCAAAGTGTGTGCAGTCCACTTGTTACAACATGAGATCGATCAGTTGATTGAAAGACTCATGTGATATGATCTGGCTTGACAATGCTGGCAACCTCAAAAGATCAAAAAATTGACTTGCATTTTACTTGCACACCAATTTCCAAGTGCTTCCTTTTCTATTTGTAAAAATTGTGTGTGTGTGTGTGACCTCACCTTTTTCTGGGTGAATTGATCTTCTCTGAGCATATGAAGACAGTATGTAGTACACAAAATTTTGCTGGGCAGCAGTACACATGATATTAGACCTAATGAAACACAAGCTCAGGAACAAGTGGGTTTAGGACAGGAAGAGGTATAAGATGATGAGGGGAGACCAGATGGAGAACCTCAGGATCATGCTGGAGTTAGCAAAAGAAAGAAATCAGCGACTGTATCTCTGCTTCATTCACATTACTAAGGCCTTCGAGGTTTTGATTTGGTCCAAGAAGACCAGCAATGGCTTATCATACTGTAAGTGAACTTTCCACCTTAGCTGGTCCAACTGTTAAGAAATCTGTACAGACAGCAACTGGCTATTGTCAGGACAAATGACAATTCTTTGGCATAGTCCAAGGTTAAAATATGATTTTGGCAGAGATGCACCTTCTCTTCCATCATGCCTGTTTAACATTCTAGCAGAGCATGTGATGCATAAAACACTGATTGATGTGTTTTGCCAAGGGTTATAGTCAGTACAGAATAACCATCATCAACCTCAGATACGTTGACAATATCATCCTACTGGCCACAACATCGGATGGAACAACTACAAGAGCTCGTGGGATTTTGGACATTATTTTTGTCAAAAAATAAACTTCAACATATATTTTAATCGACTTACAGTCGAGTATGTACAATATGGTACAGGAAATAATTCCATCATCTCTTCAACCAGTCTGTACTTAATAGCGATATTATGTTCCAAAAAGACACTCCCGATATTAAACTTAGTCCCTGACAATTCAGAATCAAGCATATTGAGAGGCTGATTGAATGTCACCATGATGCATCACAACTCTCGCGGCTTGGCAGACAATCAAGAGACTAATCAATTCCAAGGTGGCTAAGTGGAAGACACTTTCCAGAGTTCATTCCTGGAAATGAGGGCGAGGAATTGCAAGGTCTGTTGCTCACTAAGCGGGGAAGATGGAAAAAAGATTCAATTAGAAACAAGATACTTTTGTAGAGAATGTGATGTTCCACATTGCCTGGCACCATTATTTACAATATATCATACACAGTGAATATGGTAATCTGGCACTATCTGAATTCATCAGGGGCACTAAGGGTTCAGTTTACTAAATATTATAAGCTGGCTTTTATTCATTCTATTTTATCAGATTTTGAGCCCTTTCAATAGTTTTCATCAAGGTGTTATATAGATGTGTAATTACGATTATGATGCTTGTGCTAGTAAGTCCGTTATGACCCGCTAAGCTATAAATGAACTTGGCTAAGTAATGGCTAATTTAGCCATTCACTGTCAGCTGGAAAATTAGTAAAAAAAATGGCAAGTGAGAAAACCATGAGGATTGATGCACGCCATCATACACTTCATCAACGCCGGTCGTCACTCACTTACCTTTTGATTTGCTCACTGATCTTCACATTCATGACTGCCTCTCACAATATCTAATCGTATCTGCATAGGAACAATCCAGCTTTGTGTGATGAATCTCACTTGAACTGATGAGTTTACTTTCTGATAGTATCTTGAAGTTTGAAATTGTAGTTTTCGGGTTGATTTACTTGATTCCGGATGACCAAGATAACAGTACATTAATTAATAACATAGACACTGGTCCTGATCAAAACTATTTTACTAATATCTCTTGGAACAGTCCTTATACTACCCTGCATTGCCTTTCAGAGGAAACTGAGAAAAGTTCTACGGTGGATAATTCCATTGAGCCTAACTTCTCTATTCTCCATATTAACTGTAGAAGTATGTTCCACAAATTAACTGAGATCCAAGACATACTTCACCACTCAGGTGACTCAATATTAGCACTTTTTGAAACATGGTTGGAGCCTAACATGGAAGACACCATCAATATACCAGGTTATGAATTCCTACATAAGTCGAGGACTGAGGGTCGAGGAGGAGGGGTCGGATTGCTTGTAAAGGAAAATATAAATCAATTATATGACCCAAACAGCGAAAAGCTCATGCATAAATCTTATGAGGGTCTCTTCATCAGAATTCTTCTTAATAAAAGTACTTGTTTAGTGGGCGTGGTGTACAGGCCCCCGGGGCAGAACTTAAACGAATTTAATGTGGAGATGGATGACTTACTTACTAGGGTTTCTAACTGAGCTAAAGAGGTTATGGTACTTGGAGATTTTAATATTGACCTTTTGAAAGTTAATGAACATAAGGACACTAATGTTTTTTATAATTGCATGATGTCACACCAGCCTATTCCTGCAATTACGAGGCCAACCAGAGTCACTTCCAATTCAGCGACTTTAATTGATAATATTTTCACCAGTGCCAGCCTGGTCCACACCGATTTCTTCGTCAATCATTGTTTCTGATTTAAGTGATCATCCCAGTTTATGCGTGTTTAGCTTTGGGAACCTGTAAAAAGAAAGTTAGCGCATGCATGAATAATCGTATAGTTAATGATGAAAGTTGGAAATGTTTAAAACTGCTTTATCAAGTACTGATTGGGAACCTGTAGTGAAAATCTGTGCAGGAGATGATGCGCATAATGTAATAAAACAGGACCTAAGCTTACACAACTGTGGATGACCATGGGGTTACTAAAATCTAGCAGGAAAAAAGCTCACTCTATCGTAAATACTTGAAAAACCCGAATATAGAAAATAAACGTAAGTTTACCGTATACCGGAACAAGTTTAAGACTATCAGAATTAGAGCAGAAAAAAGCTATTACGCAGCAGAATTCTGCAAATACAATGACGACTTGAAGAAAACGTGGAAACTCATTGGTGAAATTATGCAGTTGGGGAAGAGGGACACAACCACAGAATTTCTAAAAAATAAACGGAGAGAGTATTAGGGAACCAAAAGCAATGGCTAATAATTTTAATAGATACTTCACGAGCATCGCACATGAGCTTGAGGAGAAGCTACCGGATCCTAAGAAAACCTTTGAAAGTTTTTTACCAGTACCCCAACAGAGCTCTATTGGTCTTTTGCTAACCTCTCGGGAAGAAGTTATGAAAATTAGCCTCTTGATACGATCCACTCATAGTAAGTGGGGGTAGACGATATTGACCCTTGTATAGCTGCGTCATGCATAACTTCCATAGCCTCCCCTTTAGCTGAATTAATAAACTGCTCCTTCGTTAATGGAATAGTTCCACATCCGCTAAAAATAGCCAAAGTTGTACCCATCTACAAAAAAGGAGAAAGACAATATAGCTAACTACCGGCCTATCCCCATCCTACCTTACTTTGCAAAATTTTATGAAAAGCTTATGTATGATCGACTCTCAAATTATATTAAAAAGACAGCTGTTGTATACCAATCCCAACATGGATTCTAATCAGGGCACTCCCCTTATATGGCACTATTAGAAATGCAGGATAAAATATCGAATGCCATTGAAAAGAACCAATACTGTGTGGGAGTTTTTTTTGACCTTGCAAAAGCTTTCGACACGGTAAATCACAGCATCCTACTAAAAAATTGGAAAATTATGGTATAAGGCGGAAACAACTGAAATGGTTTTATAGCTACCTTGATAATCGTACACAGAGAGTAATGTGCAATGGTGCACTATCGAAGGTAAATCTGATTAGATTTGGAGTTCCCAGGGCTCAAATCTTGGACCTTTATTATTCCTTTTGTATATTAATGATCTGGCTACTGTCTCAGCAACATTATTCTTTATTTTATTTGCTTATGATACAAATGTATTTTATTCGCATAGTTCCTGACAAACTATGGTAAGGGTTATTAATGCGGAGTTAGCTGATGTTGCTTTATGGTTTTGTGCTAATAGACTTTCTAATAGACCAGCATTTAACCTGGAAAGATCACAGTAACCACATTTCTTCTAAAATCACAAAGAACGTTGGCATCTTGGCCAGACTTCTCATGTACTCCCTAAGTCAATTAGAATTAAATTGTATTACTCCCTTTTCTACCCATACTTGACCGTTTGCAATATGATATGGGCATCCACATATGAATCTAGGCTTAGAAAACTAGTGTTACTACAAAGGAGAGCGGTAAGAATAATACAAGGTGCTCGTAGATGCACTCATACGGGGGCATACTACAAGGCGTACAAGCTATTGAAAATCAATCAAATTACGGTCCTCCAAATGTCTGAGTTCATATACCGATACGAACACGGCTTACTCCCTGCTATCTTTAGAGGATATTTTTCCATTGGACTTGACACCCACTCATAATACTAGAAATATAACAGCTTATCGCCCATAAATGCTCGAACCAATGCACACAGGTATACTATAAAATTTTCTGGACCCTCATCATGGAATAACATCCCATTGGAAATTCGTCTGTCATATAATATTATAGCTTTCAAAAATAAGTTACGAGCTTTCCTCATCAATTCATTGATGCACTAAATCATTAAATACAGTAAATTCCAATTAATTACCAATCACTACTATACATTAAACTATATGTTGTATATAATGGTGCATATGACTACATTTAGTTAAGCTTTGTTCATTTTTTTCATTTGGTGTTTTGTTGCGTTTTAGGAATAATTTGCAATAAAGATAAATTGCCATTTTTTAGTGTGATATAGTTGCTACAAGGGGGTCCCTATTTAGCAGGATTTGCATCCCTTCTGGGGCTCCGATTGTAGCCAATATATAAATTTGCTTGTGCATATTGTGAGATGTACTCTATTTTTGTTGTTGGTTACAATAAAACACTATTTGATTTGATCTTCTCAGCATTTTAAATCTAAAATATTTGTATCATATATCATCAAATCAAATACATGTGGTGTTTATTTTAAAATTTTCAGGTTAATCCTGTCTTCTCAGAAATGATCATGATGCTGGAACTCCTGAGAAATTTCCTTTTTGACAATGAAGAGATTAAGGTTTGAAACAATTATGTTGCAGCTCAAAGCAAGTTTCCTAATTCAAACACCCAATGTAATTTTATAAACATTAGATTCCTAGATTAATTTTTCAAAAAATATGATGCCAGTTTTTTTGCTTTGAGCTACTTAACATTTCAATGACAAACTGCATGGTTTCCCAGTTGATCTTAGTACACTCTTGTCATTAAGAAACAACACTCATGTCACATTGGTGGGTCAATATCGAGCTCAGCTAGGAATTCAATGTCACTTGCATGTGCCAGAAACATTCAAAGTGTTGACTTTCAAAACAGTAAAATAAGCAACAATGTTTACAAATATTGATAAAACAGTGGAATTTGCCTTGAAGACATTTGTTGGTGTAGTGAAGTATATATCTACTCATATGCAGCAAGCATTTTTAAGAATACCTCAGAGGTAATGCTCCAAATGTATGACATGGTTTTGCTGTAACTTTTTCACAAAATATTCTGTGTGCTTGGAGGATGATATTCAATCTACCGATCAACACACAATAAAGACCTTTTCTCTGTACCCCTTAAAAGTACAAATTCCATGGGAAAGTCGCTGAATAAGTCTGGTACGCAAATTTTGGTACTAGAAAACTCCGACATGTTCGAAGTTGCTGAGCATATTCTGCATTTAGATGAAAATATTACCTGAAATGACAAAGTACCTGATCAATCGACCGACATGGCAGATGATGTGCACAGGAAGAGAATGAAACCTAGAATATAGCACCCCTTCTAGGAAACTACTCAGAGGCAATACTGGCTCAATGCATCCAAAAGGAACAGTTTTAAATTAGGTTGGGAGGGTATCAGATAGCATTCTAAAGTCAAGATGCAGCTCTAGGGAAGACAATTGTGGATTACTGGGCCTATACTGAAAAGGAACTAAGAAAATTCCTTTTTCCTCAGAGCATAGTGGGGACCTATCTAACCGCTCGGCCACCATACCTTGGCATAGTGGCTGAGCGATTAGAGCAGTCAGCCCATAGCGTTCAGTGTGCGCTGAGCGTGCGGGTTCAACCCTCGTCCGGGGCGTCACTGTGTAGGGACCTTGAGTAAGTCCTTCGTACACAGTGCTCTGCATTACAACTGAAGTTGTGTGTGCGCGCTTTCGAGGATAAGGAACATTATAAATACCGAGTTGTATTGTATGGCATCTAAAGAAAGAAATAGGCTGAAATTGAAGAAAGGAAAGAAAAAATTGAAGCTGCTCAGAGAAAAGGGAATCGCTGAAATTGAAGCTAAGGAAAAACTATTGTGCAGCAGGAAAATGCAGAATTTGACGCGAGAAACTTTGGTTAGAAATAGAAGCTGATGGCAGAAAAACAAGTCTAACAGCAGAAGAGGC
Source organism: Bimastos eiseni (assembly GCA_959347315.1). Classification (NCBI taxonomy): domain Eukaryota; kingdom Metazoa; phylum Annelida; class Clitellata; order Crassiclitellata; family Lumbricidae; genus Bimastos; species Bimastos eiseni. The sequence continues at coordinate 19,702,985 of OY365810.1, forward strand.
AAAGCTAGCAGTTGATGAAAGAAATGAAAAAAGCGGAGATGAACATGAGGAAAAAGTGAAACAGCATGAGTTCAGAGTGAAGCAGTCGGGAGTAATGTAAATGAATATTGCGACATTATTGATGGTTTTCGTATGGCTGTGCGTCAGTCGTATAAATTGGCAGGCACATATGCTAGTATGTATATACCATTTGAAATAGCGGCCATGTTTGATTCAACGTTGATTCTGGCATGGAGAAAGGAAATTGGAGTGAGACATTGAAACCCAATAAATTTGGAAGTAAGATGGCTTTTCCTTAAGTTTTGGGTTGCAATAAGCAGAGTATTAAGTGAGAAAAGTTGCTAGCAATCATCAAATATTGACAGATTTCAACTTGAGGGTTTAAAGACGGCAATGCGGGAGACCATGCTCGTGCAATCCTGGGTGATAAATATATGCTGCATAACTTCAGAGATATAGACACCATCAGCCATGATATGAGAACCGAGTTAGGGAACCAGAAAACCAGCTCCATCTCGTTTACTGCCTCCTGTACCTGATTGGACCTGAGTATTCTGGATTTTTTCAATCATTTGCTTTTAAGTCTTCCTATAAGATTATCTCTAAGGACAGGACTGGGATTTCAAGCATCTTTGTAAGAAGAGTCACGTTGTGTGCATTATCCAGATCAGTAATCTGTTGTGTATGTGTACTTGGTTACCTCTGCTTTCCTTCATGATCTGATCCATCAGATGCAGGGACACATTTAGAAGCCATTCTACACCCTGCCACACTCCGGTATCCACCCTTAGCATGTCTCTCTACACTGCCCAGTCAGTCACCTCTCTCAGCCCCACTAGTCAGCCAGCTGATGCATACTTCTTAACCTTGTGTCTACCTGGCACTTCAATATCATTAGCCCCCACTTATTATCAGTTTTCTTTGGCCTTATTGGCTGACCACTCAAGTGACTTTGCTCGTTCCTAGACGAGCGCACCTATTGTGTCATCTTTGGGTCATCCAGGTCCAATTGGGCCCCCACCAGTATTCCCCTAAGCTGTGCTCAAGTGTGCGTGCGCACGGGTCGCAGAACCAGCGCACGCAAGCATTTAGTGTGCGCACAATTTCTTTTCTCGAAGAAGCAAAGATTAAGATGAACTGTACACCAATGCATTGCTGGGCAGAATATAAAATTGCAAATAAATTGAAAACTAATTACAATTACCTAGTATACTACAGGGCTGTATGTAGGCATCATCTGCTCTAAATTCTCAACGATTGACTTAGGTGCACTCTCTGCTGCTTTTCCATTCTTTACTTTCGCTACATCTATGCGCGACTTTGAGGTCATTGTTTTACCAGGAGCTCTCCTTTGCCCAGCATGCTAACTCAGTAACTTGCAGCTGTTGTTACCAGTTGTGTCAACTTTGGGTGGTCTCCCATTCCCTCTCTGCCATTGCTGCAGCTAATTTTGTCCATGCTTTCGTCACAAGTCGCCTCGACTATTGCTATATTCTATGTACTGGCATTATGCGTGGTAGGACTGGGCAGTTGGAGCGATTTCATTGGGCTTGTGCTCGCCTGATAGGGGGCATCTCCAGGACATATCTGCCTATATGTGTGATATTTTACATTGGTTACCCATACCTCCAGCACATTGGATTTTGGATTTCTTCCTTGTGTGGCACTGACTTTGTGTCGCTGCTCCAATTTACCTTCAGGAGCTTTGCTGTCCTGTTTCCGCTAGTTCAAGTTCTGGCAGGATGCTGCGCTTCTCCTCACACGGTCTACTTCTTGTTACTTTCTCTTGGACATCTATGTCCAAGAGACATGATGCAGTATCATGCTTTTTCGGTTGTGGACCCGACTGCTTGTTATGGCTTCCCATTGGATCTTTGGCTCTGGTCTGGGAACTCTACCCAATTTCTATTCTACTTTGAAATCTGTCTTCTTTGGTCGAGGTTTGACTGGGAGTGCCTCTGAGTAGATCTCTTAAAGAGGCGCTATATTGATGCTTGATTTGACGCTTGATTGATGGATTGATTAAAATGTCTTTCTCTATAGTTCTGTGAGGAACCAACTTCTTCACATTCCCTATTTAAACCAGCATCTAAAATATTTTGTATGGTATATTATTATTATTATATTATTGTGCCTATCTACCCTCCCCTTCAGTTGTAGTTGAACGTTGCAGTGATGATTTTCACTTGAACCCAGCTTGCATATATGGCATCTTTGCTTCTTCTTTGAAGTTATTTGTTTGTTGATCCAATAACGAAATTTTTTTCAAAGCTGAAATATCGAGTAAATACTTTTGAGTTTGACTAACGTAACAAGTCTGCTCTATCACTTAAAAACTTTGAAATTCTAGGGCTTGATGCTCAAAACTTTCATTGGGCTTCAGATGATCCAATATTACCGCAACAGATTAGTTTGACGTGTAAGTTCGAAGTCCACATCTCTGATCATATGAGTTAAAAGTTAACATCTCTGATAATGTGTAAATTGATTTAACAGTTTGACTGCTGTCCCTTTATTCAATTGTCTTATTGAATAATTCCTTTAATTGATCAGATCAAGAGCAAGCTGCTCACATTTTCAGCTCTTGTCTTCAACTGACTGTAACCTTCTTTTATCATGCAGCCCAATAACATCATCCTAGGTCTGCCTCTTGTCTTTTTTCCTCCATTCTTCCGTCTATTATAGTTTTAGGAGGGCGTCTCTCCTCATTATGTGACCTCTGTTGGCTCTTCTAATTATTCTGATCTGGGATCTTTGTTCGATCTTCATTTGTAACACTTTCCATCCAGCTGACTGTCTCCATCTTTCGCCATATCCACATCTTGAAGGCCTCCAATCTTTTGATGTATTCCTTCCTCTTTGTCCATGTTTCCAATCCGTATTGCACCACACTCTGTGACTCATTGAATCATTCATTGACTTTATTAAACATTTCTTCTGATTCTTATTTAGTTTCCTCTCATTAATCCTTTCCTTTATAGAAGACATCTTTTCCCAGTGCTATTCTGCTCTCTATTTCTACATAACACTCTGTCTGCATCATTTGTCATCATATTTTCTAGGTAACGGAATTTTAAAACTTTTGCCAGTTCCTTTCTATCTATTGCCTCTTGTATGAATTCCTCAATGTAGATGTTAAGGAGTATTAGTGAGAGTGGCTCCCTTGCATTACTCCTGTACCTACTCCTTGTTCCAAAAATTCTCCTTCTATTCTAATTCTTACTTTCTGTCCCAAGTATAGATTTCCTATGAGGTAGGCAGTGAGAGACAGAGGACAGTGGAGAAGATTTACCATGATGGTCGCTAGAGTTCCACGAACTTCCTTTTGTCTTTCCAGTCCACATCTATTTTTCTCAGCACTTGCATCAAGTTCTTCTATTGAAAGCCTTTTTTAATCCACAAAGCACACATAGATGTCCTGCCCGTGCTATTGACTTCTTTCTGCCAACACCAGCAATGCTCCAATTGTACTTTTGCACCTTCTGAAACCATATTGGTCCTTTCTTATACAGTACAGTTATTTCGACAGTGGAAAGGAATGGCTGCTGTGATGTGGAAGTCAAAAGAAGGATGACACTGAGCAAACTAGCAATGTGTGACCTGGATAAAATATGGAAAGATAAACATGTAAAAATGTTTTTCATCAGCAACAAAGGCAAGACTGGTAAAAACACTGATATATGCTATGGCATTATACGGCTGCGAGACATGGATGAAGACAAAGATGATGCAGAGGAAGATTGATGCCTGTGAAATGTGAATATGGAGAAAGATACTGGGGGACAACGTGGAGTGGACAGACAGAAGAACAAATGACTCGGTGCTTCAAGAGATTACGCAACTGCGCGGAAGCTTAACTTTGCAACAGAGGGCGACAAGACAGAAGTTGGTGTACTTCGGTCTTGTGATGTGAACCAATGGGATGGAGAAGGAGATGATGTTGGGCTGTGGCGAGGGCATGAGGAGAATGAATGAGATGGATGGATGAAATACAAGAGAGGACAGTGTTGAGTCTGGAGAAGTTGAGGTAGGCAGTGAGAGACAGAGGACAGTGGAGAAGGTTTACCATGATGGTCGCTAGAGTTCCACAAACTGACGGAACAAGGTGACAAAGTGACAGTCATTTGTTTCCGTTCTGGACTGCATTCACTTTGTAGGGACTCTTAGTATCTATCACTTTGGATGCATTTGTGAGTAGGCTAATAGTTACAGTTCTGTGGTCTCCACTCATCGTTGCATTTGGTTTCTTCTTTCAACGGAACCATAATGGTGCGTATAAAATCCTCTGGCCCTACTCCTGTGTTGCATATGTCTTTGCCTTCTGAAACTATATTGGTCCTTTACTATATGATACAGTCATTTGTTTCCGATCAGGATTACATTCTCTTCGCAAGCACTCTTAGTACGATTTTGGATGCATGCGTGAGTAGGAGAAGTGTGGTCGTCGTACATCATTGCACTTGGTTTCCTCTATTTATAACGGAATCATCGTGGTCTGTAAGAAATCCTCTGACGTGTTGCATATGTCTTTGCATGGCTGTACTAGTTCTTCCATTGAATTTTCTCTTAACCCCTTTAGCGGCAAGTAAATTTTTTTAAACCTACCCTTATATGGCAAGCAAATTTTATATATGCATATATATATATATATATGTATATATGTGTATATATATATATGTATGCATACGTTTGTACATGTATTTATGTATGTATATATGTATTCATGTATGTATATATGTATGTATGTATAATTTGTATATATGTATGTATGATAAATCACATTTCAACAAATAACTGACTACGTATAAATAAAATATAAAATTTATTCTATTATAAAAATTTTATTACATACTTTTGCGATATATTTCAAGCATCGAAAGTGAATTCCTTTATTATCGCTTTTGCTTAGAAAACTGCCAAAAGAAACTAAATATTAGCGTCAATGCCATCGTAAATTAATGCACTAGTTGATATATTTATTTAGCATGTTATAAGTAATGCACTTCGTGATGTTTATTTTAGCGTCTCATAGTAAACATTTTTTGCAAATTTGCTGCTAGGTCTGCTACATCATTTGAATCAAGATTCGAGTATGTACAACGGCCATAAATTTAGCGACAGGACTTTCAACTTTTTAAATATGTCGTCGATAAACAGCCATAAATTTAGTTAACATTTATTCTTGTATTTGAATTATATTAGACTACAACGTGTGTTCAAACTGCCCGCCTTTGGGCTTGACACAAGCTTCAAGACGTGTGTTTCATTGACCAATAGAAGCATAAATGATCAGCTGATCAAATTTCTCCCAGGCATTAAGTTTATCATTTAAGAACGTCACTACAGAGGCGTAGCTGGGTTATTTTGCACCCTGGGACAAACTGAAGAACTGGCACCCCTGTTCTAAAAATGCACTGCAGGACAATTCCGGTTAATTAATATAGGCTTATTATAATTATATACAAATTAAAAGTACAATTTGAGCATACTGCAGATGGTGTCAATAGTTAATATATTCATATTTACAATTCTTAATTTGTCATGAGTATTATATCGCCCCTTATGGGCCCTTAGTGAACACGGATCAGTGGGGTCTGGGGGCGCCAAAATCATGTCTGACAACCTGTTTGTAACGAGGATATTTTGTGGGAGCCAAAATTAAACCTTACTAACTTTTTTCGTACAAATTTGTATCTATCAAAATAAAAAAGTAATAATTTTAATTCTCATTTTGGCGCCCCCTCATAGTGGCTCCTGGGGCCACATGTCCCCTTTGCCCTCCTTAGTGGGGGCTTATCCTCTGCATCACTATGACATAGTTTTTTTTAACCAGGACGTTCACGAATTAAAAATTTGTGGATAAATAAGTCCGGATTAAAACGGATTTTGAATTTTAAAAATCGATGATTATTTCCTATTTATTTTCATATTATCATTAGGGATCCATTTATTTCCGGTCACAGTGTATACATGCATATATATGTACGTGTATATGTATATATATATGTGTATATATATGTATGTATATATAGATGTGTATATATTTGTAGATATTGTATCACGGCACTTATGCTGTTATGGCTGCCAAAATTTACATTTCTCAGTTAATTCTACATAATAAGTTGATTCGAATATTTCTACAATTATTCTACTAGTTGTTTCGCTAGCTGCGGTTTTCAGGTTATCGAAACTTATGATTATTTATAAAACTAAAGTCTAATCAGAATTTTATTATGCATTTTGTAAACAAACTGATGCGTTTTTTGCGACCCAAAGACATTTGTAATGACTAAGGGGATTCCCAGTGTCTGAATGTAAAGGAACTACTTTTACTCATGTATTTACAGTTGTACGTACATTCACCTCTTGTTTATGAATTCCCATCAGCTTACAAATGTCTTGAGCCACTTCCAACAATGTCATACAATAGTCTTCATAAGCTTTGTAATTAGAGCCAGAGAGACTAGTGAGGCGAGAGCTAAAGAAAATTACTTTTGTTCACCGTTCTCAAGTTATCGGGACTTTTAAAATTAAAGCAAACGACCATTTTCAATCGCGCAGCTTATGACGTCATCGGGGTTCCCCTCTGTGATTGGCTATAGGCGAATAGATTTATACGTGTTGAGGGGATCCTCGGGAACACCCAGTAATGAACAATTAGAAAGAATTGCTTCGTGTGGACTCCTGCGATATCAGGGATCACGACATCTACGCACACAGACTGCCTACGTCGACTGCTTGGACTTGAACAGTAGGAGTGAGGCTAAAGCTGAGGATGATGAGGTCAAACAACTAATGTCGGTGAGGATCAGCGGCTGACTGAAGAGGGCTTTCCTGGTTCGTCAATTGATTAGGGCGCCACATGTCCTGGTCTATCCAGAGGTTTACAACTCAACTGGACAGAAACGACAAAACAAGATGTACCGCCAACAGTTCCTTCAATTTATTTAATAAACCCTACAAGCCTGGCTAAACCTCATGCAATCGAACACTTCCGCGCAGATTTAATATCTTTTAATCTGGACGTGGCTATCGTGGTAGAGAGTTGGTTCAAGGACAAACACACGGACTCCTCAATGGAAGTTGAAGGCTACACTCTTTTCCGTCGAGATCGAAGGGATCGAAGAGGTGTGGTGGCGATATACTGCAGCAATCAATTGCACTCTTCAGTTTTCCAACTGATGACTGCATACACACAAAAAATGGAAATCCTGTGGCTCAAAGTTACGAAGGATGAGCAAAACTTCTACATTGGCGCTGTTTACCATCCACCCAGGCCTATGTATAACACAGACCATTTCATCGCTTGCATCGATTCCACACTGCTAATATTTCTGCCAAAAGTAGAGATTAGTAAATGAAATTTGATAGGCACAAAACGATTTCATACCTGCATATAATGGCCAAATTTGAATGAAATATTTTTAAAGAACAAATGCTGTCACTTTTGAGGAGTCCAACTGGGGGTTTTTGATGTTAAGAAAACATTCAATGCAAGAAAAAACGACAAAAACAATTTTATAAAGTCACTTCTCATGCTATTGCTGTAAAGCAAACTTCAGAATTATCATTATTGAGAAGAGAAACGGAGAACAAGCGCATATGGACATCACTTTGACGTCACTTTGCGAGCAGTCGGTCAAATTGGTAAATAAACATTGCTTTCCGTTGTGTTGCTGGGCAGATTGTCGTCACTGCAATTTGAATGCTCCTCAACACTGCTATGCCGGCGAGACGAAGCGTGTGTTCCTCGTGGATGAGAAGAACTTATAACTCAATCCACCAATTAGCACCTAAAACAATCGTGTGTGGTCCAGCATCAAGAAATCCGATGTCAAACCTGGTCGACCGATTGTTGAACGCAAGAAGTTTGCTCCACATATTATGGTATTGGCTGGTTTTTGTTTTGGTGTCAAAAGTCAACTTTATTTTGTTGATGAGAAAGCCGAAGTGGATGCTGTATATTACGTTGGTAGCTGCTTCCACAATCAATATCTGATTGCAAGCATCTGCTGCCAGCTGGATTCATCTTTCAGCAAGACGAGGCACCAGCTCATACTGCTCACCTCACGCAAGATTGGCTGAAGGTCAATTGCCCTGGTTTCATTGAGAAAGACCAATCTCACCGGTCTTGAACCCTTTGGATTATCACGTGTGGGGAGCTATGCTCCAGAAATACCACAATGTGCGACCAAACCCAAAAATGATGAGAGAATTGAAGCAATTTGGTAAAATCGTTTTGTTACTTTTTCCTGCGTTTAATGGTTTTTGACCGTCAAAAAACCGTGGTTCCCTCTTCCCCTTGTCAGTATTTAACTTTTTAGCTTAAAGGGCCTATGCTCTTAAAAAAATAACAATGTCTGAAAAAATTAAATGTAATTAGCTAAACAACACTATTTGACACTAATTTAACACTACATTGCACAGAAAACAAAACAGTCTCATTCAACACATGTGGGCCTATCAAACTTATTAGAAGAAATGTTATGCCTGCCATCTTTTTGGGATAATATTATACTACAATAGAATGTGGATATAATTGCACCAAAGCTGTTAGGTCTATTGAACTTGGCTGCAACTGCACAAAAAACTTAACAGTCGCATTTAACTTGTGTATCGAACTTAAGTTCAATAAAAAACTTGCACACAATCCGCAACAATCTTACAGTCATACACTAGACTAGATAAACCATGATCAACAGTTCTTTTTTTATTTCCGAACTTTGATACCGCCCTTCTTCCAACCTTCTTTGCTCAGAAGTGCATACACACACCTTGACGGCGCAATTGCAGTTGTACTGCAGAGCAATTGTGCGTGAAGGAGTTGCTCAAGGTCCCTACATAGTGACTCCCCGGACGAGGGTCAAACCCGCTCGCTCAGCACACGCTGAACGTTACGGGCTGATCGCTCTAACCAATCGGCCACTGTGCCACACCGATCGGCCACTGTCCGTATTGAGGTTGTAAACCAGCTGCTTGGTTGTAGAACCCCTACTACATTGACAGTTGACAACTGTTTGTAGGTTAAAACATAATAGTAGACCATTCAAACTGGTGTTTAGGCTTTGATAACATGCAGCCATCCAACTAATCTTGTGTGTGTGCACCACAACATGAGTGAGTGAAATGTTCAATCTTGTTTCTGCACATGAGAGGCTTTCTGTTGTAGCTTTATGCTTGTAAGAGTGGACTGTCTAGTCTGCTTCATTCCATTTGGACGTGGTGTCAACTGGATCCTTCACTCATGTCCTCTGTACTGGCACTTCTTTGCAGTTATACTGCTAACTGCTCAGCAGGTTTGAGGATGTCATCACTCATCATGCCATATTAATTTTCTGATATTCGTGTTTTTCTAATAACTTTTATGTGATTAATTTGTTAACAGTTTTCCCAAACTGCTGATCACTGTTGGCTTGGGGAACACCTGGGACACCCAGTAGAGGGGTTGGTGAACGTTGCCCCGCCGTCTTCCTGCTCTCCAGGGCCAAAAACCTGTCTCAACCCGTGCAATGCTGGGTTCCCCAACTAGTTTATAATTTTAAACAATTGTTTCATACAAAAAGGTGCTTAGTCTATGCAAATGTGTTGCCAATGAAATTGAGGTAGAGGGTTTTAGCTGACACTTCATCATTGGTGTGCAATAAACCCAAAATGAGAATGAACCTTTTAACATCATCTTTTACTGTTAATATCATCATTTCACCGTGCAATTCAGAGAATATTGATTCATGATATATCCAGTACAAAACTCTAGAGGTTGCCAGTCCAATCTCCAAAAGATCCAGTTATGTTGTACAAATTTTAAGACTTGCTTGAAACTCTTGTTGATGTTTTTCTCAGATGTGCTTGGGATACTATGCAATCGAACATGCAATCGAACATTTCTATTGCACCCCTTCAAAATATCACAGGCGCTCTCTGCGCTGGCCTCTGTGATGTTAAATGTCATTTATAACGAATATGTTACAACAGTTAGCAAAATAGTGCACAGTAAGCTGAAAGAGTCACCAGTGGTGGGCCAACACAAAGCGGGGAACCATCCAACCATTCATCCAATTGACAGCTGACAGATGGCCAGGACGTTCAGAGTTTCTGGGCCAAGTTGCATCGACAGGGTAGAATGACGACTGGTGACAGTGTTTGCAGACAGGGTGACGATTTCGACAAGTATTGCCTCACCGGTGGAAGATGATGCACGTCTGAATATTCGTCAAGGCACAGGGAAGACATAGAAAGGTCTTTGACGTGTGTTGGTTGGTAGATTGAATAACCACCAGTGACTATCAGTCGAGGTCACTCCAATGGCCGCATAAGCCTGCCTTCAGCAAAATGTAACACTGGAGGCATACACCGCCTGCTTGGCTGAGACTTGATGTGTCTGATGCAGTCACTGACCTAGTCAACTTGTGAACAGAAGGCCTCCTAAACGTACAAAATCATTGGCAAAGCCAAAAAAAGTCTCGTATACAAACTTAGCACTAGAAAACTCCAACATGCTCGAAGTTACTGAGCAAATTCTGCATTATAGTGATCGACATAACTAGTTATTCTTCAATGATTTAAAAAAATTTTAATTTATAAATAACTTCCACAAATATAGCAGGTCATTGTGACACCTTTAAATTACAACTTTAGTGTTTGGAAGGAAATTGGTTATCTGGTTTTTGACGCTGATATTAACCCCAATGGTGCATGGGTCTTGAGGCTGATGTTGAGACCATAATCAGACACTTCGAACACACTCTGCAATCTAATACTATTGAAACAGGAAATTAAATTGGACTAAATTTTCTACTTGATAAATAACATTTCAAGCAAATTTTGAATTTTTAAAAGTATTTGTTGGCGCTGTCCTTAACACTTGATATTTTTGCAAATGTCACGTCATTATTGAATCACAAGGACTTTTATATATTTTGCAGTATTAACTAATTATGTCAGGATTAGAATGTTTTTTTTAACCGATTAATATTTACTAGTTATTTTCTTATCATCCTAAAGGTTCCTTCTTTCTGGACACTGTGTATAAATTTTTTCTTCTGTAGTTATCAACTTTTAGTAAAACTCGACCATGGCATCTGGGATGTATAGGCTGTTTGCCTGTGGGTTCATTGGGGTGAGCAACTTGTGGAGGACATGTCCCCCTGTCATGCAAGAACTGACAAAAACAGGCTGATATCAGCTAGGCACAGGGTTGTTAACAATACTGGAGAAAATTATTGCAATAGCAATACCAATACTTCCTAATAAAAGTATCGTGGTACCAATATCTTTTCTGAAAGTATTGCAATGCCAATACTTTTACCAATACTGAATACTGCTGAATTTCAATCTGAGCATGAATTATAATTCATGCACCGGTACAGTCTGATAGTTTTAGGGAATTTCCCACGAATCGCTTCAGCCAATCTTAATGTCTTTGAAGTAGCATTCAGGCAAGCTGTTCGAACACAAGTCTCTGATATATTGAATTGGCAATATTCGTTTCCTCTGTCCTATTCATTTTCAATATCAACTAACTTTGCATACACTCAAATTTTAATTAGACACGCCACTTTGACCCGTGATCGCAAAAGGACATAGGTCTTCTTCGATCATATCCCTATTAAGAAATTATTCCATCTGTTCGCGCCAAAGTTCATTATGGCCGAAAGAGAAGCCTTTCGAAGCATAATGATTGACTTGTCGTATTTCTTGATTGCGACTTATTCAAGCGAAATAGAAACCATATAAATTACAGATGGAAAAGTATTGGTATTGAGTATTGCTGACAAGCTAAAGAAAAGTATCACAATACACATGCGATACCAGCAAAATAAAACTATCGCGATACTGACTGCAATACTGACAAAATCACTATCTCCAAGTATTGCGATACTTCATCGCGATATTAACAGCCCTGGCTAGGCAGCTGTGAGGTTCTCTCATAGGCAGTGAGTACACGGTTGGTGTACAATGTCATAAGCTTCCTGGCCTACAACATGCCTGATTGATCTGCATGTAAAAACTGAGGGTGTCAGACAAGGAACCTGCATGCTATTGACTGTAGTCATGCCTGGCATCACTATTAGATCGACCCTCCATGCCTAGTATGACCCCGATCCCTCTGACGATCATCGCAAATGTTTTATTTCTGTTTATTTTTAAGTTGCACCATATCCGCCCAGTGCAAACATGTTCCAATTCACCTGATTAACTATTATTATTTTTGTTTTGACGTTTTATGACTAAGACATTGAAACTTTGTACATTGGGGCAGTTATTGTTGTTTCAGCATGCAGTTCTCTTGCATTCACATCTGCATCTGCTGTACACATAACAAATCTACCTAGATGCCCAGCAAAACCAATGCACAGTGACAACAGTCTGGTGCATTGCCTTGTGAAGCTTCTGCAGAAGGAAATGCATGGAGGAAACAAGATAATCCTGAAACAAGGCTTCACTCTCGCTTCAAATCTGGTCCTGAGTTTAGGGTGCCAAGGAATTCTGTGGAAGGTCAGTTTCTGTAAATAATATCACTAGCCCTTTGCATGCCAGATTGTTGTAGCATTTATTCTGCCCATTGCCAGATTATTTTATGAATTCTAGTCCATTTCAAACCTCAATGGTAAAAATATTATATCTCATCAACTGCTGAAGAGAGAGCTAAAGTGTAAACATGAAGTTTTTTTAGAATTTAATTCTGCATATATTGATGGCATATATTTGCTGTACACGACTTGTTCTATTTCGGTGTGGTGGTCTGAAAATTCACCATATATAAATACATTAAAAATACCATTATAGTGTATATTAGAAAATAGTTATTTGTGTTCTACTCATTATTTTAAAAGATATCGTAGTGAAATTCACCGACCACCAGCCTCCTTAGCAACCTGTCTCCTTAGCAATCACCACACTTCACAACTCTCTTAAAGGCAAACCAGTCTCTGTAGCAACCGACCTTCTTGCAACAAGCCTAATTTAGCAACCAGACTCCAAGTCGCTCACAGTCCTCTAGCAATCATTCTCTTTAGCAACCGTACACCCCAACAATCAGACTCCATAGCAACCGCACATAAACAACCATAGTTTTGAGTAAAGAACCTCCTGAGCGACCACATTTATCAGCAGCAAGACCTAAAATCAACTTTTGGTGCATCAGCAACCTGCCTCAATAAAAACCTACACCCATAGCAACCGCACACCTTAACAATCAGACTCCCTAGCAACCGCATATATTAGCAAACATACTCTTCAGTAAAGAACCTCCTTATCAACAACATTTATCAGCAGCAAGACCTAAGATCGACCTCAGCCTCTTCAGCAACCTACTTCAATAAATAAACTACAACCATAGCAACCACACACCTTAACAATCACACTCCCTAGTAACCTCATATATTAGCGACCATACTCTTCAGTAAGGAACCTCCTTAACAACCGAAATTATCTTCGGCCAGACATAAGATTGGCCTTGGTTTCTTCATAAACCTGAAAACCTACATCCTTAGCAACTGCAAATTTTTGCATTCAAATTCTTTAGCAACAACTGTCAGCAACCAATATCAAACAACAAGCTGCAATGTCAGCCTCTGCCATTTTAGCAACCATAGTGTTTACAAATGGCACGCCATAGCAACAAATCTCCACAGCTACCAAAAATGTAAGCAATCAATGTTCTTAACAACCATTTTTCTTAGGAGATTGCTTCAAGTTGAACCCCAGGAACACCAGCTGGATATGTCTTGCTGCTGGTAACTGGCTTTCTTAGCAGCCAGTCTATAAATCAACTAAGCTCATTAGCAACCAGCTTCATGGTCAGCGAAACAAATGCGGTTACTAAAGAATGCTTTTGATATGGAAGGTGGTTGCCATGGAAGTCGGTTGCTAAGGAAGCCGGATGCTATGGAAATCATCTGCTATGGAAATCAGTTGATCAGGAAAGCAGTTGCTATGAGAGTTGGTTGCTAGGGAAGGCGGCTGCTAAGGAAATTGTTAGGATAGTTGTTGCTATGGAAGTTGGTTGCGAGGAAAGTTGGTTGATATATGTGACGGTTGCTAAGGAAATCGGTTGCTATGAAAGGCGGTCACTATGGAAGTAGGTAGGTAAGGAAGGCAGTTGCAATGGAAGTTGGTTGCTAGGCAATGCGGTTGAAGTAAGTGACGGTTGCTGAGGAAATCGGTTGCTAGAGATTATTGTTAATATAGATGACGGTTGCTAAGGAAGTCGGTAGCAATAGATAACATTTGATATGAAAAACGGCTGGAAAAGTGGTTGCTACGAAGAAAATTCGCCAAGAAGATAGGTTGCTAAGGATATTGGTTGCTAAGGGAAATGGTTATTGGTTCTGTGCTAATGCACCATAGCTAGTGTTCACTTGCTAAGGATACTGGTTGCTACATAGACTGGTTGCTAAGTAGATTGGTTGCTAAAGTGAATGGCTGCTAAGGGGAATGGTTGCTGAAGGTTCTTCCATTTGGTATGGATGTTATAAATTCAGAAACATTTTTCCATCTAATTCTTATATAAAAGTGTACTTTACTTTTACTCCTCTCCTCCGCTGGGTACTTACTTTGTCTCCTCACCTCCAACATGCTGCAACTCCTTAACATAAGTTATTGGGGATACAGGTTACATAATGTTGCAATTCTGCACCTCTGGCATGGAGAGCAATGCTTTTAAATGTTGCAATTCTGCACCTCTGGCATGGAAAAGGTTAACCCTAAATATGTCTGAAACTATAGCCTGCTCACTTGTCTCCTCTCGCCTCGATTATGCTAATTCACTTTTTGTCGGCCTCTCAGACCTTGAACTCAAAAGACTTCAACGTATCCAAAATACGTTAGCTCAAGTAGTGCTACGTGTCCCACTACGAACATGCTCCTCTGCCCTACTCCACCAGCTGCATTGGCTCCCTGTTGAATTCAGAATCAAATTTAAGTTAGCTTGTTTGACCTTACAAAGCCATCATCACCAGTACACCTACCTATATTCATGCTCTACTAACTCCTTACATTCCTCCTCGAAGCTTACGATCATCAAGTACAGGTCTTTTAGTTGAACCACGATGCAGAACAGTTATGGGCTCTCGTGCATTTCATGTCTCTGTTCCTAGGGAATGGAATCGACTGCCACTCTCTCTTCGTAGCTCAAATTCACTTCTTTCCTTTAAAAAGAGACTCAAAACTCACTATTTCTCTTTGGCTTTCAAGGATTTGGAAATCTGATTGCATCTTCTCCTGGCAACTGACTATCCGCGCCTCAGATTCACATTTAGGTGTGACCTTGTGTGCGTTACAAATTTATTAATAATAATAACAATAACAGAAGAAAACATGGCTAACCAGTTTCATGCAAAGCATGTGTGCACTAATTTGACAAATTGTTCCTTCCCTAGAAAAGACAGGCAGCATTTCTCAAACTGTGTTCTGCAGAACCCTAGGGTTCTGTGAGGTGAAGACAAGGGTTATGTGGAAAACTCTCAGTGTGAACAAATTTTCTTTTATAATTTTCTATAGAAAATTTATAAAGTGTCCTGTATATATCCAAGCTTGCAAACTGGCAAGTGGTAAGAGCAGTGTAGATTATTTATAATCAGATGAAAAGCTGTAAGGCATGTAGACAGTGAAACAGAATAACTACTACGAATATTCATGAGGCATATTGGTCCTTGTTCTTGACCTGGAAGCTAATGGTCAAATACTTTCTCTCTGTAAGCGTCCAACATAATTAGGTTCAAAATCCCTTCAAAAGAAAAGAAAGGCAATGCACTTATCCATGAAAGGTTACGAATATCTTATGGAAATAGCAGCAAAATTTCACCGAACTTTCGGTGATGAAGCTTTGAAGCAGCCTAGCAAAAGAATATTCCACTTTGGTGAAACATGCAGTTAGTGTGAATCTCCAATTTGCCACAACATAGGGATGTATTTGTGCAAAACCGGATTCTCATGTTATGCTGCAACCAAAAACATTTTAATCGACTAAATGCTGCTTCAGATATAAGAATCCAGCTTTCTAGCATCAAACCAAACATCAACAAACTGTGTCATAAGAAGAAGCAAAAGCATTGTACATATTAAACATTTTTAAGACTTGGTGGCGTCTAATTTACCCTATTTTGTATTGCGGTTTAGACTGCTTTGTAACTTTGTTTATGAATAAGCTTCAAACAATGTAAATAAATTTCACAAATTTTTCATAGGAGAGGATTTTTGCTTATTATCTGTGTAAGACTTCATATGAAAGAGAATTTATATTGTGTTGTTATTAATTTAATCTAGACCTTAACCTATAATTGCCTGGATTCTCAGGCGTTTGCAGGCCTACCTACAACAGAATAAGCTTATTTTTGGACGGGGGTTCCACCAAATGAATATGAGATCAAGTAAGGCAAATTTGTAGTCGATGCTGTGCTGTACAGGAAGCCAAGGCAGCCCATTGTGAGGCACATTGTGGCATGGTCAATGATCAACCAGCCTATTGTCAAGCAAAGATGTCAAGGTCTACTTTAACTGTTACTCATCAACTTTTGCAGACATATATTTGAATGCTGCGCTCTCAGACTGCACATCACTGTACCAAAACAGCTCTCCTACAAATTTTTACAACTTGCTGGATGCAGTGATGGTCGACATGTTACTTTCTTTGTTTTGCAAAATCTTGGCGATGCTTTCCATATGATCGAACATGACATTCTGCTGATTCGACTTAGTTTCGATTCGGATTCAATGAGACAATTGCAGTGGGTTGCTTCAATTTTAATGGACCGGACACATCCAAGGGATTTTGTTATCATTCACCCATTGGGACTAAAGCGTCCTTCAGAGTTCCATCCTCTGCCTATTGTTCTTCCTCCTGTATGGCTGAGATATTAGACATCACTGAAAGTGAAGGGTTGATTGCACGTTCTTATGTCAGGTACTCCCAGACCTACCTTGGTGTCCCTGGGATATGCTGCCTCAGCATCGACTACAACTACCGCTGTCCAGTGCTTTACAAAGTGTGTTGAGTACATTGAAAATGGATGGGTCAGAATCACTTAAAGATGAACTTGGACTTCGTTTTGGGTTGTAATAAGATACCAACTTGACTTTGTCATGATTGCAGGATTCCAGCTTTATAAATTGGCTTCCATGGGTACAGCTTTGAGAGCTGAACGGCCGTGTTTCTTGTTGCCTTCGTCAAACTTTTTCATAGAACTAACTCATTGAAAAATTCATTACCTTCAACTCAACTCTTCATAACAGCCATAACAGGTGATCTAAACATTCATCTGGAATCTTCATCACTACCAGACACCATTTGGTTTTTGGACATTCTCTCGCAATTCAACTTACTACAACATGTGACTGAACAGACGCATACTCTCGGGGGCTGGTCAGACGTAGTGATTAGACACGATGACTGTGCGATGACTGACCTTCACGTTGAACTACCTTCAATCCCTGATCATAGACTTCTCCTCTACATGCTGCCATATCTCTGCTGTTCTTTGCTGGAGATTTCTGGATCGCCAAGCCTTTCATGATGGTCTACGTGACAGTATACTTTGCTGGGATCTCTCACCCCTATTAGATTACTCAGCTGAAAACCTCGTCTCACTCTATGAAGCGACTATGCTACCTCTCCAATGAGAGGGGGGTTTATGGCTCCATTTTTACTCTTGCCTTCCACTCTGTCACCATCGGGTCTACTCTAAACCGTTGCAGCCGTGGTTAGACTTTTAATGTCATGCATTGTGTCAGAATGTCAGATGGCTGGAGCACAAATTTCATCACTCACACAATTCGGCTGACCATCTAATCTGCATTGACCGGCTGAAGAATATGCAGCATGCGTTTCGTGACTAGGAGACTGCATACTGGGAGTCTTTGATCGAACAGGAGAAGGGGATCTCTGGCTGTGCTTTCTGATGTACTCGGTCGTTCATTTACTCCTCGTGTACTGACCCAGTCTGCATTCACAGCTAAAACCTTTGATTCTAGGGACTGTAAAATTCCTAGAATCAAAGATCGATGCCATATGCCAGGCAATGGTCAACGCTCTGCAGCCGTTCTTTCAGTCTACTGCCTCTTTGCTCTCAGCATGGGAACCTCTGCAACTAACAACCATTTGATAGCTAGTTCTTCATCTAAGTTCTGTGAACTAGGCCTGTTGCCACTGTTGCTTCTTAAGGATTTTATTGATAATTTTTTTCCATTTTTACAATTGCTTTGTAATGCTTCCAGAAGGTGGTTCTGTTCTGGAATTATGCAAACATGCTGTTGATTTCCCCTCGATTAAATAGCAGGGTTTAAATCCCAAACCCTGCTGACTTCAGGCCTATTTCTAGCGTTTCTTTCCTCTCCAAGCTCCTGGAAAAATGTGTCTCTTTCCAACTGGTTCACTACATTGACTCAACTCCCTCATGACTCAGTTTCAATCTGCATTCAGGAAGTTCACACAGTTGAATATTCTATGCTTCTTAACCGGCTATCTATATCTTTTGGTATCACAGACAGGGCCCTTTTATGGCTTCATTCTTTCCTTGTGTGACTGGGGACCAATGCAACTTGTCATTCAAAGATTAAACAGGGTTTGCAAAGATTTAGCAGAATATTGGAAGGTCAATATCTGTGATCTTTGGCTCTAACAGCACTCCCTTTATAGAAGTGACTGGGGAACCAATGCAACTTGTCATTCAAAGATTAATTGTGGATTAATTCAGGATTCGGGATTTGCAAAGATTTAGCAGAAATATTGAATGGGCAAGTTTTCAGCAAACGAGTGTTTAATTTGTTAGTTTGTTATTTTCTAGAGTAATTTTCTTCATGAATTTTCTTCACTGACTCCTCAAAAGTCAAGGAAGACCAAGATTAATGTTCTGTTGGAGAGCCTATGGCTGAGTCTCTTCGTCAATCTCTCATTTTCCACCGAAGGACAGAATATGATTTACAAAATTGAAGGTAACTTTCATCATCAATTTATATATACCTAGTTGCCATCAGATCTCAATTATCTCAATTCTCTCTCAGAGTTAACAGTTAGTTCCTTGTGTATTTATATTCATTGTGCTTACAAATATTATTCACATCACGGCAAGAGTGAAATCTAATTGACATATGGATATGTTTGTGACATATTTTGTATTTTGTATTTTGTTTCATTTCATTTCATTTCATTCAGTATTTTGTTGTTATGTCACTTTTCAAGATAATACAGACAGTTAAATGCTGGTGTATTAATTAATGATCATAGCTTCTAACATGACTTGGTTAAGAATTTGAGCTTTCATTGATAATCTCTGAGGAATGTTTTCTCTGCATCCAATAGAGTTAGAGCACTGCCATATGATGTGCTAATTTCTCACACAGATTCATGTATTGTACATGATTATGAGTGTTCTATGTAATGTTATTAATTTCAAACTACATGTAAAGTTTGACCTTTACATGCATTGAGATATGGAGTCAGGATCCATTACTGTGGTTCTTTGTAATAACTGCTGTTTGAGATTAATTGTGTCCTGTATTGGTAACAATGTTATCCCTTATGCTTTGTTTTTTTCCTTTAAATATTAAGTCAGATGTTTACGCGATTGCCGAATGAAGGCGTTTGTTTCATTCGATGGACTTTGGTTCACATGTGTTAAACTTAGTTAAGTTAGTTAAGTGTTGTTTGTGTGGGCATCATGTATCTACTGTGAGTGAGGTGGCTTTATGTACAGACTGTCTAATGACCCCACTTCCTTTCAACCATATTGTGTGTGATAAGGAATTTGCTCAATTTATAAATTGCACAACTTTGTCAATTGACCTATTAAGAGATGGACCTAGACTAAAGGTAAATGCAGACAGTCTAGAAAATTGTCCCCTTGTAAATTTTGACTCAGATGATAATTTTTGCACTTAACCATCCATTGGTCTCTGAATATAGCACTCCTGCAGGCCTTGCACCAATCCTCTTAACCAATATTCAGCTAACTACTGAACACACTCCCTCTGCAAACACATCCCCCCCATAGGTCACTACCTAAATGTAACTCAAATTTAGAAGTACTCACTAAGGAGAATGATACTCGTCCTTTATTAAACAGCCCAAACTAAGATCCTGATAGTAATTATTTCAACGAATTGGAAATCGATGGCACTTATTCCTCTACTCAATCGATTAAATCTAAATTTCCCTCTTCCCCCATTCTTTATCGATTATGGATATAAAACTTACAGAGCATACTACCAAAAATTGCTGAAATAACAGAATTATTGAATACTTTACCAGTATCAGTACTTGCTTTGACAGAGACTTGGCTAGAAGAATCCAATACTGATTTGATTAAAATACCTGGCTATCAATTTGTCCACAGATCAAGGACCAGCAAAAGAGGCAGAGGTGTATGTCTCTTAATAAGAGAAGGACAAATATGGGTCTGATTATTTTTCTTTCCGATCATTTGAAGGACTATTCATATGTCTTACCCATAAAATTGGGGCCACTATAGTAGGGGTGATTTATAGACCTCCTGGTCAAAGAATAGCAGAATTCACTGAGGAAATTAATAGTGTTTATGATGATATTCTAAAAAAATCAAAAGATTTTATAATTGTAGGTGATTTTAACATAGATCTTTTAAAATGTAGTAGCCACCAAGCAATTGCTGATTTCTATCACCAATTAACATCCAGACATCTATTACCTGCCATTACTAGACCAACAAGGATTACTGATCACACCTCTTCACTATTAGACAACTTTTTTAACAACCTCTGGCATAAATTAATATATTCATCAAAATGTTTATTGGGGAAATCTCTGACCACTTACCAATAATTGCATGGTTTGATTATAGGCTTTCTAACTCTCCTAATAAATCTCAAACTATGACCTATAATCTAATTTCTGATGCCCTAACAGCCAATTTTTTGCAATCACTGGACACAACTGACTGGTCCGAGATCACTCAAGCATGCGCAGAAATGAGAACTGACAGGGCCCATGACTTGTTCCTCTCTATATACAAAAGATCTTTATGAGGAATCTTTTCCGATTGTCACCAAGAACTATACCCATAAATCAACCCCGAAAAAGCCATGGATGACCCAAGGCCTAATTAAATCGAGAAGTAAAAAATCGATGCTGCATTGAAAATACCTAAAAGAACCAAATGAGGCAAACAGAAAGAAATTCATCCAGTGTAGGAATAAGTTTAAGAAAGTTAAAACTCGAGCAGAAAGAAACTATTATGCTATGAAATTTTATACGCACAAAAGCAACCTAAAAAACCTGGGGACTATTGCAAAGCATACTGGATAGAAGTGGCAATATTGAAACTGCAGTTAAAGCCTTAACTGAAAATGGCAACCCAATAACTGACTCGTATGATATAACAAATAAATTTAACAGCTTCTTTACAGATATAGCACAGACCCTTGTTGACAAAATACCTGACACACACAGCTCCCTTATATGCCTCAACCCCTCTCTCATTCTATTGGTTTAATTCCATCAACACCAACTGAAGTCATGAGCCTTGTTCATACCATCCGACCCACTCATAGCAAAGGAATCGACGGAATCGATCCTACTATTGCTCTTTTATCATTGCCTAATATTAACTTGCCATTATCAGAGGTTGTCAACTGCTCTTTTGCTACAGAGGTATTTCCGGCTGCTCTCAAGACTGCCAAAGTCGTTCCTATACACACAAAAAAGCCCCAAGGAAGAAGTAGCTAACTATCGACCAATTTCCATCCTCCCCTTTTTATCAAAAGTATTTGAAAAATTAATGTATGCTCGCCTAGATAGTTTTATGACAAAAGAAGGGATGTTATTTCCGTCTCAACATGGATTTCAACAGAACCTTTCCTATATGCCTTAATTAACCATACAGGATAAAATTTCTGAGGCAATTGAAAATAATAAGTATTTCCTTGGAATATTTCTCGATGTGGCTTTGATCGGTGAATCACAACATTTTAATCCGAAAACGCAGTACCTATGAAATTAGAGGCGTACATCTAAATTGGTTTACAAGCTATCTTGAAAATCGCTCTCAAATTGTATCAGTTAATGATTGTCTTTCAAGATTAAGACCCATTTGCCATGGGGTACCTCAAGGTTCTGTTTTTGATCTATATCAATGATTTGCCCCATGTATCACCTTCTATGTATTTTGTATTATTCGCTGATGATTCCAACATGTTTCATTCTCACAAATCAATTGATACTCTATTTCAAAATTTTAATTCTGAACTCCTCAAAGTAGCTGATTGGTTTTGGTCAAACAAACTAACCCTCAATCTAGATAAAACAAATTACTTCCTGTGTAGGTCTCATAGAAAAACTCCTCCAGAAAATTCCATCTTAATTGTTGAAGGTACCCCATCACCCAAGTAGTCTCTACCAAGTTTCTGGGAGTATACATTGATCAGCACCTTAATTGGAAAGAAGACATAAATAATATCTCTAATCAAATAGCCAAATATATTGGAATACTCTTTCGCGCATCCAAATTGATTCCCCTCTGTATCCGGACTACACTTTATTATTCTCTCATCTATCCATACATAACTTTTTGCGATCTAACTTGGACCTCCACCTACAGTTCTAATCTTAGGAAACTCACCACCCTTCAAAAAAAGGCTGTCAAGATATATTGCAAACATTCCGAATGGAGCACACACTTCTCAGTATTTAAAAACATATGGGCTGTTGAGTGTTGATAAAATCAGGCAAATGCAAATAGGAGAGTTTATGTATCGCTATAATTATGGCTCATTACCCCATGTTTTTAATAACTTTTTTGGCCTCACCTCTGATCGTCACTTCTATCAGACAAAAAACTCGACATCCAATGACCCTCCTTATGTACACACAAATCCCACTTTTGTAATCTTCTCCCAACATATATTCAACACCAGCCTGATATTAGATTATTTAAAATTAAACTTCGCCTCTATTTGCTTGAAGACAGCTCTAAGTATTGAATGTTTGTATTTCTGTCTGTTCAGTGGATGCAATGAGCCCTTAGTTAAGGCACTTGTTAAGATTAACTTCTATTTATTTTACTTACCTGATATGTGAATGTTATTAATATTGGTACCCATTGCCAGTTTATAAATTTTACATAGGGGCCTCTGGTTAGCAGGGTCTATGACCCCTTTAGGTTCCCCTGTGTAACCAGAATATTCATTTATGTTAACTTGTTTGTCATTTTCTCATGTTTTTTTTGGTTACCAAATAAAATGGAGTAGAAATATAATCACCTACGTCACGTGCTTTGTTCGTCACATCTAAGGCGCTTGATTGGGCAGAAGTTGAATCTAAGAAGTTGACCAAAATATTAGAAGTTGACCTACATATTTTCCATGCAAAAGCGCATGATTGGACAGAAGTTGACCTAGATATTTGCAAGTCACTGTAAACAGACTTCGATTCATGCAGTTATTAAAGTTAAATTCATCGTGTAATGTTAGTATATTTGTAATTATTAGAACTAAACGGAAACTTATTCAGTAGGCCTAATGTGTATTTTTGGCGTATTTTAGTATTGACCTCTGCGAATTTGCAGTGTTACAGCAGTAGTAGAAGCAACTTCCCTGCCTGTGCACTGCAGTGGTGCTATAAGGTCTGACAAATCACTATAAATGCAGTTGTCACTATTGAAACATGAAAAACTTAGATCACTCAAGAGACATTCTAGTTGTTCCTACCTACATTGTGCTTGTTGCTATGGTTTATCACAAGATGTCAGAGCACTCGCTAGATTAATCCGTTAATACCCCAGTCACACTAGGCCCCGATCTCACATCACGCTCGTAGAGCATGGTGGAAACATGTAGAACGCAGCAGAACCACAATTCGATCTTCTATGAGCGTACTGCAATCGCGATCTAGAGTGGTGCCATAACCATGAGCGTGGAGAGCATGGCCAAATTTTAAACATGTTCCAAAAAAACGTGGTGCGAGCGTGGCGGATAGAAGCGCAGTACGAGCGTATTTGAGTGTAATAGAAACGGAGCGAGTGTAAGTCGTAAGGCATAAGTCGAGCATAGTGCGAACTTAATGATCGTATTGCAAGTGTGTTGTAGGTCATAAAAATTGGTTTCCCGATCTGATCATGATGTTAATTTTACATCACGCCCACAGCGATGTCCCTGCGACCTGACCGCGCTGTCGCTATGACCATAATACATCGTGGTCAGGCTCGACTCGTTCGTAATAAGCCTGTACAACGCTTAATGCGCGCAGACAACGCTGCTCTTAATTCAACCACTATGGTCTTGTGGTATAAATTGAGGTGCAATACAGATAGTAGTGTCAGCCAAGGAAAAAAACAAAATAGGACCACGCCATGTTACTTCTACAAGGACAACTCGAATCCCTGCCGAGCCATCATCATGCTGAGGAGGATGAGGAGGCAGGACTGTATGCTATGATGAAGGCAGATGCATGGCTGAAAATGCCTTGGCTGGTGGATAGTGGACACATGTTACAATATGATAATGGTACATTTATTGTAGGCCACATAAGTGATTGGAGGTGTTGTGCTGCACTGTATTGATTGTAGTGATGTTAGTAGTAGAAGTATTAAATTTTCAAGACATGTGTATAATGCTAGTATATATATATATATATATATATATATCTGACTATTTGGAGAGGTGTTTGTCAAATGAAGTCATTTCGGCTGTATTTCTGAAATATGAAATGAAAACATTATAAGGTTGGGATTTTGCCTCACTTTGCCTGCAATATGACAGGATAATTAATCATTTATTTTCAAACATACATGTAAATACATGCATGCATAAATATAAAAAGCGGCGTTGTCTGCATGCGTTAAACGTTGCGCAATCGTATTGCGAATGGGTCGAGCCTGACAGCGACGCATTATTGTCATAGCGATAGCGTGGTCAGGTCACAGGGACATCGCCGTGGGCATGATATAAAAGTAATGCCATCGTGCTCAGATCGGGAAGCCATTTTTTCACGACCTCCAACACGCTCAAATGTGCTCGCACTGTGCTTCTTTCCGCCACGCTCGCACCACGTTTTTTTAACATGTTCAAAATTTGGGCTTGCGCTCCACGCTCATGGTGATGGCACCACGCTCGATCGCAATACGTTCATAGAAGATCGAACTATGGTTCTACTGCGGCTCTACTGCGTTCTACACGTTTCCATCACGCTCTACGAGCTACTATGTTCTGGTGTTTTGCATTGAGGCATTGTGTGCGTCCAGAAGAATCATCTATCTCAGAGTTTTCAGAGGACTAGTTAGACCGTGCAAAGCTGGGTTTTGTGATGTCAACACAGTTCTTACGTTGATGCTGACCAGTCTATTGCAGTGATACAATCAGAAGAATTCCGTCCTCAACAAACCTGATGGCAGAGTGATTGCCTTTTTGCAAGGGATTGTTTGTTATTTGGGGTCTGTCTACTGTGAGCCTTAATGACTGTTGTCACATCGCTTTGAAGCTACATTGTCCTGCAACTCTGAACATGGTGCCTGATATCAGCTGTGGATAGAAACCTGTTGATTGACTCTGCATATCTGAGTGATATATCGACATCTAGCTCTAGTTCACTTATTGATTAACTTTTTGTTCATATTTAATCATTCAGGATGGCACATGCAGAAGTAGGGTACTTAAAGGAGTCTTAAGATTTGTCTAAATACACACGTATATACGTACATACATGCATACATACATAAATACATTGTCTGTTTTACAGTTTGGATATCAGTTACTATTTTAGCAGCATTTTTATCATCCGATCAGTGTCTCTTGGAATTTTATGGTTTATGACTTTCTATATATTTCTATGGCATATTTTATAGACAGTATAGACAGCATTGTGGAGTTTGCATTTAATGGACAAGAGAATCAAAAGAAGTCAGCACTGTTGATCATTAGAAATCTTTGCTTCAACCATGCCAACAAACCTAAACTACTTACAAATGGTAAGCTAAGCTGGTCTACTAAGTTATTAATATACCTAATTAGAATACAAAGAACCCGCTTCTACTAGCAATGTCTCTCCTGTGAAACCGCCATCTTAATCGGAAGCGATTTACTTAGCATTTGTGGGATCAAACCGAATTATTTCATCACTTACCGACCTAATTTGCAACAGGGAATAATTATTCACGACACTAAAGTGGTATATTACCGAGGAAAGAAACCATTCCATAGCCCTAAACCACCATCACGACGCCCATCCCATTCGTGTATATTGAAGGGTTGGTTACCAAAGCAAAACGCACCGAATACTTAGGCTAATTTGTGATGATCGCTTTGATGCATTTCTGACACTATATGAATATTTAAGAACAATGATTATGGCTGATCTCACAGATGCTAATATAAGTAAATCACTTCCGATCAAAATGGAGGTATCACAGGAGAGAACATTGAACTTTATTTTTAGAAAGGCACTGAGCCAGTAAAATCACAGACTGTTATATTATTATAAAATAAAAAGTATTAGCTTTCATTGTAAGATAATTTCATAAATCCTGAAGACCCTCGTGGGTCACAAAAAAGACTTGTTTGAGACGCCTGCTGCAAATGTTCAATTAAATTACATAATGGGAGCCTTACCTAGAGTTAAATTTGACTCCTGTTAAAATTTGTCATCATTCGTTCATATTACATTTTCAATCATACTGTCGTTTGTCAGTTTGAAATTTCAAAAATGTTATTATTTTCATTAATGCTATTTTGATTAAATTGTTGCAGTGTCTTAATCACCAATGCTTTTACTGATGGTATGTCATTGAAAACAGCCATTGTGAAATAAGGTGGCTGCTTTTGGTTCTATATTCTGTGTGGATTTAGATCGACTTGTTCCTTTACTGTTGCATTCAATTGAATTGGGTTCAAGCTGCATGAAGAGCATTTCATGTTCTGCGCTATTGGTGCTACTCTACAACAACCAAAAGGTAGTTCACTTTTTGCTATTGTAGTTATTTGATTCAAAAGAAATTATAAATTTTGTGCAGAAATGTTTTCAGGTTTGGTACAAGCATGAGGTTTGATTAGCATTCATCAATGGTCAAAGCTGAGGCCAAACAGACTGAAGTTGCAAGAAACATTAGTTGCATTATACTCTGTTCAGAATTTGTTTATGCTGCCTTAAAATACATTTGCTTGGATCAGTTACAGCAGCATTTCCCAAACTGTGTTCTGCGGAACCCTAGGGTTCCATGAGGTGAAGCAAGGGTTCTGCGGGAAACTATCTGTTATAATTTTCTATGTCGGTCACTTTGTGTGTAACTTTGTATGACAGAAAATTTGTAGGTTGCTGTCATCAATATTTGTGTTATTATTAAGAAAATGTAGGCCTAAATCTATAACTGTCTGCATTCTCAAGTGTTTTTACCTACAACAGAATATGTTTAGTTTTGAATGGGGTTTTGCCAACGAAATTTAAAGGCATAACTCCAAGGTCGAAAACCAGACTGCCCATCTAATCAATATGCATTTGCTTACTTCCAATAGCCTTAGGAACCTCAATCTCATGTATTGTAATAGCAGCTGGCTAATTGAAATGGCAACAATTAGTCCGGTCTTTATGAATAGACAGTCGTGCACCAAGATATAAGTACACTGTATCCCGAAATAAAGGGACCCAATAATGATTATAAGAAAATAAATAGTAAATTATCATCGACTTTAAAAATTCCAGAAGCGTTTTAATCCTGACAATAATGGCTTCGATTGCCTGGCGATGACTTCTTGATAGACTGCTTGTGATCCATTTTACCTGCAACTGCTGCCAGTAGGCTTTTGGTTCTCTGGTTCCTACACAACTAAGTCATATCCTATCACATGCCAGATACAAGCGTACCTTGAAAGTGCTCAGACGGTTTATTCCAGACTTCATCTTGATTGCTTTAGAAGCTGTTTCTAACAAGATTGTGCAAATTTGTAAATTGAACATTAGTATATGAATTTATTTGTAGGATATAGTTATGTTGTGTTCATACAGATCATTGTCATAAGTAGGCCACTATGTTAGTAACTACTTGCAAGGACAAGACAATAACTTGACAGCTTACATGATAAACAGTATTCAAACATCACCTGTTGGTACCAATAATGGAACTGTGAGGAAAAGAGGAACAGAGAATTCCTCCCAGGACAATTGCCCCCAGACTAGGACATAAAGTATATATGCATACATACGTATATACATACATTACGTGAATGCATGCATACATACATACATACATACCTGCATGCACACACACACATACATAAGAATTGGTATTGTGTACTTCCAAAGCCCTACTTGCACGTCATCGTGGTGGAAGGGTGTAACAGTCGAGTACGAGATTGCCAGGTGAGGCTATGCCATCAGTAGTGAAGACCTCGGTCGAAGAACCACCTAGGGCGTTACCCGAGGTGGTCAGGCTCACCAGGAACTCTGAAAGAGCAGGCCAACGCAGGAGGCATGTTTTGGAAGGACACCTGAGAGCAAATGAGCCTATCAATGTGGTCACCACCTGGTAGAGGACCAAGAAATTTTCACACGAGTACACAAAAAAGAAGTTAGATAACGACGTCAATGGGGCTTCCCTACATAAAAATTGAAGGACCTCGTCTGGCAGGACTGGATGCAGCAAGGCCACTCAGGTCATCAACCAACAAAGTCCTTGCAGAAAACGGAGAAAACAGAAAAACGGAAAGATCAGGAGGAGGAGCAGAATAGAGTGGACAAGCAGGACGATCAGGAAAAAAGTTAACACTTACTCAATACTAGAATACTAGAGAAAAAGTCTACATCAAACATGGAACGTAAGAACACTACACTTAACGGGACAACTGGACATACTGCTTCACCAACTTAAGAATGTGAGATGGAATATCATGGGCCCATCGGAGGTGAGATGGACGGGAGCCGGAGAGTTTGATAAGGGTGACTACAAGGTGATATACTCAGGAACAACAGACGACAAGCACAGACAGGGAGTGGCTATGATCCTAAAGAAAGAAGCAGCAAGAGCACTGATTGGGTATGTATGTATGAATGTATGCATGCATTCACGTAATGACAAAGTGGGACTAAGGATACTGAAAGCCAGATTTAGAACATCATGTGAGAAGGCAACAGTAATACAAGTCTATGCACTGAAGGCAGATTCGACAGAGGAGGAAACAGAAGAATTCTACATGACACTGCAGGAAACAATGCAGGGTACATCAACCCAAGACATGACCGTACTCATAGGAGACCTCAACGCAAAAGTGGGAGACGATTGGAGAACATGGAGAGGAGCACTGGGGAAGTTCGGATACGGAAAATACACTGGGGAAGTTCGGATGCGGAAAGGAGAATGAAAGAGGAGAGAAACTGCTAAACTTCTGCTTGAATCACAATCTAACGGTGGTGAACACGGCATTTTATCAGAGGAAAGCGAACAGAAAGTGGACAAGAATTCTGTTGGTGATATTGGATCTTCTTGTCTTGTGCCTCTTGAGTTATTAAACCATTCTCCCATTTCCCTGCCCACTCTTACTGCTGACTTCGCTTTTACACAGGTGTAGTGGGTCATCTGCGTCCGTTTTCTTCCTACCCTTGAGCGTTGCTTGCAGCACATCATGTCTGACAGAGTCAATCGCCTTTTGAAAATCAATGAAGCAGTTATGTACCAGCTTACCCTTTCTCTTTGCTTTTCTGCCATGAGCCTTAGAATTAATCCCGCTTGTTCTTCTGCCTGATGTCTGCGGTCGTTCTAGCAGGATCAGCATTAGTATTTTGCTCTTGTGGTTTAGCAATGATATTGTTCTGTAATTTCTATATTATGATAGATCACCCATCTTTGGAGTGGTTATTATAAAGGATTGCATCCAGTCTTCAAAAATTCTCCCCTCTCTTCATGCGTGGCTACAAATTATATGTATCTCTCGAACCAGAAGGCCTACTTCACCTCCTGCCATTATGGTCTTACTGGTGATCCCATCATTCCTGGAGCTTTGTAACTTTTTAGTCTGTTTGTGGCTGCTTCCACCTCTGTGAGCAAGGTGTTTTTCTCCTCGTCATCCTCTGGGGTGGTGCTATATTTCTAGATCTCTGGTTACTTTGTCGGTGTTTCGTTTTTGTGGTACAGTTCGTTGCAGTATTGCATCCATCTCATCTTCCCCTCCTTTTCGAGCCTATAGAAGTACATGTGTAAATATGGGGTATTAGTCTGTGTGGTGAGCGAGCTGGACTATTAATCCCAAGCCTTTTAATCCAGTTCAGAGCATCCTGACAGTATGCTGGTCAAACATTGCTCCAGACAATTGCTTCCAGACAATTACCTCAAACAAAAGCCCCCCCCTTATTTTGCATAGGATGTGAAACCCGGACAAAAGCCCCTATGCAAAGGTTGAATCCAAAATATATTTTCATTCATTCCTGCAGCATGATTACAAGTACTTTATGAACAGATGATGACTAGTTATTTATTTAACTTCTATTAAGCAAAGTTTTTCATCAATCAAGAAAATAAGAAATATAAAAAAAGAAAATAAGCAACAAATTGTCGTGTCGTGCAGGAGACAAAGTAAGGCAATGATCACTACCTCATTAAGTTGAATTCATTGGTGTCCATTCAATAATAATTGATCCTAGACATCAGACAAGTTCGCTTTTGAATTTCTACATCTCTTGTTGGATGCGTAAATACGGCATCTGATGTTAAATGCAGTCACTAACAAGTCTTTATTAAAAGCTGAAAGCTAATTAGTCGATGGTCTCAATCGGTTAACAAACAGTTATTGACATACATTATCATCTGCTGTTAAATGCAGTCACTAACAAGTCTTTATTAAAAGCTGAAAGCTAATTAGTCGATGGTCTCAATCGGTTAACAAACAGTTATTGGCGTACATTATCATCTGCTGTTAAATGCATCCACTAGCAAGTCTTTATTAAAATCTGAAGGCTAATTAGTTGATGGTCACAATCGGTCAACAAACAGTTTGCGACATCATCTCCAGTTAATGTGAGTGGCGTGAATACCCCTAGAGATGCAAGTCTCAGCTTCTTATGTATGTATCTTGTAATGTATTTTCATATGTCACATGAGTGTACAGTAAATGCGAACGAGTCCTGTGACCGTTTATCTTGGTATATTTTTCCTCGATCAGATTTAGTCCTAAATATTAAGATGCCCATCATCCACTGAGAAATGCGATAAACCAGACATGATGTAAATAATTCAATATATTATCTGATTGCATTAACAAACTCCTTAATCTGGTCCAAGATTGTGTTATGTATACATGCATGTATGCAAAAAATCAGGATCTGAAGTTTGCGACAAACCAGGGCAACTGGTGTACTCACATCTAATGACAATCTATAAGCTTGCTATCAATTGAACCTTCCTGAGCCAGAGGCACCTCAGTCACATGTCAGTTGAATTGCATATTCAGTTCAGTCCCTTTGTGAAATGCGATTCATGATTTGTGATAATGCAGAGGATTTGTTTAAATTATGATGCATCATAGCATACGACTGGCTGAGACTGCTCTTTCAATACTAAAAGAATGAAGACAATGGTGGGGCATTAACTGTTACTAAGTAAATAAGCAGTATTGTATGACCAAAACGAGACAGTGAGGTACCGAGACCGAGACACTAGATTCAATACCGTACGAGACAGTAAAAGACAAGTGATCCTATATAAAATGCTGTAAAATACTAATAAAATTATCAGTTTTTGGGAATAAGGTTCATTTGTAATTTCAATTTGAAACTTATAATGTAATAGTACCAATGCCTGAGAACAGTGTTTATATTGCAGCGTTTTATCTTTTTCAATATCTCTTCGTCCGCCTATCTTCTGAATAGTATAAAGAAAGCCTATTTAGACATGTCTGAAATTTTCTAGAGGATTTTAAACAAGCAAATTCGATACCAAATATCAAACGAAAGTAAAAAGTTGTTGAGAAACTTGAAGTTGTTCCGATCGTTTTGGTCATGGTGGTTTTACGTCAATGACCAGCAATGAGCAATTTGAAGTTATTGACAAACAATAGCTTCAAATTGCTTAAAAGGAAACTTCCCAATTTCCGGTTCTCTCAGACATTTTTCCGCTTTAAGATAATTGAATTGATTTCAGTATCATGCGAATTGGGCGTTAGCCAGAATTACCGTTTCTTGTAGATTTCGGTTTCAGTTTCTAACGCAAGATTTTAACACAGTTAATGCAAAACTTATCGAGACCGCTTGTTTGAAACAGAACAAGACTTTCACTAGACTATCACTTCAAGACAGTTTCTAAAATTTCGAGACACTACCTCGAGACCAAGACCGAGACAGCAGGCTTCTGAGACACTAAAAAACTGTCTCGAAACGTCTCGAGACCGAGACACTGTCTTAAGACCTTACAACTCTGTAAGTAAGTAGGTATGTACTTTATTGAACCGCTTGCAAACGCACTGCGGGCACGTCATAATATGAACGTTCAAGAAATGTACACTCTCAAAATAAACTCAACAAGCAATTACAGAGTGAAATAATGTAGCCTACACTCATAAAATAATCCTAACTAGCAATTACACAACAGACATCCTATGAGTAGCTCGAGTAAATAGAAATCAAACAATAGTAGGCCTAATTACACTCACAATAGGAATAGATTAAATTGTATAGCATTCGGGTGAAAAAACCACACTGAGTTAGTACGTCAGCGCGCGGGATCTCTCGATTGTGCAATTGAGGACAGAGTGAATAGGTAACAATCTTTAAAGGTGGTCGAGAAGACCCATTGTTTGGAGAAGGTTGTACAGCGTGAACATTCAAAAAATTGACGTATATGTGCTGTATATGTGCATATAATAATGTGGTAATAGGTTGAACATCTAAAGGGCATATTGGC
The DNA here is from genome assembly GCA_959347315.1 of Bimastos eiseni. Taxonomy (NCBI): domain Eukaryota; kingdom Metazoa; phylum Annelida; class Clitellata; order Crassiclitellata; family Lumbricidae; genus Bimastos; species Bimastos eiseni. The sequence goes on from OY365810.1 coordinate 19,735,828, forward strand.
CACCCTCGACAACCTCAAGAAACTGTATTGCTCGTAAATAAAATTAAAAACCTTGGATATGCAAACATACTCAACTGTTCAGAATGGCTGAACAGTTATGACATTTGGAAATTGATAAATTGAATTGATAGCCATGATCTGCACTTGGGTGGACTTTGGGAACAGTCTTTTCTTATGCTGCTGCCATAGGTGGCATTGCAAAATTAGCCAACAATTCAGGCTTTATTCCGGACTTACTTGAATGGTGTCCACAAGCAAAAATCTTCTTCAGTGATTCTCAATTGGAATTGATTCTCAATGGATTCCTCAATTTATACAATTAGACCACTAGATGGTTTTCATATTAATTTTCATTTCACACTAGTTTACAATGGGAGTTCAAGGGCTAGTTCTACTTTAATAGTCATGCACTGAATTTGCACTGGTTTGAGGCTTGTGATATCATGTTATCTGATGCTACATATGCAGATGTGTATAATATTTGCAATAATACTTATATTCATATAAATGCATACATAACACACGCTATCATGCATTTATACTGTATACTTGTGTGCATGCAAAGCCATACCAAGCTGTAATTGTGCCATGTGCCTAGTATTCTCTGGTGCTCCCACATTTTTTGCCTATCTAAATTTTGAATATAATATAACATTACTGGACACCTAGATTTTTCGAAGAACTCATTTTTGATAGATAATAATACATATTCTTAAAAGAAACTAAATATAATCTTCTTCAGAAATAATAATAATTAAGTCAGTTAATTATAACCAAACTCAATGTTGGCCTGAATATTTTCGTAAACAGTCTTCGCCATGGTTTGGTCTCATAGTAATTGGTTTACCCCCATAAGGGCGAGCACAAAAGGGCGACCATCAAATGAGAGCACACACAAGGGCGCACCTCATAAGGGCAACCGGCCAATAAGAGCGACACTCTAAAGGGAGATACTCAAAACCGATTTGAATGAAAGTGGGAATGGTGAATGATGAATTCTTCAGCTAGATAAATTTGGTATGATGAAAAGAATTTTATTCAAGTAGAAGGTGGATTGATAACAAGATTATTTAACTAGAAGCTGGCTTGATGAATAGAATTGTGCTTAAGGCGAAGCTGGGTAGATGAAAAGAATCATGTTTGAGTAAAAGCGGGGATTGATGAAACGAATCGTACTTAAGCAGAAGAGGGATTAGTGAGAAAATGATGCTTAATAAGATGCTGGATTGATGAAAAGAATCACCGCCCTTTGTACGGCCCTGTGTGCATGCTTATATTATATATGTATTCAGGTATATATGAATATATGCATGGATGTATATATGTATGTTTGTATTAAAGTATGATATTGTATCCATGGGTGTCCGCAAAGGGGCGCATGTATACCCCCTGGATTTTGCACATAATTGCAGAGACATTTTTTATATTTTGGTTACTATGATTATTACCAATATGATTTTCAGCGTGATTATCGGAAATCACTGAATTCTTTAGACAATTAATTAACAAATGGAGCGTAAACTTAATAATTAGTAGGCCCTAAGGTGTGCCAACCGTTAAATTTCAGTCCAAAAAAATTTAATTATCATAATTGTTTCGACAATGAATGCCTCTGAATTTTTCGCATGTAGGCTATTTTTTAAAATGATTTTGTCATTATTTATTTCGTATTCTGATTGCGGGTTATCGTTGAAGATGGTATTTGAGTTTTCTTCCATACATGTATAATGTTGGGATCCACGCCAGAAAATCGAGAGGGAGACGCCGCCGAGAGAGCGAGTGTGGAAGGTGCAGTGATCGACATCCTATTTAGTCACAGTGACAACTATTTGAAAGTTTGCGCCCCCTGGAAAAATATTTTTGTCGATTGTTAGAAGTTGAAATTCTGATATGTGTGTGTATTTTCTTTGTGCCTAGGCGAAAGGAATTCTGAAAAATGCTCACATGATGAAGAAACTCCAGGATGCCAGCAACCACTTGGCCTGTGAAGATGCATGGGCAGGTGGATGTGCCCAGACATTGAAAGACATATTTGTGCTATTAAAAATTTAGGACAAGTGCACTTAAGTGTCAGTATACTGAGTGACAATGACCATTTTGCATCATGTCTAGTCTAGTTCATCAAAATTACTTAAATTTTTTATTAGTAATTCAGTTCAGCATTTATAAGAATTTGCTTGTAAACGCTGCTTGTAAGTCTATAGAACAGTACAAAATCAGAATTTTATAAGTGAATGTTGATGAAAAAAATTGATGCCCTCGTCTTCATGACTGCTTACCATTTAGTGACACTGGAAATTATTCTGTTATTAGCATTCCTATCTTGGCATTTCTCGATAGATCATTTGGGTTCCCAAATGAATGAAATCATTAAATACAAAATAACATATCAGGGAGCCCCAAAACTATGAAAACATCAATTACAAAATAACATCTCAGAGAGCCCACAAATAAGTGAAAACATTAAATACAAAATAACACGTCAAGGGCCTCAAATGAATTACAGGGCCCCAAATGAATTACAAAATAACATCCCAGAGGTCCCCAGATGAATGAAAATGTTTCATGCAAAAACACATCTCAGGGGCCCCAAACTTTTCATACAAAATAACATGTCTCACGTTTGAAATATTTTAAATATAATAATTTATATTCTCTATTTTTGCAGCTCACATGACATGTAAGGGAGGCAGCCAGTAAGGGGTTAGTGTGTTATGTTATGTTAGCGTGTGTCACGCAGCTGTAGACGTTAATCCTCTCATTAACAATAGCGACGATCAGGCAGAGGAGGTTGATAGCGACACAGAGGAAGCAGCGAACCACCCAGAATCAATTAATGATCAATCTGATTCTTGTAGCATACCAACCGTGCATTGACGCTGTAGAATTTCATACGCGTACATACTTCAATATACAAATTGATAAGTGATAACATGCCTGACCAAATGGCGTTAATCGACGGTGGTGCACAGATTTGCTGTGTACGTAAGCACTTAATTGGACCATTTAAACTTATCCGTGAGTAAACAGGTACGCCTGACAGGGTTGCGGGTCAGAGCGACATTAAAGCCCAAGGTTTGAGAGGCGTGGTCTAATGAATACCTGCCACCTGCTAGCTACCAATCAGTTCTCCCAAAAGCATCTCATCCTCCTGGGGTACAATCTTAACCAAATGGACCACTGTGGTCAGTCTATCTAGATAGGCTCAAATGGGTCAAGACAGCTGAGGGAAATGCACTGGAAATAACAATTGAAACAATTGATCGGCTTCATAGTAGTCCTTATAATTATATACATCTACACACCTGTACTTAATATGCCACTCATATGCCTTCGTGCCTGTGTTCGTTGTGGAACAGATATAATATTATTATAGTTTCATACCTCTGGGGGTCACGCCGACTACACTAGCAGATCTCGCTCTCTCTCCCCCTCTCACTATGTATATATATGTATATATACACATATTCGATATATGTATATGTGTATATATGCGGCGTTTGATAGAATTCATCTAGTATTCTTTTCAGTCTATTTCTGACTTACACGCATACTTGTCGTTATTGCGTAACTTTAAAATCTGCCTGAAGTCAAAGCCTTGTGAATCCTATGTGCCGATGAAAAGAACACTGAACGAATCACTTAAAACGTACGGAGAAGCTAAGGTTTTCGTAAAATCTCATGTCTAGGTCGAGGACATGAGAATTAGCAGTGCAGGTGTCGGTGAATGAAGAATCCAGGTTTAGGTAAAACGATGGATGTGGACTTTTCTTGAGTTGTTCCCATACAGCTATAAGCTAAGGTTTATTTAGGTTACGATGTACTTAGTCCTTCTTGTGCAGGTCTACACGTCGTTCAGCGCACCTCCTCAATTCGACTCTAACCAAGCCCACGTTTAGGCCTCATCCCACGGCACCTGTGCTGCCGCTGTGCGCTTGTGTTTATTCCTACAGGATAAGTATATGTAGAGACTGCATGCCTTGGAATGCAAGGCATGCAGACATTTCAACTGAAAGGAATTGACCGGCGGTGGACTTGAATATGGCACTTCTTGACTGTAGTCTGTAGCCCCACTCAATGAGTTCAGGTTTGATTGACAAGACAGTGGTAGCTCGCTATTCAGTTTATGGTAAAACTGACTGCCCACAAAACTTCTCCTTTAACAGATGTCGTCCGTCTGCATATAAAGCCTTCTGTGGACGAAGGGGCGGGAAGGGTAAACATTGCCCCCGCTGTTCGTGTTTGGTTAGCAGTGGTCCCATATTTGAATGAATCAGTTATTCTAACCCCGAGCGTAGTAGCCCTTTTGCAAGACACTGCTAAGTATAGCGCCCTCGCAGCCAAGACCGAGATAGCACAAATTTCGGACGTCCCAAAGAATAACACGTAGGATACCCCGCCGTTGACTGAGAATAACATTCTTAGTCAGCTGATTAGCAGTCATTATTTTGAGGAGACAGAAGACGTCTGCCTAAGCACAGCCGGTCTGGCTGTGCTTAGGCAGACGAGTCATCTGGAGAAGGTGAAGTGGGCCCAGAAATAGGCCCGCCCGACTTTCTAGACTTTCTACGCCTCACCAGTAATTAACGAAAAAATGGCAAGCCGAATGCTCTTCGCTTGAACAAGCCAGGAAGTTAACCGGGCGAGGAAAACGCGGCTTTTTCTTAGAACATAAATTGTTGTACCATCATGATAGCACAGCAGGTCACGTGGTTACACAACTATGTCTCCCAGGGTCCAGAGCAGGTGTTGTATTAGAAATGGCCCATGATGCTCCTTTCGCGGGACATATGGGGCGTTCAAACCTGTGAAAGACAGAATTCGTCTCAGTTTCTGGTTCCCTGACATGGACGAACGAGTGCGTTCATACTGCGCCTTGTGTGTCATATGTCAACAGAGGGCGCCCGTCAAGGTGGCTCACTGCGTACCGATTTAGCCAATCCCACGCAATGATGAACCCCCCTTCACCAGTTTGTACGCGGGTTGTATTGGCCCAATTCTGGCGCTAGGTGACCCCACTGTACCTAAGCCCGAATATAATTATGCCCTCGTTGTAGTAGATCGATTCTCTCGATGGCCAATGGCCTATCCGCTCAAGACAATGAGCGCTCGAGCAGTGTGTAACGCCCTCTAACAGATCTTTATGACGTTTGGTGTGCCTAACGTCATACAAACAGACTGCGGTACCAACTTCACTAGCAAGCTGAGGTATAAGGAGTTTTTTAATCGCCTTGGATGTTCTCCTCAATTCAACACTTCAGGACACCCGGAAGCCAGTGGCCTAGTTGAACGTTGCAATCAAACCCTGAAGACAATAATATATAAACTAGCACAATCTGATCCAGATGGATGGCACCATCTCTTGCCATTTCTCTTATGGAGTCTGCGCGAAAGGCTTTCGGCGACGACTCATATGAGCCCACACATGTAAGTTTATGGTACGTTACCCAAAGGACCCTTGAGTGTGCTCAAGGACTCATGGGCGTGAACCTTCAGCGTAGGTTTTACCTCTGAAGCATATCTTCAACAACTTAAAGAGAACTAAGAATCAGCAAGGCTGCACGCCGAGTATCATTCAGACGGTGAACAGAAACGATACGTAACACAATACAATTTACGTAGTATGGATCGCCGTTATCAGGTTGGCGACCAGGTTATTGTTTTGGCTCCAGAGGCGAACGTAGACAAGTTGTACAGTCGCTGGAGAGGTACTGGTACGGTGATCCAAGTCAAATCACCATACTCGTACATAGTAGAGGTAGATTGGAAAAAGAGACATGTTCATGCAAACAAAATAAGAAAGTTCAATGAATGCACTGAGCAGGCGCTTGTGAGTAATTTTGAGTTGTCACAACAAAAAGTGAATTGAGATTTCAAATTAAAACTGGGTGCATAACAGACTATATTAGTGGTAGCAATATTCCTTTATGATTTATTGTCTTTTGTAAATACAATTTGGCATGCGGAATTTATAGAAATTCACTCGCAGAAAGAAAGACACATGCGTGCGCGTACAAATGGGAGAAAAGCAGTATGTATGTAATGAATGCCACGTGAACTCGTCATTTCGGAGCTTAAATAAATTTGGCAGAGTTGCCGAGGAAAAAATAAAACTTATAGTTTCTGACTTTTACACCCCTGAATAAACAAAGGTAAAATTCTGTTGAATAAGCGCTTAGTTCAGCTGAATTTGGAAGGGTTACCGCGGCTGAAGAAGCGCATGGGTATAGGTCTACGAAAGACCTCGATGACCTATTCGAGCTGTTAAACCCAGCGGACGAGACTGTATGAACTGCCGGGATTTCTTGCAGAAAATCTGGAGCGAGTGCTGCATTTGAGACCAGAGGATCTTGACTTAGTCGTCCTGTCAAAGAAAGTAATCGCTATTGAAGACCACCTGAAACAGCTGACCCCAGCTGTTCAAATGGCGACTTGTACTGACAAGCCAGTGATTGCGGGCGAGTCAGTATGCAAGCTTTGCCCGGGTGAAGGCGAACTAGTTCATAAAGATATTCAAAAGTCAACTACATCTGCTAGATTGTTCACCGTAGTTATTGCATCTTCGCAGGGTGACGTGGACGGCAAAGGTGAAACATTTGTCACCATGTCTCAGAAAAAGCCGAAAACCAAGAAGCCAACAATTGTTGGCTCCTTTGCTGCCAGTGAGTCTATGGTTGCTGCTAGACCAGTTGCTCATAAATCAATTTTTCATGTGGACAATGCTTTGGCAGGATGTACCCCAAGTGCCATCATTGACCATCTTAAATCGCTGCACATTCCAGTCGTCTCTTGTTTCGAGTGCAAGTCGTGGAGGAAACTGGGGAAGGATGAAATTGTCAGCAGAGCTTTTTGGGTGTGTGTGGAGAAGGAGAACATAACAAAATATTAGACAAACAAATCTGGCCACCTGGCATTATGGTGAGGCTGTGTAAATTCAAATCTGATGTTGCCAAGAAGCTATCAGTAGGTGCGGATATGACGAGAAGCGCCACGTCTAATATAGACATTGAACAATCATCCCACACCAACCATTCAGTAGACTCAGCTAACAAAACTGAGCAGGCATTGATTGATGGATTGTAAGTTCTGTACAGTTGGTTCCTTTAATCTGCATGGGCTAAATCAAGGTCGGACAATGTTGTCTGAGCTGTGCAACACATGCTGTGTTATCTTTGTGCAAGAGCATTGGCTGTTGCCTATTAACCTGGATTGTTTTTCGGACATAGATGATTAAGTTCACTGTTGGGGCTAGTTCAGCGATGAACAATGTTATTGGCCAAGGTGTTTTGAGGGGTAGGCCTTTTAGAGGTGTTGCCATTCTTGTGGACAACAAGCTTGCATGCAACTTGAAAATATTGATGAAATCAGATAGACTTATTGCACTAAAAATTAAGAAAAGTCTGTTTATAAATGTTTACTTCCCTGTAATTACTTATAATAACATAACATGTTTTATAGTGGTTCAGAAGATCATATCTGTGTAAGAGCCATTCCTTTTTCTCCTTTTGTTTCCTCGTTACTTCTTTCTAATACCCAAATTTCTTCAGTTTCTCCTTGAATGCGTTTACTGAATGTACTGCAATGGACTCTTCATCTGACTCATTCCATGCATTTACTACCCTTGAACTATAAAATCTTTGCATCCATATACCAGCCGGTTTTTTATATATCTTGTATCTATGTCCTCTGGTTTTATTGTCCATGGTAAATGTGAAAAACTGTTGTACAGGTAGTGTGTCCTTCCCTCTTATTATTTTGTAAGTTTCAATCAAGTCTCCTCTTGTTCTTCTCTCCATTGTCAATCCACATCTCTTCAATCTCTCCCTTGTATTTTAGATTTGCGTATCCTTTTATCATTTTCGTTGCTCTCCTCTGTATTCTTTCTAATTTCTCAATATCTTGTTTCAAGTATGGATTCCATGCTTGTACACAGTACTCAAGGTAATAATAGCAACATCTATGATGATATATTGTTGGAAATAGTAGGCATTATTGTAAATGTGTTAAGTGACCACACTGATTGTAATATTATTCTTGGTGATTTTAACCTGCAGTTTGTAAATGAGTTGTCAAGTCGTGCAATTTTTAATGACTTCATTAGGACCTCCAGGCAGAAGCTGTGTGACAGCAAAGTTGATAGCCCCACTCGTTTCACATACTCATGCGAGACGAACAATGCCAAGTCACTTATTGACCATTTCTTTGTTGATAAAGCTTTATTTGAAAAGGTACAGTCATCTGAGATAATTGACAGTGGTATGAATCTCTCGGATCATCTACCTCTGCTACTGCACCTTTCTGACAGTCTACTGGATAATGGTGATGACCTTGTCAAGCAGGGTACAAATAGCATCAAGACCAGTCGTCTTAGATGGGACAAAGCAGATCTTGCAGCATATTATTGTGCCTCTAATATATATATCTAAGTCACATCGACCCTTCAACATTCTTTACAAACTGTAATGTAGGGTGTTCTCGTGCACACGGGTATGACATAGATACTGTCTACAACATAATTGTTGATGGACTATGTCTAGCTCAGATGAGCACTGTCCAAAAACCACTGCATCACACTATAAGCATTACTGGGATGGTGAGCTTACTGACTTGAAAAACAAGTCTATTGCTGCTCATGACCTGTGGAAAGCATGTGGACGACCCAGCCAAGGACCAATTCATGACACCAAAAGGTGTGCAAAAGCGGGCCATTAGAAACAAGAAATCGGTGGAAGATGCTTATCTGTCTAATGACTTGTGTTTGAAAGGCCCATAAAACTTAAAACGAATTTTGTACATAATTATTATTCGATAAAATCCAACTTCGAGAAAACATCGACATATAAAATCAGAAACACGAAAAAATAAACAACCCAAAAAAACGAAGCATCCGACAAGCGAGCATTCCGCAAGAGTCCGCCCCAAAATGTATGACGTCATACCAAGGAGGCTATTACTGCTAATAAAACTAAAAGTTCTTCTGAACATAACCCTCCCCTTGTGATGTGCAACATCACCAAAAAAGAAAACTTCAATCATTCATCATAACATGTTAATCGTCTGACATCAACAGAGACTTCTACCGGACACAAAGAGTTTATAGGTCGTGTAAAAACAGTCTGTCCAATCTTAACCTTCACCACACGCACGTGTCCATCACGACCAGGATGAACAGCAACAATCTTTCCCAATGGCCAAGAACCTCTGGCTGTGTCTTGATTTATGACCAACACAACGTCACCTACACGAAACTCCCGTTTTTGTGAATGCCACTTCTTTCCAGCTCCAAGTCCCGGTAACCATTCTTGCATCCACCGGTGCCAGAAATGCCGAATCAATTCCTGAACTTGTCGCCAATGATACCTAGGATGAGGATTTTCATCAACCGGAAACGGCACAATTCACCATGCAGAAAATGGCTTGGCATCAGAGGAATAATATCATGTGTATTTGCCGACTGATATATGTCAATGGTCTTGAATTCAGAAGCGCCTCTGCTCCGATAAAGGCGCTCATCAGTTTTTCGTCACCGACTTCTGCGTTTCCAAGACTAGCAGTAACTGCACGTTTTGCAACTTTTATCATGATCTCAAACACTCCTCCGAAGTGAGGCGCAACTGGTGGATTGAAACTCCATTTCAAACCGTGTGATGATGTAGACTGACAAGTTTCTGTTTATCCAATTGCGTTATCAGTTCTTGCAGTTCTCGATTTGCTCCAACAAAATTTCGACCATTGTCCGATGTCATTTCCTTTGGAAAACCTCGACAACTAGCAAAACGAAATAACTCTTTTAAGAAGGAATCCGTGTCCAATCCATATGCCATCTCCAGATGAACAGCTCTAGTCGTCATACAAGTGAACAGACACAAATAACGCTTTTGTCGGCTTTTACCACGTCCTCTTAACGTAAGGAATGGTCCAGCGAAGTCGAGAGCTGTATGGACGAAGCTCCTCAATGGATTTGGCAACTTGAGTCTACTACTAGGCAACGGTGCCATAATCTGATTGGCTGCCTTTGCAGTGCGCGTTTACACATCATACATTTATTCTCCCATTCTCTAATGGCTTCACGTGCAGACAAAACCCAGTACTTCTTCGATAGTTCTGACAGTGCGTGATTAGTTCCACAGATGTGAGCTCCTTTTTCGTGCTCATTCTTCACAATCAATCTGGTGATTCCATGACTTCGTGGTAGGATGATTGGGTAACGCGTTTCGTATGGCAATATTTATGCATTAATTAATCTGCCATTGCTCCATGTTCGTCCAACTGCGGATTCAGTACTATCATAGGGTCAATATAATGCGACGTTATAGTTAGACAGACCACTCCAGGGAGGCATTGCTTAAGACTAGATCTGGGTCACTATAGGAGGTGCACTTGTGCACTAGTGATGATATTAGTTGGTCTGACGGCCTGTATTTTAGTAAAGGTATTCGGCCGGCTTCAGAGGTCAGAACTAGTAGCTCGTTGGATACATTGTCGGTGGTGTTCTTATATCTGGTTGGTCAGAACTGGGTGACCTGGCAGTCTGTTTCACAGGTCAGGCTTACTAGAGGAACAGTATTCTTGCATCAGGTCCCTCAGATTCGGCTGACCCCGCTGTTCGGTCTGACCGCACTGCCGCTCTGTCTGACTACGAGATTCAGTATAAAATAACCACGCACTGTAGACAAAGGGTCTGTCTGGTTGGAATCGCTCGTTGTTCGTGGGTTCCTTAAGGTATAGTCAAGTAGGTTGGAATCTTGGGAAGACTGCCGCTAGTGTTGCATTGGTGAAGTCCGCTATTGAACGTAGACGGTAACTGTGTCATGATCTAGATAAAATTATTCATATATTTATTGTTATTATTCTGAATTCTCAAACTGAGTAGTAATGGATTATGAACTTTGTATATGTGAACTCATTATCAGCGTGATCGTGTATATTAAAGAACTGTGAAAGCTTGTAGACTAAGACGTCTAAGTACGCGGTGCAGATTAAGGTTAATGTTAGTTTCTAAAGTCTTTTGATTATTATTAGAGTTATTATTATTATTATTATTGTTGTTGATATTATTATTATTATTATTATTATTATTATTATTATTATTATTATTATTATTCATCATTGGCATTGCCAACGGATCTGTCATCATGCTATCTGGGTCGCCGCTTGTCAGTGGACTGTAATCTTGACATGGTGCCCTGAAAAGCCACCGCATTGAAACGTTGGATCAATGCCGACAAGTTCTGGAAAAGGAAGTTTGTCTCTCGGGTGTCACCGGTAGTTGTCGAAAGTCGGCGTCCAGTCTCAGACAGAAAGGCGAGGCCCTCACTATTGAGGGGACCGAAGGTTTCTATAGCGATTGGAACAAAAGTGTATTTCTTCTCTAGCTCAGAATATTTTGTGTGTTTCCTTGTGGCTGCTATCTCCGCCGCTCCTCCAGCTGTGGAAGCTGTTTCGGGGATATAGGAAGCGGCCACTGTGTCCACCACAGTTGCGTCCCAAAGTAAGGTCCGCCCCCCACTCCACGGTATCAGGGTCTGCCCGTCCGGTCTCTTTCCATCTAATCTGGAAAGACCTGACGGTTCCTTGACTGCTGGAATACCGGCTCTGTTGAGGCTGCGATGGATTAGGTCGTTGATATTACAGTGTCTTGCTTGACGGCCAAAACCCAATGAACAGGCCATGTGCGCCTCTGGCTGAGACGAAGGCGCCGCATGCGCAGGTGTGCGGCTCACAGATGGCCACCCCTAAACGTAGGCCGACCGCCACCCTCACGGTATCGTCCTCCAGTCTGAGATCGCGAAAAACGAGCGGGAGAGCGTATAGCCAGTCCGAGGCGTGTGGTGACTGCAAGGCCCTTAGTCTCGCCTGGTCAATTATTATTATTATATTGTATAAAGTATTAATATTATTATTATTGTTATTATTATTATTATGTCACATATAGTGTTATTCATCATTGGCATTGCCAACGGATCTGTCATCAGGCTATCTGGGTCGCCGCTTGTCAGTGGATTGTAATCTTGACATAGTGCCCTGAAAAGCCACCGCATTGAAACGTTGGATCAATTAGAGTTATCGTTTACGTGTTAATAAAACAATTTATTTCGTTACATTTTATACCTCTCGTGCGAGTTGCTAAGTTCACCCATAAATTCCTGTAGGTAGATACTTCGTCTGGCTGATATCGTGGCTTAGCTATTTGTCTAAAAGGTAATTCCTTACACCTATAGATCGGCTAGGTACTCAGATAAGTGACACGTTATATATAAGAAAAGATTAACCTAGACGACATATGGTGAAGAACCTATTGGATGATAGTACCAACAGTTTGCTGTTAGTTGGCAATACTTTCTTTTGAAGCAATGATCGATATTCCATACTGAAAGTTTCTTGTTGACAAGCTCTTATCACAAGTAGTTCAGCATCTTTGATTTCTTCACACTGCAATTCACTCTGAATCCTATCTTGCATGGCCAATCCACAGTTGTTGACAAACTGCAGTACCCAGACTGCACACGTATCAATCGTCCCCAATTTGAAAATCTATCTGGATTCAATCGATCTTCCAGACGCACCGACGAACTGTGGAAAGTTGCGAACATCGACATTACCTTTTTCTCTCGATCAACTCTTTTTCTTTCACACGTAACTTCGATTGGTTCAATTGAGTTGCTCGGCCAGCAGTCCTCCAAAAACTGCAGAAATGCTGGACCGTTCCGCCAAAGCTCTTCCTCAACGAGATTTGAGGCTGTCATTCCCCTTGAGGCTAGATCTGCTGGATTCTGTTCTGATCGAATATGTTTCCACTGCTCTGGAGAAGTTGACGATTGGATTTCTCCCACTCTGTTTGCTACAAATGGTTTGTACGCTCGACTCTGACCTCTTATCCAATGTAAAATATTCATGCTGTCGCTCCAAAAGGTGACACTTGAACTCTTTATGTCCAATGGACCAGCAATATTATTTCCCATTCGGAGTGCTAAGACTGCTGCCATCAATTCAAGACGCGGCACACTTGTTGATGCTAGTGGAGCCACCTTTGTCTTTGAACACACTAAACGGCTTGAAATGCGACCACTTCCATAAGTGCATCTTGCATATGCGACTGCACCATATGCATCGATAGAAGCATCAGCAAATACATGTAATGACAGCTTCAAAAATTCCTCAGTTTCTTGTAGACAAATACATCTGGGAACCTTAATTCTGCCGACATCAATTCACAACACTGCCACATCTTTTGCAATAGCATCTTAGCTCGAACAATGTATGGGGCCAAGAAGCCTAACGGATCAAATAGAGAAGCAACTTTTTTTAACACATTCCGCTTGGTGCAAACAAATCCTTCTTCACATAATTTGAAACGAAATGTGAAAACGTCCTCTCGTGCTAACCATATTATACCAAGTGTTTTTACTCCATAGAGATGGTCACCTTCAATTTCTAGTTCCGTCATTTGATCTTCTTGTGGTATGTTTTTTAATACTTCACCCGAATTCGACAACCACTTTCGAGCATGCATATCTGCCCGACGAAGGAGCTCTGACAGCTGTTTATACAATTCTAGACCATCACTGACAGAAGTCACAGAGTTCACACTGTCATCCATATATGTTGCCTTCAGCACAGTTTCTGAAGCCAATGCAAACTGATCACAATATCGTCTTGCCTGTTCCTGAGCAACCAGCTGAGCACGAAAAGGGGAGCAATTCACTCCAAAAACAACATGTTTGAATTCATAGGTATCTGGAGGTTGTCCATTGTCCATATACCGCCATAAGAAGTGGAAATAAGCTCCGTCCTTTTCATCTATTCCAACACGAAGATACATTTCCGCAATGTCACAAACCACCACAATTGGATTTTTACGAAATATCAGCAAAACGTTTTCCAACTGTTGTTGCAGCTTTGGCCCTTGATTTATAGTCTGATTCAACGATTGACCTCTGAAGTGGCTGATGCATCGAATACGAGCTTTGTCTTGGTCGTCACTTCATACTACAGGAAAGTGTGGTAGATACCAACTTCTTTCCTCTTTACTGACAGCGCTCACTTTACGGATATAACCCTTTTCAAAATACTGGTCGATAGTTTTGGAGTAAGCAGTTTTGACTTCTTGATCTCTGTGGAGTTTCTTTTCTATGGACTCAAAACACTTCAAGGTCATGTCAAAATTATTTGGTAAGTCTGGTTGGCCATCCTTCCAAGGAATTTCCACTTGATATCTTCCACCAGAATATTCCAATCTTGCTCGGGCTTCCTTTAGTAATACTTGATCATCTGGGGACATAGTGTTACTCTCCGAATTTGCTACTTCTTCGAATTGATTTCATCAACTCCTTGAAGAAAATAAGTGGCGTTGAAATTCGTATGGAATCCAACAGCACCTGGCAATATTTTTCCCACACTAAGTCCAACCCAATGGTGTAAGCCGAGCCACTGGCTGACCAGGCTTGCCTCAAACTTCCTTTTGAGCCAAATGCAGATCCACATAATCCAATCCAATCAACATATCGACTCTTCGTGACCTAAATGTAGGAAATTCAATTCTTCGCAGATGTGACCATTTTTTAGAATACTTCTTCCAGTCGATGACTTCCAAGCTGCCAGTTACTTTTCTCGTAGTGAAGGCACAAACTTTCACATTGACAGTTCTATCTAAGCTCTGAAGCTGGACGACTACTGGCATTGTTTTGAACACTTCGCTTTCACCATTTAAAACATTCACAGTTATCTCTCGACGGGACAGGACTTTTAGGTCCCGCTCATTAGGTCCTGGACTATTAGGTACCACCGATTAGGTCCCGAGACAGTTAGGTCCCGGGTCAATAAGGTACTAGACGGTTAGGTACAGCAACGAAACAATTAAACTTATTGTTAATAATCTTAGTACTAGCCAATTAAGTAAACAAAACTAAAACAAGTCAATTAATATCAAAATTGAAAGTTTATTAATAGAGAGAGCAAGAAAAAGAAATACTAAACATTTATAAAAAGTGAATTAAAAGCTTATTGTCATTCCATAAGGAAGTTTTCAGAAAGCCCACAAAGATAATCGATGATTTCACGATCTGTATAAGATTGTACAATGTCAAAATTCGATCATCTGCCAGTTGATATTTCCGGCATTTATCAGGAGCCCGTGCTCCTGCAACGTAATTTTCGTATTGTAAGTCTCTGCTTTTCTGAAGTGTTCGCAACACATCGATGAAACGCCAAATCGATGGGTGTGTCACGTCGAATTCCGTTTGGAGACGTCGATGAGCAGAAAAATTTGAATTCTATTTTGGTCAGCTGGGCCGGTATCACCAAGCAGAAACAGCTCATCCTGGCCCTCCGTTGTTTTGTACATTTTGTATCTTTCCGGAATGACAAGTTCTGTCAAATCGTTTGGTGCTGGTGGAGCCATAGCAGTCCTAACTCGCTGGATCATTTTGCGTGCAGCATCCTTGTTTGGCATCTGCCCCATTGTCGCTTGATCAATATCCTTAACGATATTGTTCACGATCTGAGAAGGTTTTTCCATTGTGTCTTGTGCTCTTCTCTTCATTGAAGTCTTCACTCTCTCCACCTCCACTCCCGCAGTATTGCTTCCATGCGTATGGACGCCGCTTCTGGCGATAATGACGCCGTTAAAATCCGTATGGAGTCTGCTTTTGCATCCGTTGTTTCGATCACGGCATCTCCAGAACTTAACGTTCCCGTCAACATTACATTTGTGGAATGTGAATAGAAACCCTCCATTGTGCAACATTTTTAATTTCTGTTTGTTTGTATTTCTTGAAAATCGTTTTCCTCCATACTTGGTTTGTTCTTTATACTTTTTTTATCATAAAATTTTACTTACATTAACGTTGTTGAAATTTACTAACACTTAACACTATTTTCCTTCACAAATTTATTCCAGAAATCGCTTTCCAACTGGTTCTTATATACTACATAATTATTTGAGTTTTGTTTATTCGCCTATATTCTGTTTACAGATGAAACAATTAACAAGACAACGTGAAGGACTAACCATTCGACAGACAATGAACTATATTTTGCTTTGATCTATACTATGTATTGAATCCGGTCCCTTTTCCGTTCTATTCAAGATGACAGACAATGGGACCAGTTTACTGGCACCCCTTTCTTCGCCTATTTCCTACATACAGATCAAATAGCTTGTTAAGCTAGTTATTCCCTTTATAACCTTATTGACCCTAGTTAAGCAAATAAGGTTAATTGTTTCGTTGCTGTACCTAACCGTCTAGTACCTTATTGACTCAGGACCTAACTGTCTCGGGACCTAATCGGTGGTACCTAATAGTCCAGGACCTAATGGGCGGGACCAAAAACTCACGTACCGATCTCTCGAACCTCTGACACAAGACCAAGTTCAGCTGCTACATCAGAGTTCAGATAAGTTTTTGTACGTCCATCATCCAATAAGGCATTTATCTGAACTATTTTATTTCCATTCTTCAACAACACTGGAACTGTGTGCAATGCAACCCCATTGACATAATTCTCTTTTGAGGCTAAAGTGTTATCATCACTGTCTCTGCTTTCCACACTATTCACAACTTCAGTTGTTGCATGCACTACCATTGTACAGTCTTCATTCGATGACCTCGATGCTGTGATAACCTTTGGAACTGTCTCAAAATCCTGTTGACTTTCATTTTCCCTATGCAACAATCTGTGATGCAACCGATTACATCCATTTAGGCCACACTCACGACTGCGAAAACAAACCTTCCCAAAATGCGTGCCTCCCAAGCATCGATAACACAACTTACTGTCTTTTGCTACCTTCCTCCTGTCTGTTTCTATTATATTCAGAGCATTTTCAAATACCATGTTGCCCTTTGCAAAACGAACAAGCACTCAGAACATTTTCTTTTCTCTGGCCATTTTTGTCACGGCTCTGTCTGAAGAACGACTGCATGTTTTGTCTTCTATTTACATTGATTCTGGTGTCAACAATACCTTGCACAGTCTCACTGGCTATTGTCTGGAATTCTGCTTCTTGTGGAACCCATTCTCTCAACGTTTCCACATTTTCAGTCTTTATGTGTTGGAATATCCACCGTTGATAACTTGTGACCATACCTTAAGTCATCTTTTTGAGCAACTACAGATATAGCGAACCATAAGACAATTCCTCCAGACAATTAGATTCTTTCAGATTAATCACCGTAATGTCCAACAAATCTGCAAAACGATCTAAGTCTTGAGAATTGTTATATCTCACTGGTTTAAAATTGTCGATCTCTTGCATCTGGATTGCAATGTTCCTTCTCATCCCACCATATTTCCGTTCCAAACGTTGCATTGCCGCATCGTAATTGGCTGGTGAATGACCAAGATTCTCAATAACTTTAAGTGCTTCACCCGAGAGATACTGTCGCAACTGTAACAGTTTATACTCTGACGACGTTGGAGCTCGATCAACACATGCCATAAATGAAGCCTTCCATGCTTCATAAGTTTGCTTGTCACCTCCAAAAACTGGAATAGACACACGCTTCAGTTGTCTCCATAAGTCCTGCCCTACATCAGCACTGGATGTAGGCTCCCTCCGTGATGCTACTGCGTTGGTGAGCAATCCTTGCTCCGATAATTCACTGCTTGTAGCTCTTATCGGTTCTCTTCGAACAGAAAACACAACTTCGTCCTCGTCTAGCCGTCGTTGAACTAATTTCATTACTGACGAAAACTCTGCTTCTATCGCATCCATTTCATGACATGTTCTTTCAACATTGTTGTGATCACGATTTTCACTGAACATCTTCGTGAATTGCTCTTAGTGTTCCATCGTTTTGTCTGTTATGTCCGCCAACTGCTGCTGCTTATCTCGAACGCTGTTTCGATCTATAACTGCTCATCCAGCAAAGTTAATAAGCTGTGACGGCTCTTGGTGAAAGATATTTTCAATCTATACTCTGACGTTTTTATCAAGTCCATACTTAACTCACCCATCGATGCACTCAAACCGTCACTGTTCGAATTGTCCGCCATTTTGACGCATAAAGTTAACGATAATTTTTTTTCTTTGAAACAAAACAACTGACAACTTTTGATTCAGACACATATCCAACGTTTGTAGGCTTAAAACCACGCTCTGCTACCAGATAATACTGTTCGAAAGGCCCATAAAACTTATAACGAATTTTGTACGTAATTATTTTTCAATAAAATCCAACTTCGAGAAAACATCGACATTAAAAATCAGAAACACGAAAACTTTGTAGCAAAGGCAATGGCAGTGTCTCTTAAGGTGGCATGCTCACCTGATAATACAGAAATCAGTGATAAACTCGATAAGCAATTTCGAAATAGGTTTAGCCAATATAATACAGCATCACAATACAGAGCAATGACAGTAGAACTAGTGGACGAATGTCTGCGCAAAATGAAACGGGGTAAAGCCCCCGGTCTGGATCACATTGAGACAGAACATCTTATTCATGCTCACCCTAGACTGGTTGTTTTGCTCACGCTTTTATTCAACCAAATGCTTGTTCATGGCAGAGTTCCAACCAGTTTTGGGCTTGGGATAATCATACCATTAGTAAAAGGGCCTTCTTTGGATAATGGCAATAGCGATAACTATCGGGGCATCACATTAAGTTCAAATGTGTCGAAACTTTTTAAAATGTGTATGCTTGAGCCCTACGACAGCTTTTTATGCACTTCTGATCTGCAGTTTGGGTTCAAAAGAGGGTTGGGATGTTCACATGCAATTCTTGCAGTCAGAGCAGTGGTGGACTATTTCACAAGCCTTGGTTCCAGTGTCAACTTATGTGCATTGGACATGTCAAAAGCTTTTGACAAAGTGAACCACTATGCTTTGTTCAATAAGTTAATGGACAGACAAGTTCCTTGTGAAGTTTTAACCACTCTTATAACCTGGTATAGTCTGAGTGCAGCATTTGTGAAGTGGGACAACATAATTATTATCAGACATTATTATCAAAGAGTTATCATAACTCTTACCTGTGGTGTTAGGCAGGGGTGTGGGCTATTCCCTGTTTTATTTGCTGTGTATGTCAATGATACAATTGATAAGCTTCGTGGCTCCTCCTGTGACAGACGCGCTGTCAATGTTTTAGCCTTATCAATTAAATGCGGTACAAGAAGACTTGCTTGCACATCATCGTCATCGTTACATCTACGAAACAACTTCTCGAGATGGTCAAAGTAGCTTGGTAGCTCAAAATTATCGTAAGGGAATCATTCCCTTATTGCATCGTAAAAGACTTTAAGTCTACCTACGAGTGAACTCCTAAACCCCCTATCATCTTGTTCTCCGCGTTCACCTTTTCTTTCTTCCCACTGTCTCCTCGCCTCTCTCTCTCTCTTCATTCTCTCTTCTCTCTTCTCTTTCTTCCTTCTTTTTCCTCTCCTGCCTTTCCTCTGCCTCCCGTTTTCTTCTATCATGAAACTCCTCTTCCTCCCTCTCTGCCTTTCTTCTCTCTCTCTCCTAATTTCTTCTCTCTTTTTTCTTTTCTAGCTCCCATCGCTCTGAACGAATCCTTGCATCGGAGTCTGCCTTCGAGGCCACCGAGTTTGACTCACTGCCTAGTTCTTGAGGGCTAACGTGCTCTCGAGCTACAATCTCTGTCCATTCCCTTACTAGCTTTGCTCTGTCCATTGAGAGCACTATATCTTCCTCTACATCTGCGTCAAGCAAATGGCCTATCAACTTCCCGTGACGCATCTGCTTGATGTTCGCCTGTTGCTCTGGAGTTAGTTCTCCATCCCGAAGATCAGTTAATAGAAAAAGATAAGTAGGATGAATCTGAGGCACAATTTTGGACTGGACTATGACAGAAGACGTTTCCAAGTAACCAAATCTCTTCTCATCTCCCGATCCTATAGAAAGACAACGACCAAGCCCCTGGACTTGTCGCTTGCCGATCCTCGTCACGAGTTTACGATCTTAACCTTACGACCCACACCTAGCCACTAGACAAAGGGTCCTACCTTTTCCGTGCTGCGAATGTGACGACGTCTGTTGGTCTCTTGATCAACATGCCGTTGATTCCCGCTCTCGGCGGCGATGAACGGTTCTCTCTTTGTCTCCTTCGTCTTCTTCCGATCTCTCTGCTCATAGATCGATCGATCGTCGAGCCTTGGTTGATCCGTTGGTTGATTCCCGGTTGATCTTCAATCCTCGGTTGATCTTCTGCTGGTCTTCTCGTTGGTTTCGGTTGATCTTCTGCTGTCGTTCGTCGTTCTTGTTTTTTGATCCTGTCGTCTGCTCCAAAACTGCCATGGACTTCTTATCTTGTTCGGATTATCAAGACTAGGCCTGTGCATACAATTCACTCCAAACCGGTGTTAATGTAATAACTGTAATGGAGGGAAAAGATTGTTTTTGCCATTTCTCAAACAACAATCTGGACATCAATTCTTGGTGGTAGCGGTGATGGATTGTAGCCGTGTGTCTCCAGTCTCTTCGGTTTACGTTTACGTTATAGTTCAACAAAATGACACCAGAGTCTCTTTCTGATTATTATTCTTATTATTTAGGTTAACTTCAAAATATATTAACGTAGAACAACTTAGCTTGCTACTTCATTAACGTTCTTCATCACTCTCAGACTGTCGACCTTAACCAGACCTATCTCTATCGTCTTGGTCATCTGTCGTTTCCAGTCGTTTCCTCGAGAGCGGATTCCTCCTGCAGTCGATGTCGTGCACCTGACGCCTTCTGAGAGTGAATCCCGACTCTCGATTTCTCCCATCTTTTATACCCTTGCTTGCATCCTCCCATTATGGTCCTTCTACCTCATGTCTATCCTTATTTGGCTATTTGTCCCGATTGTATCCTTATTTGGTCATCTTACATCAAATCTCTCAGGCGCTCAGCCCATAGCTCTTCCTCTGGACCCGGTCTTTTTAACCTATCCTAGCCCGGCATTCGCTCTTGCCTCAGCCATATTTGGTCATAAAGCCCGTCTCTCCAACTGTCTCAGCCCACTCGCCCACGCTGATTCACTTGGCTGTGCCTACTGTCTGTCAGTCTCTGTCTACACACATATATATTTACTACTGTTGATAGGCCTATAATGTTTGTCTTTATATATACTGTTCATATCTATAGCTATAGTGTTCGCAATTTTAGTTTATACAGCATTTGACATTATATTATATTGTTCATTAAAGTTATAAACTTGACATCGCCTTTTTTTCATAACGCAGTCCCCTCTTCCATCATTACAATAACACTTTAATAGTTAGTTGAAATCATATGTACAAGTGAAATATTGTTGATTATAGATGCCGACAGAATCTACAGCGACCGTGACTAACGTCTGTAGTTCTCTACACCGGTTTAATGCTGACTGATATAAGTTTATTTAACGACGCATCCATAACAACGATGATATGCGTAACCAATTTAATGCACAGTCCGCCTGATATATATACTAGTATCTCAGATCCTAGCTTCATTAACTGGTCTTTGAAGTCCCGCATCCAAGAACCGTTATATTGTCTGAATCGGTCGGTAGCGACCAAGACTATTCATAAAGCACGTCCCCGCCGCTTCATAAGTCACATAGCTATTCACGCTGCTCGGTTTGTCTTGTGTGGACGACAGGAATTCATTCCGGTTCTGGTTGGATTTCTGACCCATTGCCTCATCTGTTCTCCTGCCCTGCATCAGCGTAGAAGTTTCGCCTCCGGCTGTTGATTTGACCCAGACCATCGTTCGATGCGTCAGTGTGGTCAGCTTCCGAGTCAAGGCCTTTCGATAGCACCTGTTGCCCTCCATCGTGACATCCCCTATTGCGCATTATGTATAGGAGTCAATTTATTCTAGGATCGAAGAATTAACTCCCCGGGAGTCAATATGTCCTAGAAAGAGTTAAATCCCCTATTGCATTAGGTATGGGAATCAATTTATCCTAGGAAGAATTCACTCCCCGGGAGGCAGTTTGTCCTATATATGTAGAATTAACTCCGTGGGAGTGTTTATTCGCGGGGTGGAGTTTATTTATCCTACGAACAATTGAGTTCGGAGTGACGGAGGAGTCAATATATCCTAGATACAAAACACTCCTGGAGTTAATTTAACCGGTTAGTTAATTTTGCCTCCTACGCCGATTCTGAACAGAACAACCAGAACACCGCAGGTCTGGGAGTTTGGCAGTACATAAAGTTGTAATAACACTTGTGCATTGCCTTTTCGGTTAGTCTTGTCTGATGCCAGAACCCTTGTTTTATGAATGAATGTGATCACCGTTTTTGAGCCATGCTCAGCGTGGCTCACGCAATATAGAACCGAACTTTTACGTATTTTTTCACAGTCGAGCTGATTTTGGCTGACGTAATCGCAATTGAACTAAGCTTCGGCGGAAATCTCCAGTGCTGAGTTTGGAAAGAGGAGGAGGAGGAGGAGGAAGAAGAAGAAAAAGAAGAAGAAGGAGGAGGAGGAACAACGTAATCTAAACCGAGCTTTGCCTAAGCCATAAGCCGAATATTATTCTTGTATGAGTCTTCAACACCGGACTGAGCTTAGCTGACGTAGTCTGAACAGATCTGAGCTTGGCGGGAGTTTTCGGATAGTTGGCGACAATGGAAGTTTGACCCTGTCTTAGCGCAGGGAAGCTAAAAAAGAAGAAGAAAAGGAAAAAGGAGAAGGAGGAGGATGCGGAAAAAGAAGAAGAAGGAGAGGAGGAGGAGGATAAAGAAGAAGAAAAAGGAGAAGGAGGAGGTGGAGGAGAAAGCAGAAGAAGAAGAGGGAGGAGGAGAGGAGGAGGAGAAAGAATAGGAAGGAGAAGAAGGAGGAGGAGGAAGAAGAAGGAGGAGGAGGAAGAAGAAAGAGAAGGAGAAGGAGAGGAGGAGAAAGAAGAAGGAGAAGAAGGAGGAGGAGGAAGAAGGAGAAGAAGAGGAGGAAGAGAAATAAGAAGGAGGAGAAGAAGGAGAGAAGGAGGAAGAAGAAGAAGAAGAGGAAGAAGAAGAAGGAGAAAGAGGAGGAGGAAGAAGAAGACGAAGAAGGAGGAAGAGGAGGAGGAGGAAGAAGAAGGAGAAGTAAGGAGGAGGAAGAGGAACAAGAACAAGTGCAACACTGCAACTGTACGGCTAATAAAACATGCGTATACTACAGGAGGACCAGCTTATCCGACCACCACTATCTAAGAAGCTCAGCGACTTCTACCATTCTACGTATACGCTCCTCTGGCGCCGAGCGTTGGTCCGGCTGTTACAGAATTCGACCAACGCTTTGGGAAAGTTCGGCTCCCTCCTCTATTTTCTGGTACCCTCAGGAGTTCGAGCATGGCCGAGGTTTTCCCCATTTTATTGATCGTCCGCTGGATAAGACCTGGTCGGTCTGAGGCAGGTTTCTAGACTGCTGCGAGATAGAAAGTCGCTCAACTGCAGACGATGTCAACATGTTGATCAAAGAAATTGTCTTTATTAAACGTAACAGCAGTCGCAGATAGTCAACACATCAAACGAGCTCTAACACGCATCGACCACAGTCATTATCGAAAGAGCTATCGATCGGCCTTCGCCCATAGTCAGATCGAATAGTGTCTTCTAATGCAGGAATGCCCTCTATTTATAGTGTACTCGCGCTGGGCCAGCAAGAACAAGAACAAGAAGAAGAAGAACTTTTTCATAGGGGGAATTAATTCCTCTGGACTCAGTTTGTAATAGGTAGAAATAACTCCCTATTGCATTCGGTATGGGAGTCAAATTATCCTAGGAAGAATAAACTCCCAGGGAGTCAGTTTGTCCAAGGTAGAATTAACTCCCCTATTGCACTAGATATGGAAGTCAATTTATCCTAGGAAGAATTAACTCTCCTGGAGTCAATTTATCCTAGGAGGAATTAACTTCACGGGAGTGTCTATTCACCAGCGGACTATGTATGTCCTAGGTACAATACACTCCACTACTCAATTGCTCCTATGATGAATTAACTCCCGGGACAATTTATCCCAGGATAAATTGACTCGGAAGTGTTTAAAAAGGGGGAGTATATTTTACCTACTGCACCGGAGGTGAAAAGCCAGAGGTGTGAGAAGCGGAGGGCACCGGCACCCCAGTTTCAAAAGTGGGAGGCAAAACCCCAGGTTTAGTGCTCAGTGCCCCCTATGTGCCCCAAAATCGGTTCTTTTTATGTTTCTCCACTGGCTTTTTACGATGACTCTTGTTAAGATAATTTGGGCCCCCATTTTTAAAATATCTGGGAGGGGCACAATTCAAAAAGTGGGGGGCAAAAAAAATTTCCGCTTCGCACATTATTTCTTAAATTATGCCCCCCCACTTTTCAAAACCTTGTTACACATCCGGGGAAAGCGATTCGCGTTGAGCCTGCACGCGGTGCCGTGTCGAGCTGGCACGTGAGGGAGAGGGTGATTCGTGCTGGGCCAACACGCCGTGCCGAGCCGAGCCGACATGCTCGGGCACGCCCGTGCCGAGACGGGCCCAGGAAAGAAGGATCGTGCCGAGAGTCGGTCCGTACCAGGGCAGCACGACCCGGCACGCTCTGGGACCGGCACCCGGTCCCAGATTTCTTTGCATTGGAGATTGAAATACTGGTTTGTTAGAATCCTATTGCAGACACATTTTGTCTATTTGCAATTTCTGTTAGTGCCATCATAGCTAGAGTTGATATATTTGTCAAGAGTATTTTCAATACAAGAATGTTCTCTGACTTTGTTTAAATCTGATACTATTGTTTATACATTATGTAAGTTACTGTGCTTTTGCTGGTAGTCTAATAAAGAATATTCTTACTTACTTACTTATTCTCACAATGCTTTTGATCCGTTTCTCTAGTCACCGAGGTTTTATGTTTATCGAAGACTAAACTATGATGACGTCATCCAAACTGTAAAGACTATTATATGTCCTATCACAGCATATTTAGGCCTATTGCTTTACAAGGCACAAACAAAAACAACATTATTTCCGGCGACTGAAAAGAGAAACACAGATCTCGGTATCGATAAGAAATAGACCGCAAAATACGACTAGAAAGACCAACACTGATAGACAGATAGCCTTACACACAAGTAAATTTAGGGAGTCGTGTTGACTCGACTTTCTCCCATCTACGTAAAAAGAACTGATGGCAAAGGTCCCTGAGCAGAAGAGACAAAGCATTGTTTTTGCGTTGACGGACCACGATTTGGGTAATGAAGGTCTTGTCGAAATCGATGTAAATGATTCAAGTGAGGAATTAACAACAGATGTCGACTACTCACTTTATCAGAACCAAGTCGATTTGACAACGCACGGCAGTCAACATGGCACGAAAGACAATGAGCCTAGCGTCGAGACTGTTGTTCAGGTTCCGAATGAGCAGCGCGTTTCCATCTCAAAGAGGCTCAGGCGGCAGAAGAACGCAGTGAAGTCCATCGAAGACAGATTTAAAAAGACGATGCAAGACAGACAAATGTTGATCGACTCAATTTTCGTCGATGAACATAAAGATCTTCACGGAAACTTGCACAACTTGGAAATCGTTGCAAGTGATAAAGGCAAGTAGCTTATGCATGCGTCACTTTATCGGGCGTCAGAGCTCACCGTTCCGCTTAAACTGTCTTTCCCCTTCTCTTCCCCTACCTCTACTTCGCGGTGTATCGATCTCAACTTGTACCATTGGCTCTGTTCGACGTCACTGTCGCATTTTACATGCTACATGCATTTTACATGGGCCTACCATGACATTTTTTGCAACGCCTTGAGACCTCATGTGGCATCAGATGCCCCTCTCTGGCTACGGTCTTCTTACTCTACTGTAAGTATATATTCCAATTGTCATCTGTGGATACTATATAGTATCCACAGATAACAATTAAAATAGCGCTCAAAATCGAAAAATTTCGGTCTTTTGCTTTGGCCGGCCTACACAAAAGGTAAATGTTTCATAGTTGGCCTCCGTGAGCAATTGAACAAACTTACATACTCTCCGACCTTGTTCAAACAACCCCCATCTTATCGTGTGCCTTACACTTTTCTCCAGTCTCATCGTTTCTGAAATTCTCAACCGCTCCTTAGTCTATGCTGCACCAGCACTTTGGAACGGACTCCCAAAAAAACTCCGTCAGTTTCCTCAGCCCCACATTTCAACTCCAAATATGACCTCTCCTGCGCTTTGATTAACCTCTGCTACTTTCCATTCACGACTAAAAACCGAACTCTTCAATGTGTCCTATCCAGATTCTACTCCTGTGCCACCACATGACCACCCTCATCATCGACTACCACCGTAGCACCATGCTATCTCCTAGGCTTGACTTCCTTGATTTCGACCGGCACCGAAAGGAAGCGAGAGGATTGGCTATTGTGGACTTGATTTGGCATAGCGCCGATGAATAAGCTGGTCTCCCTGACGTGGTTTTGTGGGCGCTGAGAAATTTTCGAGGATTTACATTACATTACATTAAAGTTCTCCTTATTTTTTATTCTTGTATGGTATACATGACGTGAAAAACGCTAATTTTTATTATATTATTTATTTTATTAGCATGTAAAAAATAACAAAGTTCTAATAATATAACAAATTTCATTGTCCTTTCCCTTGCTGAGTTACGTTATATTGGTAGATGAAGTGCTTTACAGATTTTTATATTTAACCTATATTTGGCCAGTGTTCTATACGGTTTTCATTAACTTATTAACTTAATAAGTAATTAAATAATAAATTTAACTTCTGTCCTTAAAATTAGTTTACAACACCGTTACTGAGAGTCATCTGTGGAATAAATTGAGAACTCTCGATCTTTGAATTGATGTCTTCGAAAGCTGGGAACCAGCCTACATTAATTTACCAGCAAGAGACCAATTTAGATTTGTGTTTATGTTGACAATTTTCGGGAAATTAATCGGATAACATTATATTATATTAAAGATCTCAGTTACCATAAATATTAAATTTTGCGTATATATATATATATTGTCACGATGAGGATAACAGGTGATATCGGAAGGCCTAGATTCGAAGCAGAATCCCAACGACGTCAAATTAACAGCCTGGGGCGAAACACCTCTTCGGAGACAGGGCATGATACCAGAAGACGCGATGAGCCGGAAATCCCGCGAGAACCGGATTTAACTGGTTGGCCTGCCGTAAACACAAGACAAGCGGAACAGCTGTTAAGAGATGCATGTGTGAACCATGAAGAGCCGCCGACGTGATTTATGAATAGACACGGTCGCTAGGACCGAGAAAATCAGACAATATAACGGTCCTTTGATGCGAGACTTCAAAGGCCCCTTAATGACCCTAGGGATCTTAGGCACGGGTTATATATCAGGCGGACTATGCATTATGGATCTTTGAGCCGGTGTAGAACTGCAGACGTGGTCAACGTTTGCTGTCGATTCTGTCAACACTTATAATCAACGATATTTCAGTTGTACATATGATTTTGACTTACAATTAAAGTTTTCTTACATTAACACCGGTTTGAAATGAATCGTCTGGAAAAGCCTGTCCTTGATAACCCAAGCAAGGAGGCTAGTCCATGACACACATATATATATACATACATATATATATATATATATTTTACAAAATATGATAATATTGAAACTGACAGCCTGAGCAGTGAGCACTATAGACTGTTTTACTTTTATCTCAATTTAACCGAGCAGGGTGATGGCTTTATTGTGAAGAATCTACAACTCCGTTATTACAACTCCGATAGTTCCCTGAAGTAACGATGTTGTAATTTTTAATGGATTTGTAGTCATGTGTTGAGTTTCTTGTATATATATAAATATATGTTTACATATAGACATATATGTTTGTGTATGAAAGGGTTGCTGTCTGACATGTAGGAGTCCATAATAGAGAGTAACTTTAGGTTGACGTTAGGCATTAATCAAGGTAGTAAAGGAGTTGTAATTATATGTTGAATTTCTTGTACATGTCTACTACTATATGTTTGTGTGTGTTTGTATGTGTGTATGCGTTGTGTGTGTGTGTTATTGTGTGTGCGTGCGTGCGTGTGTGTGTGTATGTATGAATGAAAGGGTCGCGTCAGACATGTTGGAGTCCAAACAGCATGGCTCTGTGTTCACAATCTTTACCTCAGAGAGGACGTGAACCAACCAGCAGCTGAGGACAGAGAAGAAATAAACAGTAACTGGACCTAAAAAAAGAAACAGAAACAGTTTCTTTTGTAAAGTGTTAACAGGACGTTTTTTAAGTTTTGGTTGGAATATCTGTGTCCGTTTTATCACTTACATCATTCTGGCATCTGAATGTAACCAATGAGTTCAAGATAAGATTCGATGTATAGTTGTTCATGGTTTACCACTCCATGACTTTAAATAAATAATATTAGTTCATTGTACAAATTAAATAATTTATTATTGGAATAATTGGGGTTGCTGTACCATATTGTTATGCACACCTAATAATAATTAATCACTAATTATGAACAGTGGCAGTACTTTAAACTGCGTATTTCTAAATAAAGTAACGGAGTGTAAATGTATGTAAATCAAAGTAGATGTATTTTATTAAAATTATCAAAGA
Organism: Bimastos eiseni; assembly: GCA_959347315.1. Classification (NCBI taxonomy): domain Eukaryota; kingdom Metazoa; phylum Annelida; class Clitellata; order Crassiclitellata; family Lumbricidae; genus Bimastos; species Bimastos eiseni. The sequence goes on from OY365810.1 coordinate 19,764,317, forward strand.
TCTAGAATGAAATTTCAGGTCAACTCTGTCAAATTTAAGCACTATTCAATATTAAGTGGGCTTCAGCCGTTCCATAAAAACTTGTCTGTAAATTATGGATAGTGTATTTTTAAATAAAATGCCTGAGTTGTAAAGGTAAATGAAAATACGGAGTTGTATTTTAATAAAAATATTTAAAAAAACTAAAATTAAATTTGAGGCCAACTCTGTGAAATATAAGCACTACTCGATATTAAGTTTGCTTCAGCAGTTCCCTAAAAATATATCTGTACATGTTTTTAAAATTTGCATCGTCATTTTTATTCAATTATTTTTTTCTCAATTTGAGCGCTGTTGTGAAAAATACCCATATAACTGCAAAAAATGGTAGGTCGAAATGGGTCCGGATTTGAGCACGACCCAAACCGACCCAACAGAATCTCGACCCGACCCGACCAGGCTACATATATTCGTTACCCGACCCTGTCCGACCCGATCCACGGGTCGACCCGACCTGGGGGACAACAGTGTTGTCAACTTGTCACGATGTTTCTCGTTGGAACAACCTTACATAGGCCTACTCACTGCCATACCTATACATGTATGTAGTTGCGAATATTTGCTATGTGCTTTTTCTGATAGCCTAGGTTCAGTTGACATCGAAATGTTAATACATGAATGGGATTTTGCTGATTCGTGCAGCGAAAAACTTAACCAAACTGCTTGATTTACCTCTTGTAGAAATTTGTCATCAGCCACGACATAAAACAAATTCCGTCGATCATGATCAGAATCTGGAAGAGGGTAGAACAGAACGAGACATTATAGAGAAGCAGCGGGATGCGTGCTCGAATGCATGCTTTAAGAAGCATGGTCGCCATCACGCCGATTTAAAGGATGCGAGAGGCTTGAAGCCAACGATGAAACGCATTCTTCCAATGACGATCATGAGACTCTTGTAGTTAGAGGCATCTCGCCCTTGACTTTATATTGCTGCCTCTTGTACGAAGCATATTCACAACCGACTCAATGTCATTTTCTTTAGCTATTTTCTCCTTACGCGAAAAAATAAACAAGCAAAGTATTTAAATAAACGTCTTAATTGGTCTTGGTCTCTATAGTCTTTTTGTTATTTATATGCTTTCATAAATAGGCCCGGATATGAATTAATGTTGTAGTTTATTTTCTGGGGGACCAAAAGTCAGTCCACATAAATTCAGAGCAGTGGTCTCGAGACCGCGGTCTTCATCTCGAGACGGCCTCGAGATCGGAAAACTACGGTCTTGGTCTCGAGTGTATCGGTCTTGGTCTTAGACCATCGGTCTTGGTCTCGGTCTCGAATGCGTCGGTCTTGGTCTTGGTCTCAGACCATTGATCTTGGGATTGGTCTCCGTCTTAAATCAGCGTTCTTGGTCATTTGCCGTATCAGAGCTTATTATTGGTCATTTTCCGTATCAGACCGTATTATTCGATAAGCCCTTTTCGATTATTTTTTCCCTATTATTAGATTCACTGGATGGGCCCTATGCGATTGTCATCGATTTATGGCGAGCTAACCGTCTTTATATAGCCTACATGTACATGTTACTATGGGCAGAAAAAATGCATTTGCAACGGAGCCAGCCATTTCAAAATTTGCTTTAACAAATTTCAAGGTTTTTGAATAATCTAATAATTATGTGGTCGGCCACGGCTAGACACTGGTAATTTAAACCTACAACTTCGAGGTCCGTGGTACAAGCTAGGACACCATTCAAACGGAACGTTAATCTACTGGTTCAGATGTCTTAATACTCTTAAAGTATTTACCTGTCATATACTGTAAGTAATATATTCTCAGGCCGAAGCCAAGTCCGCAAAACTTCAGAGTAGCCGGTAAAATTGTTTTCTTGACCATTATTAAGATTACTATTATTCAGCAATAAAATAAATTATGTGTGCTTTGCTTTGATTATGATTTAAATTAATTCACTTGAAATAATTTTTTGGAGGTATTATCAAGATGCTTGATTTCATTCTCTATATTACGTGTAAATAGTTTGTTTGCTTAAATACCAAATTGCAGTTGTAGTATACATTTTGTATACATCATACGCTATTAATAGGTAGAGTTGTACCGCGAACCTATCGATAAATAGGGCCTACATGATAGTGCAATATTAAACCAATCCATTCTGTGTGATACTGTAATGCTCATTTCTAGTGCAAAACATGAGGGAAACTAAAATGGCACTTTTAAATAGGGGGTACGTCGCTACCATGTATTATCATGCTGTATTAGTAGGCCTACCCAATTAGTTACCGTAATCGATACAAGTGAATTTAGCGCCAATAAAAGTCCGATTATTAAGATGCAGAGGAGCACCATACACCCGGTCTAATCATAAATAGCACCAGAGAGCACACAATTTTCAGATAGCCTTTAATTGCTACATAGCTAATTTGGCGTATGAGGTTTTTTTACTGCAGTTCTTGAAATGGTTGAAGGCAAGCTGAACCACTACTATTAAAGTGCTAACTCACATTGTATTGTTATAAAAGTTTCAAATTGTGCAATACAATTATGTGGATTGTATGTCTTTTAATGTGCTTATAGACTGGGGTGGGGTAGACGGGTAGGTAGCGTATCTGTTATATAATATAGGGGTGGGGGTCACAGCAGCTGTTATATAACGTTATTAGGGGTAGGATGGGGCAAAAATTGAGATTTTATGCCTTATATAATAACTATATTAGCTGGTAGTTTTAAAGCAGTAGAACACAAACCGTCTTCCTTTACACCCCCGGACATTGCCGCCCCCCGGACATCACAATATTTCCAGAGTCAAATATACATACATACATACCTACATGTATACATACATACATGTATACATATATACATACAATCATACATACATGTATACATGTGTACTTATATGCCTGTATGCATACATACATACATACATGTATACATGCATATATGTATACATATATATATACATACCCACATACATATATACATACATACTTTGTATGTATACATGCATATACATACATATATATATACATACCCACATACATATATACATACATACATATATATATGCCTATATGCATACATACATACATACTTTAATGCCTATATGCATACATGCATCATCGCATACATAATTATATACATACATACATACACATTCATACTTTAATTGTGTAAATGGAATGGGGTAGTGTCCAAGGGGTAATGTCCTAGGAGGGTAATGTCCGGGGGGGGGGCGTATTTGTAGACCGCACAGTACCAGAACTCCTATGCTTTCTCGACCAATCAAGAACTAGTTATAAATAACTAGCTTGACCTAGTTTTGACGTACTAATCTGTGCTGTGTATCACTTGCTTTATGTAGGAGTCATCTTGCACAGTTACTTGATTACTTGCACAGTTTTCGTGTTATCACACTGCTATGCTGTAAACTGTTTATTAAACTGGTTGTTGTTCATAAACTATGCCAGTATGTCCATTGTCCATATCTTCAACAAGACTTAACAGATTCATTGAAGAAATGGATTTTTCCAGTGTTTTAGGCCTAGGCCAATGTAATTTTATGTATGAATGATAACTGTAGGCCTAGGCTAAATCAAGAACTTTTGACAACACCTATTAATGATCAAAGCGTCAATCAGCAGCTTGGTGTTAATTAGTGGGCATGCAATATATATAGGAAATTTGAGTAGTTAAACCCAAGTTGAAAAGGAATAATTATGGCACTGTGATCCTTCGAATTTCACTGAAAGGCCATTCAATGCCAGAATAGTCGTTTTCTTCGGGAGGATAACCATAGCCATTGATAGGACACTGCTCCACAACTCAGGTGGTTCATGTGTAAAGTCAGAGAAAATAGGCCTACATGCCCTACAACCAATATAAGCTTTCTATGACTTTTAGACAATGACAATTTTCAAATAAAGCGACTTATAATTTATGGATTTTTAGCACGACAGGTAAGTAGGCATTTCGTTGAATTAGTCGTAAACATACATGAAGGACTTAGGTTTTACCACACTGCATCACGCGCCTTACCCCACCAAAACTGGGTTGCGCTAAATAGGTCATGCTGGCTAATTATAGCATAGGATTTCTGGCACTGTGTGGTCTACGAATACGCGTCCGGGGGGGGGGGGTAATGTCCGGGGGGTAATGTTCTAGACCCGTTTTAAGCTAACTACAGTATTTCACATTAACATGTTTTACAAGAATTTCTCTTATTTCACAACAAACATGGACGTTGACCATATAATCTCATGAGCAAATTTGCTATGTAATTGTTTCATTAAAATTTGCCCATACTATTGTAAGGAAGTGGGTTCCTCTCAGAACTCTAGAGAATGCCTAAGTCATTATACCTGTTAAATGGCATACCTGAATATTGTTGCACGGTAAGAACCAGAGTAAAGCGGTCATAGAGGGGTTGGGGCTTATGAGCCAGGGTTAAAGAATGAGGAAAGCAGCCAGTACAGCGAGTACACGGCTGGATGACCAACAGTGGGCGGCTGGGATGCAAGTGGGTCCGAGAGAGAGGTGATTGTCGAGGCAAGAATGACAGGGGTGAAAGAGACAGAGACAGACAGACAGACAGACAGACAAAGACACAGTAAGAGAATGGGCATTCTGTTACTGGCTGGATATACCCTTAGTAGCCATCCTGCAAATAGTGCATCTGAGCAGCTATTGGCAACATACCTGGACGAGGATTTGAAGAAGCACAGTTGATGCAGACAGCAAAAGTTGAGATATACACAGTGATATTTTATAAAGCATAGTGAGCCAATATTATCAAACATCCACTTTGGTTGATATGAGGCAACTGATAGCTTCAAAGTTGTTTAAGGGGCTGTGATGGTTTCTGGCACTCTATCTAAGAGCAGTTAGAACTCTGCAGTGTCTGGCATTAATATGCTTGCATTTATCACTAATAGAGTAGACAGATAAATACCATCCAATAGTTTGCATTTAACTATATTTAGGCTTATAAAAAGATAGAGTGCCATTAAACATGACACCACTTTAGCAGAGGTCTCCCCATTTGATCATTCTAGAGTTTGTAGGCTAGACATTTTTGTAGTTGTAACAAGTTGGCATATGTTACTGCTAAAACTGTGCTAGTAGTTCTTGTCATTGTTAGTTTACAATAAGATATGTCATCGTGTTTCTGATCATTTTTATTACTTATGGTGTACATCAGCAATTAATAATGACAATAAATTTGCATACTGCTTAGTGACTATCAATGCACCATGACATAACCAGAGCTGGTAGTAACCCTAGGCAGGCCATTGACAGGTGACCTATACAATGGTTACAATGGCCAGATGCCCAGTGCAAAGGTCCCCTACTGTTATGGCACAGACCCCATTGTCTATTATTAAGGGGGCGCGCTGCCTTCATTCTATTGTTGTGTAGGCCTGTTAGGCTATAGCCTAGGGTTACTTCAGCCAATCGCAGTGTTGCACTGGCTTCCACTCCAGTCAGCTAGGGCTACACAGGCTATAGGCTAGGTTTAGAATGGCCTGAAATAAAGGAAATTAGGTTTGGCCAGCCCACAAAGTCCAAGGGTCATGACCTAGATACAAAGTACACGGCACAGAAGACAATGAATGATGTCATAGGCAGTCACGTGACAGGGCAAAGTACAAATATCCCAGTCCAAGTAATACCAGCACTACTGAAATCGGTTTTCGGGTACCTGTCAAAACACCTGGGGCTACCCTCGACAGCAAGCTCACATTTCGACCTCACATAACAAGCCTTTGTAAATCTTCTTTCTACCACATCAGGGCAATACGTCACATAAGGTCGGCTCAAACTCAAAATATGTCTGAAACTATAGCCTGCTCAGCTGTCTCCTCTCGCCTCGATTATGCTAATTCACTTTTTGTCGGTCTCTCAGACCTTGAACTCAAAAGGCTTCAATGTATCCAAAATATGTTAGCTCGAGTAGTACTACGTGTCCCACTACGAACATGCCGGGCGGTCGGGTACCTGACCCTGCGGATCAATGGGCACCTGGGTCGTGATTTCAACATCTTTTGACAGCCTTAGCTGTAATATAGGCTTACTAGAAAATGTTGCAAAATTACAAGCACTAAACGTACATCATACATGCTACATCACTCACTTATCAAAGTTTTCATCGATTCATCATCATTCCTCCCTGTCTGAATGATCCATTAGATTGAGGTTTGGACTATGAAGTGCCTGGCTCAGTTCTGATATTGGGCGGAGAATGGCATACAAAACGGATATTATTGATTGAAACTTGTCATCTAAGCTTCTCGCAAACAAAATCTAAGTTCATATCTGTAAGCTCTGAACGGATTGCTGGAAATTTTTTTAAGAAAGTACGTAAGTGTCTAGTTCTGGCAATGAAACGAGTGCCACTGATAGACAGCCGACATTGGTAACGTGATTCCTTTTCAGTTAGCTTAGCTTTGTCGATTTTATTTGCATTTGACTCAGTTTCAGATAAATCTAGTCCGGTTATACATCCAGAAGTATATCCTACAGTGCCTCTCCAGTTGATGACTGCGACTCAATCATAGCAATCAGATTCTCTTCCGGGCTACCAGTCTTTTCATTTGCATGTCTAATGCTGATTGCGAGCTGCATTTTTGTGCTTGAATCTGTTGTTTTAGTCCATTATAAGGCTTCTTTTTCAGGATATCAGCTGGAGTATTTCATCCATGACTAGATTATCAATCATTTGAATGAAATCGTTTTGAATTTTCCAAGTCATATATGTTGCATTTTTTGGACATGCAGACATGAATTTATCAAGATCTAGCATAAAGTTTCTAAAAGTACGCAGAAAGCTTTGAAAAGTTATGTTCGGTGTCGCAGGCCATCGATCAATAGAAAACATTATTTTAATGCGTTTTCTGTTGGTTCTTTTTTTAGATAACTGCATTTGACTAGTTTTTCTCGAACAGTGTTTTTTTTTCTCACAGTTCTCACTTGAAGTAATTATGCTGTTGACATCATTGTAGCAGCGCATGTGATCTGCTGACACTTCGTGTTATTTGCTTTTTCTAAAAACTTTTGCCAGCTATTTCCAAGCTTGAATTCATCATTTTTTTTCCAACAGACGGCTTCAGCAGCTTGAAGTAGAAACATTGAGCCCCGTCATTTCCTCACTGTAATCCAGCAATTAAATCTCTCATACCAAGAATTCTGAAACAATCGATTGTCACTGTTTTTCTGAAAAGGTCCTTGAAATTTCCTTGGCCCAATACATTACATTTCCGCTTTACCAGCAAGTGAACAGGAAAAAATTGCCATGATGGCGGAAACTTACTGATTCAATAGTCAAAACACGAAACAATTGCGAGCGGATAAATAGGAGATTGTGACGACTCGAGCGGTTGTGTGTTGATTATTAATGTTACTGAAGGTACATTACAGTCTTCCGTTCGCCCTACGTATATGTTCCTGTCCCCCAGACGTAAGACCCATCCCTTGTTCGCGACTCATTTGATGCTCGCTCCATCCTTCCATCAACCCGTCATCAAGGCCTGCCGACTCAGAGCCTAACGCGTTGTATGACGTGTAATCGAAAAATGCTGCATGCCGGGATACTTTGACGGTAGTATACAACGACGGATATAAATATCATGATCTTACAATTAAGATTATCGTATTGTTACCATTTACAAAATGGTAATTATAAGCACCAGCAAACCACCCAACAAACGACCTACCAACCCACCCTCCAAATCACCTACCAACACCTACCAATTAACCCATCCAAAATACCAACCAAACCATTTGCGCCTTTGAGTAGTCGTCTTGAAAGGGCGCTATATTAAATTCATATAAATTCAAATTCAACGCACCAAACCACCAGCCACACCACCCACCAAACCACACACCAAAACACCAAGCAAACCCTCCAGCAAACCACTCAGCCTCTGACGTCGAATTTCGTCTTCGTTGCGATTCGCATGGATAGCCTCGTCGCGCGGTGAATTGACGCCGGTCGCTACTTAAGTGCATCTCTATAGTTTCTGAAGGCGTATAGGGTAGATGCGCCCCGCCGTCCTCCCTCCAGTTCGTCGTTAGCTGTCCTCCATGCAGCCTCTGAGTTCCGATGCATTTCATGAGCTCCTTTGCAAAAGCCCCAGTCGTGACACCCATCAAACATCCCAACAAAGCACCCGCTAAGACATCCATCGAATCACCCTCCAAACCACCCGTCAAAACACCCATGTAAACACCTATCAAAACACCCATAAAGTCATTCAGCAAAACACCCATCAAACCTCCCACCACCAAGGCACCTACCAAACCTGTCATCTTTGTGCGTGCAGTTGCCGTGGTCCGTCAGCATATCCCACAATTCCCGGGAATACGATTAACAAGCGCCAGGCTGAATGGTCATTCTTTCCGTATAAATATTTTTAGCCCGTCATCGTTTCCGGGCGTCGTTCATTCAAACTCCTCGAGATTGACAGGCGAACTGAACGCTCGATGAATTTATTTCACTTCACAGGCGTAACGTGAACATCTTCCGCCTCTCTCGGGTCGCTTTAGCGTCCTCTGGCGGCCGATTACTGCGTCGTCATCGTGGTCCTCGTGGAGATTGAACTAATAGCAGTTCTTGCACCCCACCTCACCCCACCCAAAAAACTCAGCGGATTTGGTTGAATTGTACGGGTCGTACAATTTAGAAATTGTACGACTTTTTTGAAACATTGAGCCCCATGGTTGGACATACAACTTCCTGTTAGTTTATAATATTTTAATTTCCTTTTTGTTGCATTCCCCAGGTGGCAACTAAATCAGTAATTTTCCTGTTTGAATTGACCCACCCACTTTCCGGTAAACAGCACTCCCTAGTTGTGCCAATGCGCAGGTCCGTACCGAGCTATCATTGCGCCCTTTACCTAGCATCAATCTGGCGCTCCCACATTTTGAAAATAGTGCATTTTATGGAATAATAAGTTATTCCATCCTGAAATTTGCGCCCTTTCCACATTTGCGCCCTGGGCCACGGCCCCGATGGCCTCCCTCGGTACGGCCCTGCCACTGCGTACAGAAACATGGTTACATCATATTTAGGGAACGTTATAATTAGACACGATAGGGTGTGTATTCAGTAGGCCTATACACATACCAATCGCCCAATTAGCACCGTGATAACAAGCACGCAAAAAGCCGGACATTTTCCATATCTTATAGCCTTGCCTTGCCTGCCGCCACCGGACAGAGATATATATATAAAGGAAGACATGTGTCCCTTTAGCCGTCTGGCAATCATAACCACTTGCCTTAAAAGCGACCATTGATTGACGCTGTGGGCATTATTAGAACGGCGCTACAGACGTTCTTAGATTACTCGTTGTTGCGTCCGTGGTTGGTGGTTGCGCTGGTTGGCGCCATGATCAATGATGTCATGTGGGAAACAGAACGGTTGCGCAGTCAGACCACAGCCTACTGTCAGCCTATTATTATGATAAACAAACATGGCGTCAGCAACCCGCCGATGTGCAATGATGGGTGCACGAAGCGTAACAATGAATGTAACGCAGCGATTTAGAGTCACTTATTTCGTGACTCGAATTTTTACGACATCATCCAGGTTTAGTCAAAGATGCGTAGTTTTAAAATCAGTCAAAACAATTGCGACCTTTGCTGTGACCTCCGTAACTGCTTACATTGCATACGAAGCGTTCAACTCGCGTTTCACACCGTTACGACCAACAGAAACAGTCCTCGCAAAGGTATAACCACAATATTCCTTAAGAAGCTTGTAATAGTTTTGAGATTGTAACGAGGTCTTCGTTTTCCAAAACCCATGGCGAAGCGGAGAAATGGCCAATTTGCATCGTCCCACCGGACTGCGAGAAAATAATTATTGGCAAATCGGGGTTCCAAAGGTTTATGGCGGGGTTTAAGAATTATCGTGTGCTGTCATTGGTCTCGCGTGTGTGTGATAAGTTTATCTAACGACGCATCCATGACAAGGAGAATATCAGTATTGGGCACGAGACCAAAAGCTCAAGACCGAGACCAAGACCGAGAGGTCCAAGATCGAGACCGATGGTTCAATACCAAGGCAGATGCTCCTTTTTTCATAAATAATTCAATTTATTAAGACGCTGAGACGATATAACATGCTTAAAGCATTAATTTTATTGCTGAAGAACACTAATATTAAAAATGGTTCCGAGGTATACAGACATTTCATCGCGGTCCTATTCATCTGCCTGAGAATATCACACTATAAATTACCTACAGTATGCGATAGGTAAATATTTTAAGACATCTGAACAAGTAGATTAACGTTTGAAATGGCTGGCTCCGTTGCAAATGCATTTTTTTCTGCCTCCAGTTACATGCATATAAAGAAATATATTAGTTTGGTCAGCACGCCATAAATCGATAACAATCACGTAAAGTCTACACTAGAGCTCTGCGGCGACCTAGAACTTTCGGCGGTGGCGCGTCGGTTATTTTTGGCCGGCGTGTTGCCAACCCAAAAAATTCGGTGGCGGCGGCGCGGCATGATTGGCGCAGTGTTCTATAAGTTTTAGCAAACCTGCTTCAAAAGTTGTTCAGCAAGGTAACTTATGTTATAATGATATGCATATTCTACATTATTTTTTGATGCTGTCTGATCTCAATATTTTTATTCAAGAGAAACACTTATTCTCAGAGACTCAGAACAGATGTCTAGGAATAAAAAGTAAGAAGTAATATTTTTTTCCCTCATCAAAGCACACCGAGCAGTAAAACGTAATCAGAATTCGCCACCTTTCCAGATTTATTGGTCAATAACCCGAATGACTTCGCATGAAACCTTTTCCATCATTCTCAATTATTATGTACTATTCGTTCAACCTAAGCAGCCCAGTCACAATAGTAGTAGTCGTTGAAGCAATGGAAATAATAGCAGCCGTAGTTGTAGTAACAGAAGTAGTAGTCTGAGACTATAACAACTTATGGTACGAGTAGCGGCAACAACAGCTGGACAATGGATAACATTTATTCGTATCCATCGCCACCAAATGTCTTGGATCTCCCAGGGTCTCATCGTGATGATGAAGGTGAAATGTCTTTTTTATTATGTTGCCTTAGCTTGTTGCGGTAAGTCAACTTGTGTTTCAATGAAGCGCATTTTATAGTGCATATCTCTCAAGGTCTTTTTCTCTACGCAAGCCATAATAAAGAAGAGAAGAAAAGGAGCAGTTCCTCAAACGAGATTGAAGTATGAAGTGTTACCGACTTCATTATCTGAGCCTCAGCATACGAGGGTGGATGGCCCCGCTGATTTGAATCTCAAAACACTCGATTGACAGTATAGTTATTAGGCCTACACTATTGAGCGTATGATGCATGTTAAATGTCATTTCAATCTAGACTTAATATTACATTAGGCTTAGGAATGCACAATGAGCGAGATAAAATGTCTCCAACTAATACAAACAATTATCAACATAATGTAAGTATATTGGTACTTGCACATTTCCATAAACTTGTTTGTCATCCGCCAAAATGATGTGTGAATAGGCCTACTTGAAATAATCCAGGCAGTCGATTACATGGCGAAGACGGTGCTATAGTAGCACGCAAGTGAAATTGGTGTTGTCGTAGGATAAAAAATCAGTAACACTTTTAGTGATTGTCCTAACACTGGTGGCTATGGCAGATTTCCTATGTAGGATTATTGAGGAGTCGATTTTGACAGTTGGACAGCAGTGCAATTGCCATTTCACACTGCCACCCAAGGCGGAGTGGATCATTATTTGTCCATGTGCAGCAGCAGCCGCTAATTGAATACCTAACAATCAGTCCTCTTCAGAATCCTATGAAATGTATCTGCTTAAACTGCATATGAAGAAAACCAGACTTTTGGGGCCTAGGCGTAAGTGACCTGTGACCATAGTCTTTTACGGACAGCAGCTACATCGACTTGTGCGAAAACGCTTTGCGGCTGTGCACAGACCATGGCATAAATTATCTAGGGGTCAGTGACTGAACTTCACTAGTGGAACTGTGAATTGATATCTATAATGGAATAAAGAATGGAACATATGAAAGAGTAAGACCACATAGAGAATAGCAGATGACTTTGAAGAATGGGGAGGAACAAGTCTCCACATGTTTAATGACGGTGTGGAGAGAAGTGGCTAGAAAGGTATCCTACACAGGTCTAATGGCGATGAGTCCATAGTTGTTGATTGATTGAACATATGCCAAGTTCACAAAGGCCACGGACAGACGGTATATGTGGCCAAATATGTAAATACACGAATATATATATGTATGTAGGGCAGAACCGGAAATTGCCTAGGACATTCGCCTCGGCCGAATATTGGACTATTCGGAAGTATTCGCCTTGGCAAATATTACACCAGCAAATAGCTAAAAATAAATTTTTTTATTTATAAAATAATATTTTTTCATCAAATAAATTTAGGCCAAACGGACTTACTTATAAATAAACAAGAACTTAACATTCCATTGAATTGTCTTTAAAATAATGTTGTTAATTTATATATTTTGATTTATTTTGGTTGCATTCCCCAGGTGACAACCAAATCAGTAAGTTGCTTGCTTGAATTGGCTCAACCCACTTTCCTGTAAATATAGACAGTAAAGATGTTGTTGATAAATTCATATTCCAAATTTTATAACAATGTTTTACATTTTTTTCACAAATAAAGTTTATAAATAATAAATATATTGTTATAGCCTAGAGTGCGACGATACGCTATATGAAGGCTGTGCTATAGACTCTGCATTGACTATAGATAGTTCTCCTTATCTGTGCATGTAACAGGTTAACTATGCTTTGCATATGGATCGTACCCGCTGAGTCGCTGGCCAGATTTGCCGCTACTATTCGGTTCGTACCCGGATCCTACAAATAGTGCCTCCAAATACTTGGATTTGGTACTTGGTGAAAATTGTGTACTCGGTTATACCCTAATAAATAGGCCTACCATAGGTACATGCATCAGGGCTTGATTTATAGTTATGGCAATGCTCATTGGTGTATAATAAACAATAGCAAATGAGTACTTGTAATCATCTGCAATATTTCTGCCAAATTCAACGACCACAATTTAATATTTCTCTTTCGATACTAAGAAGAGCAAGATTGCTAAGAAAAAGAAGTCTCTAACACTTCATATTCATGGCGGCCTCAGGCCTAGCTGGAGTAAGGGACTGCACTTCTTTTTACTTTTTTAATAAAAAATGGTGCAGTTTGATACATATGGCTAAACAAAATAAGATCAAACTAATAAATTATCAGTTGGAATTTACATATTTGTCATACAAATAATTATTATGACACATGGGGCCTACTTGTTGTCAATGATATAAAAACCATGTAGTCTATTTTTTTCATATGTTACATATATCACTAAACTAACAGACTTATTATTTTATAGGAATGGTTTATATGCATTAAAAAATTATGACAGCAAAATTGAAATCCAAGTTTTGACCAGTGGTGGATCTAGACTTTTTCTTTAGGGGGGCAATATCACAGACTAAACTACAATTATCTGTTAGTTGCTCCCTCTACAAAGATTTTCTGTGAGCTCGCATGAGCGATTTAGTGATTATTAACACCCAAACCAAGATAATTTGCAGCAATTTTATGTCAGGATTTTTGCAACTAAAATCAGCTGTAAAAGTAAATGCATTTAATGTAATGCCGGTTCGACTAATGTTAAAAAAAATCAATAGTTCTTTCTTACTAACCATTATATCTACAATCATTTCCAAGATCAAAGCAATTAAAATTAAAGTGACTTATCAAAGTAATAGTTTCTCAACTCTATGTTACAACATAAACTCCAGTCTTCTGTTTCCAATAGTTTTGGGGCAATATTCAGGAGCCAGAAATTGTTAAATAAAGCTGATTCATCGACCTTTAGTAGTGAAGACAAATTGACGAATAACTGCCAGAAAAAAATGCTGCTGGAGGTTTAAAACACCATAATTATGTTCAAATGGAAGCAAAATTTAGATTTGGGCAACATCTATGTTTAAGCGTAAAGCATGTACAGGGAAATTTGACCACTGAACTACAATATAGATTCCTTGTGATTGGAAAATTCCTAATATTATCGGCGCATGTGCTAAGGTAACCTAACCTTCAGTATACACGAATGGGATGGGCGTCGTGATGGTCGCTTAGGGCTATGGAATGGTTTCTTTCCTTGGTAATATACCACTTTAGTGTCGTAAATAATTATTCCTTGTTGCAAATTAGGTCGGTAAGTGATGAAATAATTCGGTTTGATCCCACAAATGCTAAGTAAATTGCTTTCGATCAAGATGGCGATTTCACAGGAAAGACCTTCTACTACCGAGCGTCGATAGTAGAAGCGGTTCTTTGAAAAGCATCAGGCTTAAATGGAAGATTGAGTGATGAAAAGAATCCGGCTTAAATGGAAGCTGCTTTGATGAAAATAACGCCGTACGTTTAACTGGAAGTTGGATTGATGGAAAGATTTATGTTTAACTAAAAGCTGGATCTATGAACAGAATGCCCTTTAATTGGAGGCAGGAATTCTAAAAAACTAACTGACTAAAAGGTTTCCACGACAAGTAGAATTCGCATCCAGCCTCTATTTAAGCATGACTTTCCATCTTTCTAGCACTCAGTTCAGCATGATAGTTTTCATCAATGCAGCTCCCAGTTTAACAAAATTCTTTTCATTGATCCTGCTTCTAGTTAAATGGAATTCTTGCCACATAAAAATGCAAATCTGAGACAAACAATATATTAATTCATGATTTGTAGGAAAAGGATACAATAACTTTAAATAAAATACTGTGTTGCTCTTTGTTTCTCCATTTCTGATTAACTTTGTGTCAATAACGAATAACTTATGCGGCCCACGAGCTTGCACTCTGTTCTTCATTTGGCCCTCAGGGTAATTTGAGTTTTAGACCTCTGTCTTAATTTGCATTACATTAGTGCTCATGAATAAGTTGGTGCCCTGCGCTTGTCTTTTGAGTTATACTTTAGAAGTTTGGATTACGATTAAAAATAGTTATTATTGGAATGAAAGGTGGCAATTCACAATATTGCCCCTATCGTAGAAAATCGTGCGGCTTCTGAAGCTTGTGTAGAAAGAATATTTTGTGTGTGAGGATTTTTAACTGCTGGCTGAAGGAACTGCTTGCAAAGGTCACTGGAATTAAGAGGGGTTTTGCAGTCAGTACACGAATGGTTGGTAAAATCTGGACCAGGTGACCTTTTGAGCTGGCTTGTAGATTGGCCCCATCTTGGGTGTAAGAAGTTGCTCTTCAGAATAGCTGTGACATATATGAAACTGTAGCATGCAATGCGACTCTTTGGATAACCAATTTCTACTTCGATCTGTGAAGGTTCTTTGGAGGTCACTCGTCCAATGGCTTGATTTTAATGTTTTTGGTGGATGCAGAATGCTGATAACCACTCTAGCAGTATAGCTGCGATGAATTCATTACGGGAATTGCTGTTCTCCAGAGTGATCTCCACTTCCATCGTTCCTTCTGATGAATTTCCATCTGTTATGCAGAGGGGTCTCCACTTATTGACTGGTTCAACAGAAACTTAAATTTTTTTTAGCATGTCCTGTATTTTCTGGTAACATTGTAACAAGGCACGTCGAGAGCAAAGTGGGGGCCCGGTGCAACTCATATTTTTGAGTATGAATGATAGACTGATTGACATATACTGTAATACAGTGTAGGCCTACTAGAAAATGTTCTAAATTACAATTAAGCACTAAACTTACATCATACATGATACATCACTCACTTATCAAAGTTTTCATCATTTCATCGAATCATCATCATTCTCACTGTCAGTCAGGCTGAATGATAAATAAAACTAAATATTTTTATAACTTTTTTTATAATTCCTAATTTTAAGAAAAAAAGCTAACTGAAAAAATAAAAGCCTACAAACATCCACAAACTGCAGTTTTTGACACAGTTTTACTTGTAAAGTATGCAAGGGATGAGTTCAGAGATGGAATGTTTTATCCGATTCTTGATTCCGTAGTAACTGGACTTAAAAAAAGCTTTGTTGCAGTGTCAAGTCTTTGCAATAAAATGGAATTTTTAGGGAATTTCTTCAAGATTATGATTGTAGGGTCATTTGTGAAAACTTTTTAAAATTTACTCAGCTGACATTTGCAAGGATTGAATCATTTAAACGAATTTACCAAGAAAATATTGGCTCAAAGATTATTCAACCTTTTTAGTTGTTGAATAAACTGCATGAAATTTCGCTACAGAATCTCTTCCCTAATTTAATTGTTGCCATGAGTATTTTTTGTCTTCCAGCTTCTGTTGCAAGTACATAGAGAACATTCAGCGTGTTAATACGAGTCAAAAACTATCAGCGGGCAACAATGTGTCAAAACAGAGTCAATGGATTGGCAACATTGGCCATTGAAGCGGAGTTGGCAAAAACTTTAAATTTTGATTCAGTTATTGATTCTTTTCAAGCGAAAAGCCCAAAATTGGGAATTAATTGAGAATATTAAAGTAGAAATCTGGTTAATAAACCAAATGTGATTTGTTGATAATTTTTTTAATAATTACAGAAAAGTTTGCAAATAATCAAAGGGTGGGGGGCCCTTATTTATTTAGTTTTAGGTGGGGGCCTGGGTCATTTGTCCCCCCTTACACTCTCTCAGTGGGCCCGATTGTAAAGTAATTGGCTCAATGACAGTCTGTATTGTTATGATGGTATTGACCTTGTGGCAAATTGCTTAAATACCTAGGGGGTCATTGCATAATTACGTAATGCTCGAAGGGGGGTAGGTTGGGTGCTGAAAAATGGTACGAAGCGTTACAGGGGTGGGTTAGCTGAACGTTACGTAACGCTTTTTGTTTAAAATACTCAATCTAAACTATAAACCAAAGATCAAGATTTTCTTTGAGTCGCGAAGACTCGAGTAGGAACGGAACGCTCTAGCAAAATTAAATTTATACAAAACGTTTTCTCCCAATTTCTCAGCTAACATGAAATATATTCAGAAAGGCGGGGGTCAGTTTAAAACATCATGCTGAAAGTGGGGCGAAATACAATATGCAAAGAAGTCCGTTTGATATGTGTCAATATTATGATCATCTACATTTAACTTCCGAAATTTGAACATTTTTAGATTCGATATTAAAACAGCCTCTATTTCCAATCACATCATCTGAAGGCGCATTAGTTAAAAACCTCGTGATGACTGACATGCAAATAATCCAAATATGGTACTAGTTATATGACCACCAAAAATGTACAGCGCTGCTTCGCGAAATGGCAGACACACTCCCTAAAGAGGCCGGGTGATGCCTGCGTTAGTTACGAAAGACACAATCGGGGCACACCAGACGAGTTCAAGAGTTCAAGATTCAGTCCCAAGCAAAGCTGGGTTATAAGGCTAGTAGACCAAGCATATAAATTTGCACTTAACTAGCGTTTAGCCTCATAGCCTACACATGGCGATGCAATCTAAGTTCAAACAAAAATATTAAATATTATGTGCCATTAATGGAAGTTAAATTTGGAGACCTGGACTATATTAGGCCCCGGTAAAACTACACTGAGATTTGTTCAAATAAATACGTAACGCTCAGGGGGTGGCTGGGGGGGGTTTATGGAAACGTTGCGATGCGTTACCAGGGGTGGGGTGGGGGGTCAAAAACGGCCATTGTCAGCGTTACATAATTATGCAATGACCCCTAGTTGTCTGTGGTGATGGACAGAGTTTCAGTTTGCTATATTGCTGTTTTGTTACTTGTTATTAAAGGAAAGCGAACATACTGTAGATCGGACACAGTTGCACAGAGAAAGCAGATTTCTGAATTTTGCATCAATAGAGTTTGATGGAAGTGTCTATATGACACCACTGGATTTTCTTGAATCAATCACAGAAGAAAACCCACGTTGTATGTATTTTGTTTTAATAATTGTGCGACTGCAATAGCTGTAACATTTGTTGATATTACATGTTTCTTTTGCAATCCCAATTCGACATGATAAATACATGCTGCTGTTGAACTGTTTAAATACTTATCCTAATTAAGCTGTGATGCATGACTAGGTTATGTTAAGACTGAGGGCTGTTCTTGAACTCAACTGAGCTCTTGCCTCTCTATTGTACTTGTCTGGACACTTCCTATAGCACCTTTTAAGTACCTCACAAAGTGCTGCATTTATTGAATATGTCTGTGATGTTAAATGCCATTAAGAATTCAATTTGCAAGCAAAAATGGACATAAAACAGATGATATCACCAATGGCATGCCCACACACACTTGTGGCGTGAAGACATGGTTGTCAGATGTAGGGCTGTACCGATACATCTGCAGCACTCATAATCGACGCCGATTATAGAGATATCGGCGGTATCAGATATCGGTAAGATAATCGGCGCCGATATTAAAAAATTTTTTTTTAATTTTATAATATTATTTTCAGTCTTTAAGAGCAAAATTATGACAGCAACATCATTGGGTCTGTGAAGGACAACATTCCATTCCGTTCCTAAGCATGTGGCTTCAGATCACCCATGCAGTAGGCATTGTGCTAGTATAAAACGTGGGAAGCTGTTGTGCAGAGTAAGTCGTAGGGCCTGCTTAATTACCCTGGGCACAGAGATCTCAACTGTGTCTGTTTTAGACCAAAATGGCACTTCATAAAAGGCGTCTGGGGAGGGAATGGCATCATTGCCATGTTTGTTAGAAGGCGTCCAGTTACATAAATATCTCTTTTCTCTCCTCCGTCATGTAAGGTTGACGGTGGGTGGTGTGCCCAATCTGTATAATTGCCTGCAGCAATTATGTCTCATTGTATTTACCAAGATATCTTGTTCCAAAAGATAGACCTTACTCTACTGGAGCTGTACCGATTAATCTGCCAGCCGATTAATTGGGCCGATTATAGAGATATCAGATATCGGCAGTGTCGGATATCAGCAAGATAATCGGCGCCGATATTAAAAATTATTTATTTTAAATTTTATAATATTATTTTCAGTCTATAGAAGCAAAATGACGAGAGCAACATCACTGGGTCTGTGAAGAATGGCATTCATTCCGTTCTAGGGCATAACCAGAAATCGCCTCGGACATTCGCCTTGGCTGAATATATGACTATTTGGAAGTATTCGCCTCGACAAATATTACACCCGCAAATTGCTAAAATAACTTTTTTTGATAAAAATTAACTTTTTTTAATAAAATTAACTTTTTTGATAAAATAATATTTTTTCATCAAATACATTTAGGACTAACGGACTTACTTAAAGTTATTGATTAATTAAACAAGAACTTAACATTCCATTGAATTTTCTTTAAAATAATGATCATGTCAATTTATATATTTTAATTTCATTTGATTGTATTCCTCAGGTGGCAACCAAATCAGTAATTTTCCCGCTTGAATTTGCTCCACCCACTTTCCGGTAAACATTAGAGAGTAAAGACATCATTGATAACTTCATATTTCAAATTTATAACAAGGTTTTACATTTTTTCCACAAATAAAGTTATTAAATAATAAATATATTGTTATAGCCTAGAGTGCGATGATGTGCTATATGAAGGATATTGCTATAGACTCTGCATTGACTATAGACAGTTCTCCCTAGCTGTGCACGTGGCAGGTTAACAATGCTTTGCCTATGGATGGTACTCGCTGTAGGATTTGCCGCTACTATTCGGTTCATACCTGGAACCGGCAAATAGTTCATCCAAGTACTCAGATTCGGTATTCGGTCTAAATTGTCTCCTCGATTATGCCATATTCCATTCCCATATCATGTTGTCGAGCATGGCTTATTCAGACCAGTGGTGAGACCACCCAGTGTGTTAGTATAGACCATGGGAATGTGTCAACATAGGTCCTGTGCGGAGTGAGTCATAGTGCTTGCTTAAAGGCCAAGGAATGGCTGGCCAGTTCAAGCCAAGGAACGGCTGGTCAATTCAACAGAGAAACAGATGAATATACATCGTGGAGGCATGCCAAATGAATACATGCTAGCTACCAAACATTTCAGTCGCCTGAGACTAGGTGAGTGGCTGTGGCAGAGCGTGTCTGTCGTTGTAGGTCTGCAGTAGACGGGCAATTAGGTCAGTTTATCTGAATAGATTCAAACAGGTCAGGAGATAATCTTGCCTTATAATAAATGATATGCATAATGCTTCACCCATTCATATGCCTTCGTGTCTGTGTTCATGGGGGGAGGGCAAATAGTTATATAGTTTCATCTCCTAGCACTGCACAGATTACACACACGTGTGCGCACCCACGCTACACGCGTGCGTGTACACGCATATATATATATATATATATATATATATGTATGATGGACAGAGTTTATATGTTTTATATGTATTTATATTTATATATTGATGTGGACATCAAATGATATATTGATATGCATTTCTACCTGTAAACTCATAATCTCGTCTGCCCTCGTACCCGTTTTCTGTGTGGCCAAGTGCCAAGTCAGTTATCCAATTTCATTTTCTTAGGGACCTAGCAGACTTGAGCAAAGTATATTGTGTCTATTCATTCATGGTATAGCAATGTATGAACTTCACTATCCCGCGGTTCTTTATATTCAAATCTCTCAAATGCTCGTCCAAGGGTACGTCGGATCAGATGTCAGATGCCTGCCTAGGACAATAGGCAGTATCAGGTATTCATTAGTAATGCCTCTACGATGTATATTCATCTGCTTCTCAGTTAAATTGGCCAGCAGTTCCTTGTCCTTTAATTACCCTGGACACAGTTCGATGGCAGCGATGTGATAAATCTGTATTGCCTGCCTAGGGCAATAGGCAGTAGCAGTAGGTCTATCTTTTGGAACCAGACATCTTGGGAAACATAAATGAAATAATCGGCTAAATAATCGGGTATCGGCAAATGAATAATCGGCAATAATCGGTATCGGCGTAATCAGCAAAAAGCGATATCGGTACAGCTCTGGTGCAGCAGTACACAGCTGATGAAGTTGGTAGTAACAATCACGATTCATCGTGATGCAGATATGTTTCAAAGGTAAGCTCCTAGTCCAACAGTATACAAAGGTCATGAATAGTAGCTAGCAAGGACCAATATACACAGGACCGGAAAGTGTCCATGTAGGCTGGCCATCTAGCGACAAAGGTGTAGAATGTCGTGTTTACATAGCAAATGCATTGCGTTTCATATAAACAAAATCGATGAATATTTATTGTTTTAGCAATAAACAATTGAATCTGACGGTCACAACATCATATTTCATATGCGCTTTAATGTCCACCACCATTAATTTGACATGTTATGTCATGTTAAGGCTAATTTTGAAGAAGTTTTGCAGCGAGATAATCGTTCGGCAACGTAACCCACAGAACGCTATAGGCTATAAGTAATTGTTTAAACACGATCGAGATCAATGAGAATTCAGGGTTTAAGTGTTCCCACTTGTTGGCCAGTATTAAAAGGCTTTATCGGTTAGTAAATGTGCTGCAATTCTGGAGTAGAGGTCCTTCACTGGCTCCTTATCCACCAGTGATGACCCAGTGAAGGACCTTTAGCATGTAGCTGGAGATGCGGCCATCAATGTGTATTTGCTGTTCTGTTAGATTTGTGGACAGAGCAGAACTGCTGCATCTATACTTTGGGATGCTAATTGAAATCTTCCTCACAAAACTTTTGACTGTTCTTTTTGGACATGATAGAGTTGGGAGTGCCTTTGGCTAGTTGCTTTGAAGGGGCTCTATATAAATTCCTGAATGGATGAATGTTAAAGTGGCATATAGGCTATAGCAAAGCAGTGATGATCTCATCTATGATCTCATTAGTCATTGGTTATCTGACTCAGATGACTGGGGAGCTAAATTGGCCCATATCCAAGTACTAGCCATGTTCAGTTTTCAAAAGGTCCCCACATGCAAGAGAGCATAGTGTTTGTTGACCTAGCTGGCTCAATACAAGAATGCAGGATTCCATTATCAATATAATTCTCTCATTAAACTTCTCTGCTACCAACAAGATATATGTATTTGTTATTGAGACTGTGAGGCAATGACTCAAATTGTTGACAACTGTTCATGAAGCTTCACTCCCCATCTACAAGTTACAGAGGAGGAACAAACTTCATTTTCTCTGAGTTTATTGCATATCAGGGCAGGTGGACAATCCTTTCCTTGTGTCTAATCTTCCCACTGACAGTGTACAGGCAGTGTATTCATTATAGGTAAGTTTGACAATTGCAAACTTTTTTGCAATTAATGATGAAATGATTTTTCCTTTCCACCACATAAGTACAGGTTTGTTGTGGCTTTGTTTCTCAATTCAACTAAGAATGTTAATACAATAAAATAGCCACAGCACTTATAACCATTTCAGATCATTGCAACAAATACAAATCATTAATAACAAAAGCTGTTATGGCTCTTACAGACTGATTTAGAAATACTCCCAGAATAATGTTTAGAGTTAATGTTAATTTGTACATGTCTAGCTGAAAAATACGTGATAAATTGGAATTTTTCCCATCAACAAATTGATGATGCAATGGCTACATGGAAAAAAATGACCTGCTTAAGGATTGTCACAGAATCCGATTTGCTTTCAGAAAAACATGTTCAATATTTGATCGATCGTTCGTTCGTTCATTTTATAACTAAAATATTGACACAAATCTGTATGCAGCATATGTTGTAGTCAGTACCAGAAGCCTTTCTTTATCCATCTAGTGTCTACGTTGTGACTTCTTACCAGAACGCCTCAGCTGACATTCAAGAAACTGTCAAGCTGCTCCACTAAATGCAACGTCAACACTCACTCTTTCACCGAAACGAAATGAACTTTGCTTGAAAGTTTCAGACCAGTTTTATGATGTGTCAGAGAGTTCATCTGGACTGCAGTTGTTGCTTCTTGCCAAAACATAATGCTTGTCCTGGAAAACCAAATACTGTACTTAATATCAAACTTCATCAAAGCTTTTACTTGTCGTTCAGTGTTCTACATTACTGTCAAAGAGCATTTGTTACTGGCTGTTTGTTATTGCTTGGGTGTATCTATGCATAGGTATTCAAACCATTTTGCTTATATTTTGCACACAAAGGGTCAATTAACACAAAAGTTTGTTTGAACATCCATAATGTTTACTAGAAAAACTTTAGTTCAGTTAATGTAAATATAGGCTAGCACTGGTTGAAAAATTCAGACCCATCATGGCTTACGACAAACAATGAAGGTTTACCTGCTTGAAACCCATTAAAACTGTTTCCCATAAGTTACTTGTCATTTACTCTAACTTCTTATTGGGCAAGTTATGGAAATATAATGGGGATTTACGCTTTTTTGAATCAAATGTAGGTTCGATTGAGTGCAACTCCATACACGCAGGTTAGCAGCGTAAAAATGTTTACAATGGACACTTTTTAGATTTCCTAATTGAAAGTCATTAAAACATCTTCACATTTATCATCAGTTACCATTTTGTATTCCTTAAAAACTGAAAGAAAAATAATCTTGATTTGTTTTACCTTGAATTTGCGATATTAATCGCTGAAAACATCATATCTGTGGCGATTCAGGGGTGGACTGGGCCGCCAGGATCAGTGCGGTGATATTAGAGAAGCACCACCAAACCAAAACGGGTAATCTTGTTCATACTAACAGTAGCCTTACAGCCAGCGGCTGGCTATCAGATTAATTTCCACGACTATTTTTATTTTTAGTCTATTTTAGTGTTTATAGGCAGTACCGTGGCAGTCGCGAAGTCCACGGCTGCCTTGCTAGAATTAACATCTGCCTTTGTAGTCTCTTAGGCTCTCTACTTCTGCTGCGTCTGCTTTGATAAAGAATCTTTATTATTGTCGGTTAGTAATAATTAATATTAAATTAATAAGATAATTTACGGTTGTGAATGGTATAAATTTGAAACGTAAATGTAAAGGTGGTGCGGAGAAAATAAGAGATAAGAAACTTCTGGTTAAAGATGGAAATATATGGCAAATGCCAACATCTAGTCGATTTATGTAAAGCTACTCCAATTAAAACCAAAGACGCCATTTTTACATTTTTCTGAACAGCTTCACAACCCGAAGAAAATCAAGATGATGACAACAGTCAGCATTCAGTATTGCCAGCAGACTTCATTGCCACCTTACATGTAGAAACTGAGTTAACTGACAACACAATATCTATGAAAACAATGCTGGCAGATCTAAATCCCGAAAATGACAGCTCAGAAACTTCAGTTACAAACACCCATTAGACCTTGGTCATACTATTTCAAACGTCCTTGAGCGAAAGAATACTTTACAATCATTTTTAAATTTCACCCAATAGACCTACAACCAAGTGCAGGTGAAACTACATGTAATCTACCATTTACTAATGCATATTGGGTATTTTTGAGAAGCGATGGTAGACCTATCAATAGGAAATGGGTGTCATTATGTGGTCGAAATGACACCCAGCTTAATCAGGGCTAAAGAAGTTGTGTATACTATCATTATGGTGACTACCTAACAAATTGATTTATAACTTTAAATGCATTCTTGATATTTTATATATCTAAATAAAAATTATATTTGCGCTTTATCATTTTTTTTATTAATGTTGTAATTTGTAAAGTGACTCGTGGCTTTGGAGGCCTCAGGCTTGGATGGATGACAATAAGATGATGACAACGGTTACAGTCAGCATTCAGTATTGCCAGCAAACTTCATTCCCACCTTACTAGAAACTGAGTTAACTGACATCAAGAACATAGATGTAAGATAGAGCCGCTTTTTATTGCTTTTCCCGGGCCGCTCAAACGTCCCAGAACACCCCTGGTGACGGTCTGTCACTTTGTTTACATCCATTGCTACGCTCACCCACTATAGCCGATAATACTCAGATTTTGGAGGAGTAACCATTCCTTTTAATCCAGATTTCTAGCTGAGAAATTGTAGATGGGAATTTAATAGCCATGTCATACAAGATAGGCTCTGTAAATTGCTACCTGGTAAACAGCCGCATGAATTAAGCCTATGTCGAATTTAGATGTAAGCGATATGGTGACATCCATGACTCGAACCTGTCCATATCACAACCGTTTCTCTGGCAGCCAAAGCAGCATTTACAGGCCGGCAGTGGTTGTAGGCCTGTATGTAATCCGCCTAAAGCTGACCGTGGGCCCACTCTCTTCCAGAAGTGTGGAAGCCCAGAGGT
This sequence comes from Bimastos eiseni, assembly GCA_959347315.1. Classification (NCBI taxonomy): domain Eukaryota; kingdom Metazoa; phylum Annelida; class Clitellata; order Crassiclitellata; family Lumbricidae; genus Bimastos; species Bimastos eiseni. The sequence continues at coordinate 19,789,501 of OY365810.1, forward strand.
ATAAATAATATATAGCAGTGGACCAAAGACAGAGCCCTGGGGAAACCATGCAGGGCAAGGACCCAGCTAGACTTTTTAGGGCTAATGGACATGGACTACCAGGTCCAGTCCTAGATAGTTTTGTGCTATGGGCAAGGACAAAAAATGCCGCCCCTGTACGCTTGTTTTGTTTACCTTAGTTGCAAAGTAAGAAACATTTTCTGTTGAATATTGATTATAATAAATAAAAAATGTCTATAGTTTATTTGCTTAAAAAAAATACAACTTTTATTACTGTATATGAATATGCCTACCTGAAACTTATTAAGTTTTACAAATGGCAATATTCCCAAACTTATAAATGAATTGGCTGTATGGGCTCTGTGATGTACAACTATGTTGCATATAATGCGAACAATTCGTTTCCGGAGAGTTATCACAGAGACCAATTGAGTTACAATATGTCAATGCCCAAAGTAGATTGCAATAATAGAGATAAGGATGAATTAGTGAATTGTATAAGTGAAGAAGTATATTTTTAGGTAGAATCTGTCGGAGTTGGGATTTTATGCCTATGTTTTCGGCCAGTTTACTCGAAATATAGGTGACATGTTACTTCCATGATGTTTAAGAATCAAACTGATCTATTTATGAATATAGACGTAGGCCTATATAAGTATATAGACCTAGGCGTATAAAAATATACGTATTTTTTCGGTCTCCAGAATCAAATTGTATTTCAGGGTTTATAATTAATAATTATTTAATACTAACATTAATTTCTTTAAGAAAAATAAGCTTTTTTGCTCTTGCAGAGGTAAATTCGCGAATTATTTGTCAGATCCAACTCTTCAGCAATTTTTCTATCGATATATATTGTAGCTAAACAAACTGTAAATTAAAAAAACATGCGAATAAAACTATGAGTAAGTGTAAATAAAACAATTAATTTCTAATATTATAATCAGTTTTATTATATTTCCATAAAATTGATACAAATGCAAAAGAACAATTATCTAAGCAATACATGGGCATACATCATGATCAATCATACATAGTATGAACAGACTGCCAAAAGGCAGAGGAGACATATTTTGATGGAAGTGATGTAGACTGAGTCTGGCTATCCTGTTTAAATAAATAGCATTGAAATACTCCTGTGATAAAGTTGAGCTACAGTTTGGCACCACATGACTTTGAAAAATTGAATTATAATAGACGTAATAAAGACATCCTTTTGAGAATTTAATGTAAGGTCAAAACTTTTGAGCTCAAGAAGTTAAAAACATTTATTTTATATTGCCCGATTTGCCACCTCTTGGAAAATGCCGCTCAAGGCAGCTGCCGATATCGCCTAAAGCCGGGCCTGTGGACTACACTTAGTGTACTTTCAGTAAAGAAGGAACTAAGCCATTCAAGGAAACTCCCACTCAGCCGAAGGTGATTTGCAACAATTTAAGTAGGATGCCATGGTCTACAGCAGGGGTGTTCAACCTTTTCCTTCATGTCGGCTGCTTTAAAGGTTCATTTGTTCATCACGGCCGCCAATAGATTGGCCACTAGGCTACTTAAAATGTACATGTGTATTGTGATGACAACTATGATTTATTAATAAAATTCGGAAATACGAATCTGTAGGCCTACTTACGACGTCCATCTGTTTTTCAGCCGATTTCATTAAATAATAAAAAGCAAGATCAATATTGCTGAATCTACAATCCTACTCAAAAGGTTGCCTAATAATATTATTATAGGCTAGCCGACTTTGTGACCACAATGATATTCCACATTAATGGCTGCCTTGGTCTTGGATGTTGGCCGATATGCGTGAAAAGTGTGGCGACTCTCTAGAAACTTTTAAGCCATATTCCAGACTCTAGGTTGTTGTCCACCAATCGGGTTCTGTATTTGTTCTTCAAATATTTAATCCTATAAAAGGCCGCCTTACACACATGAGTACTTCCGAATAGGACCAGAGTATTTCTAGCCAGTTCTCGGAGTTTAGAATATTCCACAGCCAACTTCCACACTTCTATTAAGTCGTTTTTTCTTCAAACTTCCGTAGGAACTTAGAGATGTACCAATTAATCAGCCGGCTGATTATAGAGATATCGGCAACATCGGATAGAGGCAAAATAATCGGCGTCGATATTAAAAATTATTTTTTAATTTTATAATATTATTTTCAGTCTATAAAAGCAAAATGATGAATGCAACATTACTGGGTCTGTGATGGACGGCATTTCGTTCCGTTCCCATATCGTGTCGTCGAGCCAATGGCTTCTTCAGACCAGTGGAGCCAATGGCTTCTTCAGACCAGTGGTGAGATCACCCACTGTGCTAGTATAGACTGTGGGAATGTGTCAACATAGGTCTTGTGCAGAGTGAGTCATAGTGCCTGCTTATGGGCCAAGGAACGGCTGGCCAATTCAACAGAGAAACCGATGAATGTACATCGTGGAGGCATGCCTAATGAATACATGCCAGTTGCCAATCACCTGAGAGGCTGAGACTAGTGCTAGATGGGTGGCTGTGAATAGGACAGACGTTCCTTGGCCATTAATTACCCTGGGTACAATTCGACGGCGGGCGGTGTGTCTAATCTGTATTGCCTGCCTAGGATTAGTCCCCAACTACATGCATACGTCTCTTACAGAGCAAGTGTTTGCTTGTATCACAACAGTAGGCAGTAGCAGTAGGTCTATCTTTTGGAACAGGACATCTTGGGTAACACAATGAACTAATCGTCAAAATAATCGGCGAAATAATCAGCTAAATAATCGGGTATCGGCAAATGAATAATCGGCAATAATCGGTATCGGCATAATCGGCAAAAAGTGATATCGGTAGAGCTCTATAGGAGCTGTTCATCATTTTTCAGTTCCACCAAGTTCTAGATGTCCTGGCATGTTGCCTCAGTCTTGTGTCTAGCCGCAACATCGCCGATGTTCCCTAATATGTTTGTTAACCGCAGACTTTTGCTCCACCATTGCTTGCGTCTGATTTATCCATCGTTCAACCCTTCCCTGCATAGCGTGGTCGTTTCCGGGCGTCTTTCATTCAAATAGTGTTTGTTGAATTGCAGAGTTGTATGGCCTCGAGACAGTGTCTCGGTCTCGAGACGTCTCGAGACAGTTTTTTAGTGTCTCGGTCTCGGAAGCCTGTTGTCTCGGTCTCGGTCTCGTGTTAGTGTCTCGAATTTTTATAAACTGTCTTGAAGTGAAAAATTGTTCTGTCTCGATCAAGTGGTCTCGATAAGTTTCACGTTTACTGTCTTACAGTCTTGCGTTAGAAACTGAAACCGAAATCTACGAAAAACGGTAATTCTGGTTAACGCGCGAATCACATGATACTGAATTCAATTCAATAATCTTAAAGTGGAAAAATGTCTGAGAGAGAACCGGAAATTGTGAAGTTTGCATTTACACAGTTTGAAGTTAGACCTATTGACAAACAATAGCTAAGGCATGCCGTTTGTTATTGATGTAAAACAACCATAATCGAAACGATTGGAACAACTTTGAATTTCTCCTTATATGCGCAAATTTATATAATTTTATTTGGTATCGAATTTGCTTGCTTAAAATTGTCTAGAAGATTTCAGACGTGTCCAAAAAGGCTTTCTTTATACTATTCAGAAGATAGGCCGACGAAGATATATCGAAAAAGATAAAATGGGGCAATATAAAAACTGTTCTCTGGAATTGATACTATATACATTATAGGTTTCAAATTGAAATCACAAATGAACCCTATTCGCGAAAACTGATACATTAGTATTTTACAGCCTGTTATATAAGATAACTTGTCTTTTACTGTCTCGTACTGTCTTGAACCTAGTGTCTTGGTCTTGGTCTCGGTCTTGGTACCTCACTGTCTCGGTCTCGACACCTCTCTGTCTCGTTCTTATCTTGGTCTTGAAGTTTAAAGTCTTGCATACAACACTGTTGAATGGAACATCTGAATGATGGGAGGAGGTTGTTCCTATTCAGGTAACCAGCTGGTTGATATATTAGCCACTATCTTTTCAATGATCTTTAATAAAAACGAAACATTGGCCTTTTTTTGCAGTTAGCTGATTCCTTTTGATCCAGGGATTCAAGGCCATCATTTTTCAAAGTCAAGATCAGTATAAATATCTTCTGTGATGGCGGTAAGACACTCTCCTGAATGGGTCTAGGACATTACCCTCGGACATTATCCCCCCCCGGACATTTCCCCAGACATTACCCCCCCCATTCAATTACATAATATAAGTATGTATGTGTGTGTATGTATGCAATACTGCATGTATGCATATAGGCATGTATGTATGTATGTGTATATGTATGTATATAGGTATGCATATAGGTGTATATGTATGTATGTATGTATGCATGTATGTATGATCTTTAACAATCAGGGCTCAATGCATGCAAATAAGTCTGTATTGCACCGACTAGTCGTTTGATGCATCTTACTTAATGTTCTATTGTCGTTTGATCTTACCCTTGCGTTGATAGTTTCTTGTTGTCTAATTGATGCAATACTTAACCGATTTTGTCTAAGCTTTTCTACATGTATTGCGCTGCGAATATCACAGCTTGGTTTTTGGCAGCTACGGTTTTATTTTGCGCAAGGAAGCACGTATAGAGTTTTATTGTTACTAATTTGATGAATCCTTCTGTTACATTGATAGTATTTTAATCTTATAATTTGATGTGTTGCATAATGAAGTTTTCTGACTTTGGAATATTACTCCTGGATTCACATCTCATTGAATGTGTAAATTGACTGTTACAAATGTACGCCACTCATTTTGTTGCTGTATTGTGCCTGCAAACTAAACCATTTACATATTTGATGATAAATACTACCATTGGTAGTTATTCAATGTATATCTTATTTAGGCAAGGCTTGGTTTTTGTCTTTAAAAATGTTACTTGATAAGGTCTTACTACAAAACTAGTCTTATCTCTTATTTAGAAGTCAGCGGTATTTATTATTTTAATTGTGTATGAATTGCTGTTATTATAATTATATACATAACTCCTTTTCTTCATCTCTTCTCTCTCGATTCCACTGGATTGGGGCTATTAACTATACTGCAGATACTTCTTCTGTCACTCTAGGCCGCAGTGGGCCTTTCAGTTCCCTTAGCATTGCTTCTGTCAATCAGATGAACATTCCTTGTTACTTCAAGTGGCAACTTAATTAAGTGTACTCCCTGCTCTGGTCATTTCCATTCAACCCACCACTCAAGGAACATTGATAATCCTTCATCTTGGTACTGCCTTCAATGCTTCATACCTCTATTCCCATACAATCACATACATGATGAGAGCGAATTTAAAGCCTCTCTCTTGAATGATACCAGAGAGAACCAAAGGATGAGTTACTTATGAACGGCCCAAAACTGAATCTCTTTGACAATATAGACATTACACGACCATCAGTTAATGACTTAAATTATTATAACAGTAAGTAAGTATGTAATTTATTGAAACCGCTTGCAAACGCACTGCGGGCACATCATAATATGAACGCTCACAACAATGTACACTCTCAAAATTAATAGGTAATTAGACATCCTAAAAATAGTTAGAGTAAAATAATGTACACTCATAAAATAAACATATCAAGCAATTACACAGCAATTAGGCATCATCAAAGTAGCTAGAGTAAAATAATGTACACTCATAAAATAATCATAAATAGCAATTACACAACAGACATCCTATGAGTAACTAGAGTAAAAAGAAATCAAGCAATAATAGGCTTATTTGCACTCACAGTAGGAATAAATTCAATTGTACAGCATTCGAGTGATGAAACCACATAGAGTTAGTGCGTCAGCGCGCGGGATCTCTCGATTGTGCGATCGAGGACGGAGTGAATAGGTAATAGTCTTTATAGGTGGCAAAAGACAACTTAGAACATGGCAAGGATTGTGTAGCACAGAAGAGAAAAGAGAGGAATCTGCACGACCACAGAGGTCATAAAAAATCATCTGGTCAAAAGGCAGAAACTTAAGCTGTATCAGTTTCCTTACAATTGCATTAAGACGCATTCTCTGGCCAGCATTAGCAAAGCCTGACCATGCAGAGGAAGCATAGAGGAGGCGGGAAAGCAAGGTGACTCGAACTACATCACATAAGCACGTCCCTGACAGACTATGAGCAACAAGATGCATAGTGCATAGAGTGATTGGCTGGCCTTTATACAGATCCGGTCAATATGTGGGTCAAAACTTAGTCTATCAGTAATGGTTACCCTAATATAATGGATGATACCACTCTTTCCACATCTGGTATAGGAGGTGGGAGAGTTGGTAACTTAGATCGCGGGCGCCTAAATTTAATCTCTTTGGACTTATTACCAATGAACTTGAGATTGCAAGTAAGTGCCCATGTCGCTTCATTTTCAAGTTCAGAGCCTGTAGTATCTATAGCAGAAGTGGGAATCAGAATGTAGCTGTCGTCTGCGTATTTAAGCAATCTATTGCTGCGATGCACAGGTTTCAGGCCAGAAATAGTAACCACAAAGTTAGGCGGTCCAAGCCCAGAACCCTGTATGATATTTATTATACATAAGGCAGATACTTGGCCATGGAATTTAGTACAATACTGACGGTTTTGCAAGAGTGATAAGATCCTATTATACAGAAAATCAGGTAATGGCAAAAGAGCAAGTTGCTCAGATAGGTAAGAGTGCCTAATCGTTTCGGGAGAAATCCAGCGAGATAAGACATACATGGGGCTCTTCTTGTAACATATCTAGAATTCCATGAGTCAAAGCAACAAGGGCAGATGTGGTGGAGCCAGTAGGTCGAAATGCATATTGGTCGCTATGAGTAGAGTTAGTCTCAGGATCAGTGAATATAGGATAGAAGTAATTCCTCACAACAATTTTCTCAAGCATGCGGCATAATCCAGGAGTAATAGATATGGGCCTGAAATCAGTCTCATTTTGAGGATGTGCAGCTTTAGGGACAAGCGTGATACAACTAGAACACCATTGAAGCGGCGTGTAAGAATAAGTCATGGAGCTATTGAAAAGATTTCGACCCACTAGCTCCAAACCGGGGCAGAGAGAAGGTGAGCCATCAAGGACAAAAGCCAAGAGGGAATGCCATCAGGGCCACTTGCGGGTCCCCGGACAGATTCAAGTCCTCTGAACACATGATATTCATCAAAATGATGTGAGACCAAATGAAAGTCTGTATACGACTCATTCTTCTATAGTGCCTCTAGTTAAAAAAATAACAGTTTGATATTGCTTATGCATATAAACTGTAGAAGTATTCTTTCAAAGCTACATCACTAGGAATACCTTGTCAACCTACTGCGTGTTGATATACTGGCCGTTACAGAGATATGGATGGATGACTCTGTGGCAGCCAAGGTTCAAATTCCTGGCTATAATTTTGAATACAAATGTTGTTCCACGGTAGTTGGGGGTGGGCTGGTTTTTTTTGTTAAACAGTCACTTCATTGCTCTGCTTGCACTTTACCCGCTATATGTCTTAGCCACAAATCTTACGAATCTATATTTTTACAATTCCCTCTTCCCAATGGCACTTATTTGATTACTGGAGCCATCTATAGACCCTCTGGCTGTGACCTAGCTTCATGCAATGGGGAATAGACTAGTGAGTCTCCATAATAAAGACAAAGATACGTATTTAATTGGTGACTATAATGTAGACCTTAAAACAGCTGATCACAGTCTTATGAATGAATTCTTTGATGCGACATCCTCTTGTCATTTCCTATCAACTCGACCTACATGGATTACAACCACAACCGCTACTCTGATAGATAACCTTTTTACTAATAGACTATCTAAAGTCATGGAATCCTCCATATTAATTGACGACACATCCGATCACCTTCCGATATTGACCTGGATTGACCACAAACCTGTTGCTACTAGCTCCTCTGAAATCCCTTATGCTCCTCGTACAGACTCTTTTGCTAAACTTAATTTAAAAAATATCTTGAGCCAAACTGACTGGTCATCTGTGGTAGAAGCATGTGCGAACTGTGACCTAATAGTGCCTATGACTTTTTCTACAACCTAGTAAAAAGCGCTTATCATACTGCATTTTCCCAAGTATGCTAAAAATCGTAAACATCGTAAGGAGTTCAAACAACCCTGGATGACTACCGGGCTACTTAAGATCTTGTAAAAGAAAAAAACAAGCTCTCTGCCCAGTTCCTAAGGGATCCATCTCCCAGAAATGACGTTATATATAAGACTTATCGGAATAAATTCAAATCATTGAGATAACAAAGTTGAAAAGGATTATTATAACCCCGAATTTTTAAAACATCAAAACGACCTTAAGCAAACTTGGCAGACAATAAAAATGATTTTATAAACTAAAAGGCTTGACACGTCAGTTAAATGTTTAAATATTAATGGAACAGATGTCAAAGATGGAGCTTTAATTGCGGAAAGATTTAATTATTATTTTAGCACTGTAGCTCAAGAATTAGTTAACACAATTCTGTTGGCTGATAAAGCAGCATCTACTTATATGAAAACTTCTTCCTGTAACTCCTTTGCAATTTATCCAACCTCCCCTGAAGAAGTACTCTCCTTGGCTCGTTCTCTTAAAACTACCCATAGTGCTGGAATTGATGAGCTTGATTCCACCCTGACAAACTAAAAATTGCAAAGGTTGTCCCTATTTTTAAGCAAGTGCAATGAGATGAAGCAAAAAATTATAAGCCTATTTCAATATTGCCTTATTTCTCAAAAATTCTAGAAAACCCATGTTTGTTAGACTCTCAGATTTTAAGACTAAGCAAAATATACTGTGTCAAACTCAGCATGGATTCCAAGCAGGACACTCTACGAGGATGTCATTGATAAACCTCCAGGATAAAATCTTCGAAGCTATTGACCCTAATGAATTTTCTGTTGGCGTGTTTATTGATATTGCAAAGGCATTTGACATGGTGGACCATAAAATCTTTATTTGCAAGTTGGATGATATGGGCATTAGGGGAATACCTCTTAAATGGTTTCAAGACTGTTTGCAAGAAAGGCACCAACATGTCACTTGTAATGGCTATGTTTCCACTGGTAAACTAATACGTCATGGAGTCCCACAAGGTTCAATTCTAGGACCATTGTTTTTTCTGTTATTTATTAATGACTTACCAAATGCAGCTCCTTCTCTCCATTTTCTCCTGTTCGCGGACGATACCAACATTTTTGCGTCCGACAAATCTCTTGAAATGTTGCTCCGCTAATTGAACCAAGAACTTGTTTATGTGAGCGAATGGTTTTCCTTTAATATATTGTCATTAAATACATCTAAATCAAACTATATTTTATTCAGATCTCATTGTAAACATCCACCGCCCATAAACGAATCTCTGAAAATTAATAACATTTTGATCCCATGCGTGGAGTCAGTTAAATTCCTTGGCATTGAGGTTGACCAGTCGCTCTCATGGAAAGATCATATTACAACCATATCATCTAAAAGTGGAAAAAATATAGGAAAATGTAGAGAATATCGTACCTGTTACCAGCAAATATACTTCTCAATCTATGCTACACGATGATCCATCCGTATCTCTCGTACTATAATGGGATATGGGCATCCAGCTACAATTCCAGATTACAAAGATTACAAACCTTACAAAAATGAGCTGTTCGTATAATATTATTTCATGCCAGTGAACGTAGGTCACCTAATAACATGTTAGCATTGCTAATATTCTAATTGTTTCTCAAATAAATGCTTTTCGGGTTAATGAGTTTATGTATAAATTTGATAATAATTTGCTGCCATCGTGTTTGATAACCTTTTCATACAAACCTCATCCATAAACCTTTATCAGACTCACTTCACTCATAATTACAGACCAATTTTTTGTCATACAAATACTAGGCAATTTGCCATAAGATATTCTGGTCCCACAATTTGGAATATGACGCCAATTGATATTCGTTCATCTAGAACTGTAAAAATATTCAAAAACAAATACAAGATTTATCTACTCAGTGTCGCCAGAACTTTGATGTAAGGTGCCGGTCTACTTTAGTTAAATAAAGCTATTTTCCTACGTGTACTATTATCCTGCTGCTGCTTGTATTTTTTTGTGAGAAAGGGTGGGCCCTGCTAGCGGGACCTCGTCGGTTCTTTAGAGGTTTATTTATTTCTCCCTATTGTTTTTCCTCTTATGACTTGCTTTTTTTGTGTTTTCATTTTCCTTCGGTTGGAGGCATACAATAAAAATGGTTGGTTATGGTTATGGTTATGTATACATGTAAGTATGTATGTATACATGTAAGTATGTATGTAAGTATGTATGTATGTACGTACGTATGTATGCGCCATGGAAATATTGTGATGTCTGGGGGGCTGAGTAATGTCCAAGAGGGTAATTTCCAGGGGTAATGTCCGGGAGGTAATGTCCTTTTACCCTCCTGAAAATAGTGCATAACTTTGTAAGGAGTGGAAATAATAAATCTGCTT